>JAENPR010000670.1:0-347539 GCA_018135685.1 Themeda triandra | reverse complement strand
GTAGCCAGCTACAGTATAATAGGTCTATATATATATATATATATATATATATATATCGAAAATATCCTGCTACCCACGATGGTAGCTACCCACCTCGGGCGGTAGCTACCCTGTTTTTATTTGGACAAGCAGAATTCGTTCTGGAGTGGCGAAGCTCTACGATTATCTATTTTTAGGGAAAAATCAAAAAGGTCGAAAAACAGGGACCACGGGCCAGACGGTAGGCATTGCAGGGGACCTGTCTCGGAGCTCCTGAGCTGTCTGGCCATATTTGGCGGTTGTTGTTTTTTATTTGTCCTAATAGAAATCAGTTTTTGGATCCCTAACGCTGAGTGATGGGATTGCTGATTACGGCAGGTAAAACATCGAGCGCACGGCAGGATTTTTTTTTTTTAGAAGGCAGAGCAAGGTTGGAAACTATTCTTTAGCACCGTTTGTATTTTTCCATACAAAACGAATGTCTTGGTACTCCATGAAGGTCTGATGGGATTCACAAAACGAAGGTTCAGTCACAAATCCACTTATTACAAGGAAGATATTACAACGCATTATACGCACACGGCATAACCCGCACTACTTGAATTTAGCAAGGTATAATCCGCTCTGAAGGTGAAGTGAAACAATAGAGTCATGAGTCGCCTGCAGCTGCTTTGAGAATTTGACTCTCTTGGCGTAGTGAGCCATGGTGACTGATTCTTCCAGCTGTTGATGAAAAATGATAGTAGAGCGCAACACCCCTATGAGACCTTTCCATATCTTATCAGTTTCAGGAACCAAATCACGCACTGTTGCGATCTGATCTAGAAAGGCCCTTACCTGAAAGAATTCCTCGTAACCAAAGTCAACCACCTCGATGTTCTTTAACCTTTCAAGCACATTCATGGCTTTTATTGCAGCGCTGCATTCAGCACCAGCTGGTGTGCTCATCTGGTCGCCTTTAACACTTATCGGACCACCAGGGGATCCACTATCACATTCTCCAACCAGCAGCTTACATTTGCCGACGAAGCAACCAGGGCCAGTAATCTTCGAGCTATAATCAGGTCGTGGTAGTTTCAAGATCTCCAAACAATCAGCTAGCATTTGTTTGGCGGGGACCTTGAATACCAGTGGTGTTGTCTGCATGAAACAAAGGCACACACATTAGAAACGATTCGCGCAACGTCATAGGGTGTGAGTGTGTGTGAACAAAATGTACAATACTTGAAAGGCTCATTATCTTATTGCACGAACCTGTGGGACACTCCTTGAGGGCCTGATCTATCTTTTATATAAGAACCACCAAGTAAATGTTGTAGATTGTGTACCTCATCCTTCATGATGCTAATTTTGAGGCGGCCCAGTTTGTGGAGGTCAGATATTGTTTTGGTGCTTTCGGGGCATACAGGATGCTGGCATCTAGACTGTTTCGACAAAAAAAGGCTCAAACGATCAACTGCTGCCTGGAATGTGCTGGTGTAAGCATGAAAATCTTCAATGATGCCTTCAACAACAGGCATCTTCCTTTTTAGTTCAGAATTCAGCCAAAGCATTTTAGAGTGGCTGATGTCTTGTATTTCAACACCATGAGTCGCATGAAACAAAGGCCCTTTTGGAAATTAGCAAAAAACCTTGTTTCTTTCCGGTTTCTTGTCGTAGCTTTCACCGATCAGCGAAGCATAGCATATTCCGTGTTGTTTCGTTTCCCATGACAAACGAGTTGGATTAAACAGCATCTAGTATTCATGTGCAGAGGCGTTACAATATTGTTGCACAGAAACAAGTTTAACAATATTAATATAACACGTTACGAAAGATTGACCCTTGCACATGGTGTTCAATACATGATACAGTGCGGCGTACATAATAGCCCGATCGTTAGCATGTTCGAGTAACTTTAAAACATGCTTTACACATTGAAGTTTCTAGTCTCGGCATCCAAAGGTTTTGGGCCTGCCAGACTGACGAAAACTAGTACAAGTACAATTTGCGCCGAGACAAGCACATAGATCAACAAACTAAACGCCATCACCGGCAGGTATCCGACAGCAACCAACACGGAAAAAATTATTTGTAGAGCACCGCTGCAAATGCACAGGCCAGCCAGGCAGCGACGCCGCCCTGGTGTAGACGAGTCCAGTCTGACGAGCAAGTGATAACCTAGATGTAGCCATGAAACTACAGAAACAAAACTTAGAGCAAACCAGAGAGATACACGGCACAGATAAATGAAGGAAAAACTAACGAAACTAGCAAACATCCACGCACTGCGTGTAGCCATTCTTGGTCCGTGGATCCCATTGACGGCTATGTATCTGTTTTTATAGTAGTAGGCCGACACACGGGACGGTTGCTAGGTATCCGTGGATCCACACATATGCTTCTCTTCCCCAAACAAAAGGCAGATAAGGAGGAAAAAAATTGGCCAAATTAACAAACCAACAAGACTGCGCATCACATATAAGAAACACCGAGTACAGAGCATATGCATGTGGTGGCGGGGTGGTACACAATTGCGCAGAGAAAATCTACATGCGATGCTACGATGGCCTCACCAACGAACAGAAGAGCAAGTGACACAGTCCATGGACATCTGACAAACTGAAGGCAGCCTCGTGAACCAGACTCTACTGCCGTAGTAAGACAGCTCTACTGATATCGCGGTGAAAGTGCACCGCGCTTAAAACAGGTAGAGTATTATTGTCATGGATTTCGCAAAAGTCTCGAAGCGAAACGCGCAGCGATGACCGCAAACGAAGTAGTTCCTCTCAACGAAACTCATCCACCCGTAAGCTATGTGGACGGCTCCATCAAAACTGACGAAAAGCCTAACAACTTCTGGTTCATCGTCTCCATAACGGATGTGGGCGACCTGACTGTAGCCACGCATCATCGGCTTCAAATAGCGACGGCTATACGAGCTGTTAATACTCCGGAAATACAAATGGGAAACACGTCGGCATATGTTTTCTGAAAGTTTCATAAACAAATATGCACGCAATGAAATAACTGAAACCAAACTTACCAGTAGCCTGCACTCGACTTCCACTACACCTAGTACACAGTAATGCAGGGGGGCTTGGAAATCGACTCCAATTTCCTTGCCAACCAGGAAATCAGGCATCCCACCAGATGGTTCATGCCCTGTAGCACTCCACATGAGGCTATTGCATACATGTTGATCACCACTCTCTGATGAACAACCTGACCAATCGAGTCCTGCTGCAGGCACATTAGAGGGTGTGCAAAAATCAGTAAACGTTGCAGCCCTAGCATAGCGGGTGAGAAACATGTTTCTGAAATAATCTCACAGTTTATCATTTTCACACGAGTGCAAGGCCCGGCCTCCATGATTGCTTTCGGGCTCGGCGGCAATACCCACCCTGGAAACAAAAAATTCTGTCACTGAATATGCATTCGTTAATAGTAGTATCCACCCAAGCATTCAACATATATGTACCCGGTGCAGCCCCGCGTGCCAGCAACGTTACATCCCCTCCATGATCGGGGAATTTCTGTGCACCTTCAACAGCGCTGAAAACGAACAACTTGCACACGCGGGTACTTCTGAATTGAAACAAGATGGAATCACCCAAAACCGCTTGCAACGATTTGAGCAGATTTTTCCATCCTTCACCCAAGTAGTTCACCCCCGCCAAACTTTCTAACGCCACTAAACAAATCCTGTCGAAGCAATCAACGAACGATATGGAATCTCCAGGAACGAGCTCGCAAGCGAACAGAAAACTCCTGGGAACAAACTGAAATACCAAAAAAAGGAAAACACAACCACAGTCAACTAGAAATTACTCGTAAAAAAAAAAATGAAAGGGATTCAGCTAAACCACCAGTCGATCCATGTCCCCCTCCTGGAGGCACAGCAAATGGTATTCTGGCATGAACCCTCCACCGCTTACTGGGTCCTCCTGCGCCATTCACCACAACAAAAAAGAATCGTTTCACTGATGTAATCAGACCAATGCATCGAAAAAACGAACGCGGTGAAAGATGTTACCATGGACTGCGCGGCTCCCATCGTTGGCAAAGAAAATAGCAATGGTTCCACGGGCAAGG
This sequence comes from Themeda triandra, assembly GCA_018135685.1. NCBI lineage: Eukaryota > Viridiplantae > Streptophyta > Magnoliopsida > Poales > Poaceae > Themeda > Themeda triandra. Next base: position 343,486 of record JAENPR010000670.1, on the reverse strand, counting down.
TCACATGCTCCACCAAAGCAAGCATTTATAGGCGCACAAAGGAGAAGACCAGATTAACCACACACGTTTGATTAACGAAAACTGAAATCTGGTCCCTTGTATATCCATAAAAGACTAGACATGTGCAGGTGGTACTCCCATTACCAAAACAAGAAATCCAGGATAACCGTCGATGCAGACACGTGTCAACCATCAACGCCATGGGTAGCTACCACCCATAGGTGGGCAACTACCACCGTGGGTAGAAATTCCACACTAATATATATATATATATATATATATATATATATATATATATATAACAGAACGAAGTGTATATACACGAAGTATATGGTCATACTAGAGTACCTAGGGTGTTATATATGTCAAGTATGCATGCATACATTTGGTATATGGTCATACATATTTTATATAGTACAGTAGTGACATTTTAGTAATATATCAAAAAAATATATGTTCCTTTGAAATTTTTTAGCGTAGAAAGACATGGAGTATCTTAAAATGAGTATATAAACATACTCAAACCGATAAACAAGTATTGACACATACCTAGTATGGTTTTTTAGAGATGAGAATATATACACGTAAGAGTATAATGGAATTTCCCTATATATATATTATAGTATATATACAACACTAACAACTTAATGCTTCCTCAGGGGCTTATCTGGTTATAGTGTTTTGCTTGCCATGCTTGCGTGGAATGATGGCACAAGGATACAAACATCCATTCCCAATAATGTGAGTATTATCCTTTCTATATATTTTTTCTTTTTTTTTCATCTACATACATTTTAACTATATATGTACAAAAATCTGGTAGGAGGACTATGAAGTGAGGAAGCACATCTTGCTACACCTACTTACATACACAGGGGACCAAAACATAGACAACATACCTGAAGGTGTACGAGATTGTCTTCGGCGCTATCTTAGTCTCACAAAGAAAAAAGAATGAATCTGGCTTACTTTTTCCTCTGTCTACGTGGAGTCAGAAACATTGTTTCTTTATTTTAAAGAAAAGTTTGAATTCTTTGTTTTAATGTTAATTATTTGTAATGACAAAAGAGTAGATATATATATTCCCATTTATGTTGGAAGTCATGAATATTTTGCCCGTACATCCATACCCTCTCTGTCAAACATCGAACTCGTACATCGGTTTTCCCTATACGTTTTAAACCCGTAGCAACGCACGGGCACTTACCTATCTTATTCCTAAAAGAATGAAATGATATCGTAGCCACCGCGTAATCGGCCTGCCTCCGCTTAATCAGCGGTTCATTATGCGCCCTCCCCACCGCACTTCATCCCGTTAATCAGCGGTTCATTACATGCTTCAAGAAAGCATTGTAAATTCACACTGTACCCAGAAACCATTACGTAGGGCGCACTTTATGCTTGCCACCGATAAACTAAATCATGAAAAATATTTAGAATCAATGGCCTCAGTAGTAGTTCTGTTATTAGCATAAGAGTGTAAGACATGTGTGTAGAGAACACAGGTAGCTTTCGATTTATGCACGATAAATAACCATTGTTAAATAATTGTAACTACATGCTGGTAGAAGGAATACTTCACAAAGCCTGCCAACAACTATACAGCAAAAGAAAAGAAAAACCACAGCATTTATTTCAACACTTTCTCCTCACCAAACAATTATACCCGAACCTGAATAATGAAAAATTCTGATTCGAAGGAACATGAATCATGTGAGGTGTTATTCTGTTGATGGCATTCAACATGAATTCCCAAACACGTTCATACGCATTCCACGGTCTACAGAACTTGTACCAATATCTGCAGTGATACACACTCAGAGTCGGTATCAGCGACTCCCCCGGACCGGATCACGTCGGGGAGCGCTGCACAGGCCGCGTGCGAGGGGAGAAGCACTTGCGTAGGGTGGTCAGAGACTCAGAGTCGGGCAGTGTCGCTGCAGGGGACACGATGGAGGAGATCCGAAGATGCAGCACTGTGACTATCTTTGCTAAAGGCAAATCTAGCCTTGAGTGGACCAAGTTCAGCCATATCAAGCAGGTCAATGCATATGCACATGATTTCAACAACAACATTGAAAGGAAGTGGTATCTGAAGTACACGAGAGATCTATTCAGCTTGAAGACAAACATCAGACTCACTGCTGACATTTCAGGTAAATTAACACAACTGCTGCTTTATAGGAGCATACTAGGTATGTACCTTTCTTACTATTGGAATATCTCGTCACTTGGCTGGATGTGCTGTTTCAGGGAATGAAACAGAGGAAGTGCTGTTGGAGGAAGTAGAGGAAATTTCAAGGGAAGAAATCCAAGAAGAATGTGTCAATGTGGAATAACTAAGGGGGTAATCAAGTATGCTGCTCCAAGACTATCATTATTACTACATATGGTGCTAGTTACTAGTTCTTCATTAAGGGGCGTCTAACACTGCAGATGGACCATGCCTGCAGATGGAGTGCCCGTGTGTGACCTACATGGATGGATGGAACCGTGGGGCATATATGGCTTTGACTGAAGAAGCAGAAACGAAGAACTTGTGGTGTGTGAATTTATTCCATTTTTTAGCAAGCGGGTTGTTCTGTGTCTGACATTTGACATTGCAAACAACAGGAGATCACAATGCGATGTGAATTTGTTTGGTTTTTTTTTTCTCTGTGTTACTATTGAATGTTGATGCAGTTTGCCACTTGAGAATTGAGAGGCATGCATATACACAATAACCTCTAAAATCTCTAAAATGAATGACCTCATTAGTAGTTCCATTAGCATAAGTAAGATACCCATATGCAGAGCACAGGCAGCTTTCGATTTTTGCAGACAATAAACAATCTTTGTTAAACAATTATCAGCAGATACTAAAGGCAGGAAAGGATGACCAAATAACAGCTACTGCAACAAAAATATCGTGTTAGGTGTTATTGTGTTGACATGCAACATCAAGTCTCAAACACATTCTCATAAAAATTCCACGGTCTTCTGAGCTTCTACCAATATCTTCAGATTGATACACAATCACGACAAATTAACTCGTTACCTCATCTGGGCAGGAGCGTGGCGATGCGGCGGTCGGTATCAGCGGATGGGGGAGACGCGGTCGTCACCGACTCCGCCCGACCAGAGCGCGTCGAGGAGCGCCGCACAGGCCGCGTGCGAGGCAAGGAGGGCTCGCGCAGGGCAGTCGGAGACTTCGAGTCGGCCAATGTCGCTGCGAACACCGCGACTGCTAGACGGACTCCCGCCAGTAAGAGGCGGGGCAGAGGCCGAGGACGGCGAGGTGGCGGCCGCGCCGCCGGAGCCGGAGGGGGAGGAAGGCAATGTGAGGCTCTGAGCGCTGTTGAGTGGGCCGCTGACAACGTTCTCGATCCATTTTCATAGTGGGCCAACTGGGCTGACGTAAAGCAAAGATGAAAATAGCAGCCATTTTCTTCTTTCTTTTTCGGTGATATTGTATATGTCAAATATTTTTTGCTCAAAAAAAATATATGTCAAATATTTATTTCTCAAAAAAAGTTAAATATTTTAGTTAATTTCTTCTCCGAGATTAGATTAGTTTTACGTGGCAGCACTGTAATTCGTTTTATCAACTTTCGGGTCACACACGACCAAAACTTGAATCTCTACAAGATAATAAGGTCTATTGTCAGATCTTAATTGGTAAGGCCAACCCGTCCTTGTCGTTGGTCCAATGGAAGTGTCAAATAAAATGAATTGAAGGAGTATTAGGTTTTCTAAAAAAATGAGTAAAATGACCTTCTCAAATCATGTCAAACACAGGCAAAGAAGAGAGAGCCTTTGTTATTACTCAATACAGAGTTCCAATCTAGAACAATAATATGCTGCAAAATGACTATGACATGTGAGGCATATGGCAAAGAAATTTTAGGATGCTAGTTGTCGCACCTAGGAAATTAGAATACTACTAAATTGTGCTGTGGAAGGTTGTGGACATGAACCAAATGTAGTTAGCCAATTAAATAATGAAAAATTACTACACATATTAATAGACTTGGTGAAAGGAATTTTGTACATGGGAAAAAGTGTAATAAAAAATTACAGTTGAAGTATTGCTATAAGGGGCGTAGGGCAGGGGGTCGGGGTTAGTGGCGGCGGCACTGGGCGGCGGCACGTGGGCAGTGACGCGCGCGTAGGAGGCGGCGGCCGCGTGATAGCAGGGAGAGAGATAGGGTTGAGCCCTTTCTTTATTGATTCATCCCAATTGATTGCATCTCCTATTTATAGTTGAACTCGTTTGAATTCTAAGCAAACTAGGAGATCCTCATAATACGGACCTTCCTTTTACAATTTGGTTCTTTCTTTATTCAATCAACTATTTCTAATGTAGTGCGACTCAATTTAGGAAACCAGATAGATGACGTAGTTGTGGCGGCTCAGGGTTGCACCCCTTGTCCCCACCCGTGCCCGCCCCACCCTAGGGCGCCTGAGGCCCGCGAGCTGCGGCGGCGGCGGTGCCCGGGCTCCTCTCGTGGGCCCTACTTGGGCCAATTTCTTACCTAATTTGGAGAACTCGTGTTGCACGTGTTACAATACTTACCCTTCTCCACTCAATGCGTCCACGCGGCAAAACACGAATGAGCTGTCGACGCCGAAGGGTGGAAGAATCGTGGCAGTAGGGAGTTCCTCCACGAAGCATTCCATGCAGCCTTCCATGGGGTCATTGTTGTTGACGATGTTTTTTCTGGTTACCATAAGAATAAAGTTGAATCATTGGAGGAGAGTGCCGATGTTGTCGAAGAGGTGGTTGGTGGAGGTGTAGGACCCTAGCCCTTGAGAGGACCACCTTGCAGTGCCCATAGAAGGTGTTTTGGAAATGACGTTTTTATCCTAAAGGTAGTCATTATCTTGGGAGTTTTGTTGAAGCAGTGGACGTGGTTGTGTGGTTCCGATTCGATGTAGAGCGATAGACGATGCCAGATTGTCTTGGTGATGAGTGTCGGAGCAGAAGTTGTTAGGTCCATCATGTCACTGGACATAAAGGAGCCCATGTCAAAGTCATTGGGTACTAGCTCATGTTGCCTTGTAGCCCATGTTAAGTGCTTTGTGCTTTGCTAGTGGTGTTGAGCCTACTTTGCCTCTTCTTGAGGACTAGCTTTCAATTTGCTTGGTTGCGTCGAGCCGTTGCCCATGTCTTTGGGGACCAAGTTAATGCTCAAGTTTTGCTCATTCTAAATGACCCATTTCTAGCTTCTCTTTGGCTTTTGGTCATTTGGGTGAGTTATCTCTGGTTTTGTGTTCGTATTGACAATGCACTCATCAAGGAGGGGACTGCGAACATGGTTTTTTGTGTAGTGATTTTTTTGTGATGAGCAATTGTCAACATGCCAACACATTGGCATGGGTGGGTGTGTTTCAACTAACCGTGGCACACAGATTGAGTCAAACAACGTGTCTCTTGGCTTGGATTGTGTAGGTGTCGAGCTCGGATATGTTGGTTGACAGTGTGGTGAAGATCAAGCAAGGCGTGCCATGCTGACGGACCATTGCAGTGAAAGGCGAATGTTAGGCTCGGAATGAGGGACCTGGAGGCCGGGCGGCCAGCCATGGTGGCTGACACTTGGGACATCGACAAGTGCAAGTGTACATGGCGGAGGACGCGTATGGACTATTCTACTCGTGGTCGGTTTGGTGATTTCACCTCAAAACCATCAGTGGTGGGTTTCACGGGTTTGAGCCTCAAAACCCGAGCGAGGTCCTGATGCAGATGGACGGCACGTGGCAGCATTGGGAGATCGCGTGGAGACGAGGCTACCGGCGAGGAGGCGCGGTAGCCGTCGGATCATGAGAAGCTTGGACTAGACCATAATACCCCCAGCTAAGTGGTTTGGTCTCTATGTATCAAGGGCAAAAAGGGAATGTTTAATAGCCATGATAAATAAGCATGAGGGGTTCCCCTATTCCCTGACCACTTGCAATTCCAGTTTTCTCTTTCTTCCTTGCTAGGTTTTTTCCCTCTAGTGTTCTTGGTGAGAGTGAGGTCCATGGATTCATAGAATTCGTGGTTGAACCAAGATCAAGAAAAGAGAGGCCCCTAGTCCTCTCTATCTTCTCCGGGAGTAAAGATTTTGTTGTGTTCTTGTGGTGCTTGTCTTGTTCTTCCCGAGCTCCCTCTCCTCCCTCTATTTTTGAGCTCGGGTTCGTCATTTCTTGAGTATTTTGATTCGTTCTTTTTGCGTTGGGTTGATCTAGGATGTGAGTGGAAGATTTTCACTGAACAAAATTGGCTAATTCATCGTGAGATGAAAGAACCATGTGTTTCTTACTCTAGAATTCCTCAAGAATGATTTTTCCTCCTCTTCTTGATTTCTCTTGATTCTCTTCAAATTGGGTGATGATCTCTTAGAGATAGCTCATCCACTATCTTCTGAACATCTGAAACAAGTTTGTTTGCAGGGGGTTTCGAATTGGGAGAGATCGGAACGAATTTATGTAGAAGGCGATTTTTGCATGATTTTATAGGTGACTCGAGGAGAGTCTGGACCTCCGGTACAGACAGTCCATGCATCGGGTTCGTCTCCGACAGTTTCTGAGTGGCTTTCCATTTTTGACTTGCGGACTATCCGCGCACATTTAATGGACTATCCGCAGTAGAGTTTTTTATCGTCTTCAAGTTCTCGACTGTGTTTTTCAATTTTTGACTTGTGGACTATCCTGGGTGCTGTTGTGGACTGTCCGATGTACTATTGTGGACTGTCCACAAAATTGTTGCGGACGGTCCATGGTACTGCTTTAGTTTCGCTATTTGTTATGTATCTTGCCCGTTTGATCTCCGATTTGAGTTCTGTTTGTTGCGTTGGTTTCGTGGAGTCCCGCTGTGTTTCTAGAGAACATCCACTATTTTTCTTGGGTCTTGGACATCACCTATCTTGCATCGCTTCTTGGGGTTGTTTGTCGAGTTAAGGACCAAAAGTTTCGGATGAAATTTTGAGGCTGCTATTCACCCCTCCCCCCTCTCTCGTGGTAGCCATATCCGGTCCTTCAAATACGAGCAAACAAAAACGCTCAAGGTAATGGACAACAGCGGATCAGACCCAAGGGAACAAGGCCTAGCTCAGCGACGTAACAGCTTCCGGTCCTGTGTAGAAGAAAGCCGATTTTGCTGGGCTGCAGGGTCTGGGTGTGCAAGCGCGTGTCTCGTGCATGCGGCTGTCCGGGGAACACAAGTAAACGAAACCCTCGAGGTAACAGGACGCAAGCACAGCACAGTGACGTAACAACTCCTGGTCGCGTATAGAAGACCAGGCATTAAACTGAGAGACAACCCAAACCAGCAATTTTTTTAAAAAGAGTTTCCTCGACTTTTATTGAAAGCCAACGTGTTCTTACAAGCAAAAGTAAACGCTGGGGACACCAGCCAAAATGGGTAGCACAAATAGCACAAGAGATTAATGAGTCTACAACAGAAAGCTAAGAAGAATGAAAATTTTGGGGCGTCAGCTTCCTGTGCTCATCCAGGTCTCTCAGCACCCTCCCTCTCCTCCAAACTTTTTCGCGCGCCCTTCACAGTGGCTTCAGATGGTCATCGCCGCAGAGGCTTCATTGTTGCTTGGCTTGAAGTTCATCAATCCATCCATAGCCACCGTCTTCAGTTGTTGGAATGTGTCTTGATCTTTTTCTTTCATAGCTACACTCCACTTCTGCATATATGAGATGGCAGTGACCATCACATCAGTAGTAGCATTAGGCATTGTCTTCTTAATAGCCATTCGATTTCTTGACAGCCATAAAGCCCAAGTCACCCCTGCAAGTATAAAAACACCCATATGATTTGAGATACTCATCTCCCCCCTTAACCAGGATTGGCAAAAGTCATCAATAGAAACTGGGTAACTATTTAACCCAAAAACTCCCTTGATGAAGCTCCAAACAAACCGAGCCATAGAGCATTGGAAAAAGATATGATCACAAGATTCCAATTTACCACATAGACAACATTTATCCCCCTCCCCAGTTTTTCTTGACAAGGTTTTGCGCAGTCTGCAACCTGTCATTGGTGAGTTGCCACAAGAAGATCTTAATTTTCAGTGGGATTTTGCAACTCCATATATAACCTGCAACTCTACTTGTCGCCCCCCTATCTGTAAGGAATCTATATAATGATTTTGTTGTGAAAACTCCCTTACTGTCCAGCTCCCATCTAACCACATCTGCTTTGTTGTCTGTTAACTTCACATCATTAAGTTCCTCCAGCAGACAAAGCCATCTCTCATAATCAATAGGACTTAGTGTTCTCTTGAAGTCCCAAACCAAGCATCATCCTCCCTGCAATCATTCACAAAAGCCATAGGTTCCCTGACTAGTTTGTATAGATCATTGTAGCAAATTTTCAAAGGCACTTTTTTTGCCCAAGCATCCTCCCAGAATCTGTAATGTTTCCCATCTCCCACCAAAACCAGCAATGGCAAGAGCTAGCATTGGTTTCTTCGAGAATAGAATCCATGACTGTTTACAGTGACCTGCGAATAATAGTTTAGCCACTGATCTGTGAATATGATATGGCCACCTGCTAGACAATGACACAAGCATACAAACTATCTTAATTCTTACTATTACTAATTGGAGGCTCCAACGGAGGCTCCACGTTAACTCTCCCGCACGCGCTAGAAAAAAAAAAAAAGATAAATGTTAGAAATTCCCACGTTAATCAGAAACATCCATTAACTCTATAGGCTCTAATGATTTGTAACCATTAGATTTGTTTTGTTTTATAGAAAATTACCCACTCTGCCATTATATTATATTATAGATAAAAAGAAGGAAAAAGATAAATCTCTTACTTTAAAACCTATACGTACATAGAAATAAAGAAATCCCCGAGCACCGTCCCCTTCGCTTCTATGCCCTGGCGGCGGCCGGCTTCTTCAGCAACGAAACCATAGGCGATTTTCCATTGAGAGCGGCACCTCGCAGCTTATCTGCATCGAGTCCACGAGCCAGGACCCGAAAGGACGATCGGTGCCAGGAGGATCTGGGAAGGCCGATGGCTCCTACATTCATGGGTGAGAAAACCAATCAGATTATTATCTTCTCAAGGCCCTTGACATGAAGAGATGAGGCAGGGCATTGGCATGCTCATCGAACGCGCGCATGAGGATCCAAAGTCGCCTGAGTAGCGGGTGCAGATGTGCGAGTACATGTACCATAGGTCATATACGTGTATGCATCCATATATGTTGACCTGCAGGCCACTGCGCATAAGCCTTACATGCATGCATATGCACCTCAGCCATGGTCATTTATGCATCCCTACTTGGTACTAAGTGCAGCAAGAAATTCGGCGGTACGTGCGACATAGTTGTGAACCTGCAGGCCACTGGTGCCACAATGCTCGGCATCCATAGCATCTACAACCCGCACCAGCAGACTAAAGGTATGACCATCTTGCTAGATTTCATAATTAAAATTAAATTTTTTCTTCTATGATGTTTATTTGGCCATCCAATAATTACGATTTCATTTGTTTTCTCCAAGTATTTTTTACATGTTTTTGGTATGAGAAAATTTTAGGTGATTGAGATTGGACCAGTAAAAGAATTATGAAAAATAAAAAGCACAGGCATTAAATTATTTTTGAACAAATAATTCTTGATACAATCCTTATTGACCAAGACTATAATGTTTTATCACCTTCATGGAGGTCATTCACCCATCCGTACCCGGTACAATGTACGTGCAAGAAAGTCTGACCATATGCGCGGTATAGGTGCAAACACGTAGGCCATCGGCATCCACGACATCTATACCAAGGCTAGCGCCACTCATACCAACAAACTAGCGAAAAGTGTGGCCATCTTGCTAGATCTAATAGTTATAATTAATTTTCACTTCTATGATGTACCAAATTTAGCCATCCAATAATTACATTTTCATTTGTTTCTATAAGTATTTATTTGGTACTATTTTAGTATAGTAAAATTTTAGGTGAGTGAGACTAGACCAGTGAAAGAATTGTCAAAAATAAAAGCAAAAGTCTTGGATTACTTTAAAAAACAATTCTTGATTTAATCCTTATTGATCGGTACTTATAATTTTTTTTACCCTTTCATGGAGGCCATTCACGCATCTATACTTGGTAATAAGTACGTGCAAGAAAGTCAGCCATACGTGTGGCATAGACACGAACGTGCAGGCCACCAGTGCCAGAATGCTTGACATCTACAACGATCCTAGCACCAGCAGACTAAAAGGTGTGGCAATCTCACTAGATCCCGTGATTACAATTAAATTTCTCTTCTATGATGTTCCAAATTTGGCCATCCAATAATTACAATTTCATTTGTTTTCTTCATGTATTTTTAGTACTATTTTAGTATTTTGGTTGGTGAGATTAGACCAGTGAAAGAATTGTGAAAAATAAAGGCAAGGACTTTGGATTACTTTTGAACAAAAGTCTAGGATTACTTTTGAACAAATAATTTTCCATATAATCCTTATCAACCAAGACTAATAAATTTTTTGTTCGCTTTCAATAAAAATATCATTATATTTCCTCAAGTTTAATAGTAATGATTCTTAAAAAATTAGGGGACTATTATCCATGGAGATAACCATAAAGCCTATATAGAAAAACTCAAACCTCCATAATTAAAAAAGATAAGTAACTGATCCTATAAAATTTCTTTTATAAATTACCCTCTATCATCACCAAAAGATAATTCTTTGACCCTAAGTTTGCATTAAAAAATAATCATACAATGGATGATATATATTTATATAGTTTGTACTAAATTATCCATCTCAAATTACAATAAAAAATTGCTCAAATCTACGTGTAAATGCTAATATATGCAAAATAATTCAACATCCATAAGAACAATATATGCACAAAGCTTTTTGAAATACACACTTATGCCAATATTAGGTTGAAACTATGCACAAAGCTATATTCCATTATATAGACAAGGAAACATGTATACAATTGGATAAAAAGCTATTTTGTAAGCTTATCAAGCGTGGCAAAAAAATCCTTATGAAATCTTATATACTTTAAGTTATATTGATACTCATCATAATAAATTTTACATGTTGTTATCTCGAAACAAGTTTTCAAATATTGTTTAGAACATTATATTATATGAATAGTACTAATTTAACTCCAAAGATTATTTATTTAATAAATCATCTTGAGTACCAAGCTGCATGCGAAAATAATGATTGTTCTAATAATCAATAAAATAGAAATTTTGAACTAAAAGGGTAGCCTAGGACCTAGAATATTGTTCTCATAATAAAATAAAAAGGAATTTTTGAATAAGCAGCAAAATAAGCATTGGAATTTCAAATGTACATGTGATCAAAAAGCTGAAAGTTGATATAGATTTTTATGATATCACATCAAGTGATAAGAATTTATATAATAACATATCGTGCTAAAAAATCCTACAAATTATTACACATGAGATTACTAAAACTAAATAAGATATCCTAAAATTTTTACAAAGCATGAAAATTTTTCCATCAAATTGGTAGCTATAATCACCATTGCAAATAATGGTCGTCGTATCTCTGCATTCAATAAGCTCAGAATTTTCAAAAAAAAAAAAATGAAAATTTAGGTTCATGTCATCAAAATTTAGCTGCTAAACCCATCATAGTTTATAAATCTGTTTCAACTAAATACATATTAGAGATAAGCAAAGGTGTTGTCTAAAAAAACTGATGGATATGGATAGTACATGAAAATCCATAATTGATATATGATCAAAACAGAATATAATCTATAGTTGTTATTTTGAAACATTAGAGCAGAGAAAATATTTAACATAAATAGTTTTATTAATTAGGTAGTGTCTCCTAGAACCTAACCCGTGCGAGAGCACGGGGTTGATGAACTAGTCCTAGCAAATGACCAAGGGCTCTGCTTGCCCGCATGCAGCCGTCAATGCTGTATTCAATAAGCGATCGAGGTAGATGGTGAGGCAACCCCAACCAGCACGCAATGGTAGAGCGTGGGCAGTGATCTACCAACAATAATATATATAGCCAATAATCTGAATATGACATAGCCGCCTGCAAGACGAACTAATCTACCAAATGGCCAAAGAGCTCTAATTGCACACTTTGGTCAATATAAAAAGCTAGCGAGCTAGAGTGATGTTGAGGCGCCAACAACTCCCGGTCTGGCGTATATGCATAACTCGTAGTAGTACCTCTCGGTTGAATTAATTGACATCCACTTGCTACTGCGTTCCACCGTTAGATGACGACTCTATAAGTTTTGTATGCTTGGTTTTTCTTCCTACAGGAAGTTTTGTATGCTTGTTGTTTCCATTGAGTTCTCTACCTGACGTTGTCTAAATTACACTAACATCAGTATTTATTTACAAATAAATTGACCAAGACCAGCTAGGAGGCCGGCCATTGAACTGAGAGGCAATTCAAACCTCCAATGGTAACAACGGGGCTTCTTCGAGAATTTCATTACTATTTACTGTGACCTGCGAACATAAAGATTTTTATAATATCTTTATTTGGCGTCATAAAATATTTTTATGAACTGAGAGGCAATTCAAACCTACTATACTACACATAGGCATTAACCTGTGACTATAATAGCCGCCAGCTAACCGAGACAAAGCGTACAAACTAATTAACCGAGCAAATGATCAAGGGCTCTGCTTGCACACAGTGATACATCAAATGCTGTATTCAAAAAGCGAGCTAGATGGTGCGGTGGCAACCACTCTACCAAAGAAGAAGCGTTCTGCATGACATTGTATAAATGTAAAAAACTTAACCAAACATTATCAGAATATAGTACTGCCTCCGTCCCAAAAACCACATGCAATTTCACCATAGAGTCATTTTTTTAGGGAATTCACCATAGAGTCGTGTTTTAGTAGGTTATAAATCTGGCCAATTCTATATAAAAATATAAATAGATGATTATAACATTGACTAAGTATCGTTAGATTAGATTTGTCATGAGTTATATTTTTATAAAATCTTTATTTGGTGTCATAAAGATAAATATTTTTACCTATGTGTTTGGTCATATTTTGGACGTTTTAACCTTGAACGCAACCAAAATTGCATTGTTCTGAGGACAGGGGGTAGTATATACAAATACATTGACCAAGACCAGCACGCAATGGTAATAGCGTGGGCAGTGACCTACGATTCTAGGAACAATAATATAGCCATCAATTTGAATATGATATTAGCCTCCTGCTGCTAGAATATACAAGCATACAAACTAGTCTGTCTTGCTAGCAAATGGAGCAAAGAGCTCTGATTGCACACAGCGGTCAATGCTGTATTTACAAAAAGCTAGCTTGATGTTGAGGCGGCAACAACTCTCCTCTCCGCTAACCACCTCATATCTCCTACCTTCTTCATTTATTAAGTCGATTATAGCTCATCAGCACGCGCCCTCCCGCTTCCAGTGCCGACTTGCCACAATCCTCGCCATCAGCACATCAGCCTTCATCCCTTCACACACCACCACTGCAGCCTCCATCAAGCAGAGCACTAGCCACGCCAAGCTTCCGACGACTGCACTGAGGCCGGATCCGGCCAGAGCTTTCTCTATGCTAGTCTGCTTCATAAAGCAAGCAGCGACCTAGATGCATGCAGGGCTGCTTCATCTGGTACCCCACACCAAACCATATCGCTTTCATTATTCATTCATGTCACACACATCACCATACGTGCTGATCCATCCATCCGCTCTCTTCTCCGGCGAGACCCTATGATCGGACATCGGAGCCAGCCGCCAGTTCCCAACTGAGGCAGTCAAGCGTGGCACAGAGCCACAGCTCACCCGATTCATGGCTAGCCACGGCGGTTGTACTAGTCGCTAACCACAACACGTCTCTTAGCTCCCTTCTTGGTTCAAGTAGATTCCACCCGCCTCTGACTCCGGCAAGCCGCAATAGTCGCCTTCAGGCCATCAGCCTTCAGCCGGAATCGTCGCCACCTCCGCCAGCATCCGTCAAGCACAGCAGTTTCCATACCAAGCCGCCAACGACAACTGCACCGAGACCGGATCCAGCCATCTCCAAGACTCGAACCTTGCAACTCATATAGCCAGCAAGCGCCGTTCAACAAACCACGCCGGCAATAGGACTGAGCGATAGCTCAGTTGGCAAGGAGCGCAGTGTGCGCCCTGCCCGCCCGCGTTCGAAGCCTGGCTTCGACGCCGGTGTCTCACCCGGGAACAGTAGTTCCCAATAATTTCAGGTACCTCTCACGCGTGAAGCCACAAGGGGATCGTGACGTGCCCGTCGCCTACGAAATTAGAGGATTTCGGTGATCTCAAGAAGGACGCGGTTTTCAGATCTGAGTGTAGTTGTATGTTTGTTTGTACACGGGTGGTGTGAGTGAGTTGGGTGTGTGTTGAGTGGGCGTGCGTGTGTGCGAACAGATACTACAACTGACTGCATTCGGATGAGAGGTGTCAAAAAAAAAAAACCACGCCGGCAATAGGTCCGTTTCCTTCACGCCATATTTCTCTGCAATTAATATTTTTTTATTCGTATAGCTATCTCTGCGTCCAAGGTCTACTACTTCAAACCTGCGTACTCGATTATATACTACTTTATTATTTCAATATATACATCAAACTCAGATCGTACATCTCGGCGAACTTGATTATATATCACCCGGCCCGGACAGGCCAGTCCTCCACTCCACAAGAGATCAAGGAACTCAAGGACATAGAGCATTCTCTTTTTTTTTAGAAAGGGCGACAAAAGTTTTGTCGTATTTTATATTAGACCATGCATAGAGCATTCTCTGTCCCCACAGGAAATCAACGTGCATATATGCCTAGTCTCTTCCAGCTCATATGTTTTTTTGTTGGAGATGTTACTCATCTTCCAATGCCCAGACACAAAGCCCCCGATTGACATAGCTTAGCTTCACCACTTGAACATTTTTTTTTCAAAATAGCTTCATGAGCAGCTTTCTAATTAAAGCTGAGCGCGCTGTTTTGGAACAAATATTTGGCAAAACAATTTCACCTTATGGAACAATAAATGAAATCACTATAATATGTGAGATGAAGCTCGGATAAGTTACTTGTTCAATTACATGCCAACTCAACCCTTTGTCAGTGAAAAAACAGCTTCATCCATGAAACTGTTTTGGAAATAAGTGTTTAGAAAACATAAACAGCTCACAACAGATCATTCTGAGCAGTGCAAAGCAGGCCCAACTATTATCCTCACACGCGTACATATTGAGATTGGTGCAACTGTTTTCAATAGATCAGATTTCACGACATTCATGTCCAATATTCATTAATTTATCAACACCGTGCTTTTGCATGTTACTATGTGCTAGATCCAGTACCCAAAAGTATCCAACGTGGCCTTTCAGTTATGATTTTGCAATTATTCTAGTGCACATCAACTACGGCAGTGCTCCCTTTTAGTGCCAAGATTAGTTGCAGGGGCCTCGATCGATGATTTAAATTTTACCTTCAAGCTAGATAATGAAACTGCAATGGCGATGGTATTGGATGCTTTGGCATCCTACCTCCAAGACATGCTAATATGGAGATGGCAAAAGGAGAGGTACATCTGTTCATAGGAGTCCCTGATGAGATAAAAAATATGAGCATCAAGCTCATATTTCTTCTTATTGTTGCTGTTGTTGGTCTTGTCCTTGTTATCCTTCTTCTTGTCATTGCTCTTGTCCTTGATCTTGACCTTCTTGAGGAGTGGTATGAAGCATCATCATCACCATCGTCGGAGCTGCTGTTGCTTCTTCTTCTTATTTGCTCTTTTATAATTCTTTGCGCTTCTTTTCTACTTTTCTTTTCACCGAGCGCCCTCTTCTTCTCTATAGCTTCTCTTCTTTCTTTCTTTCTTTCTTTCTCTTTCTTCTCTCGGGGTCGCTCTTTTCAGGATTTGTGGTTTTGACCATCCTTGATAGTGGCATCATCAGCAGTTGGCATCGACAACTCGCTACTAACATCTTCAATCAACACCTCATCACCCTTGGGCTTGCCGGCAACTTTGGAACCACTTGTTTCTTACATACTTCATGCGGTGAGGCGTATACGAAGTAAACAAGTTTTGATACCACTTGTAGTATCTCGGGAAGAGTAAATGTGGCCTAGAGGGGGTGAATAGACCTGAAAACAAAAACTCAAACTTTTATCAGTTCAAAAGTGTGGCACTACCGTACTTGTAGGGTGAAGAACAATACTGAACTAAAACTGCTCGCAAGAGCTAAGATAAACTTGAAGAACAACTTGCTGAGAAGGTAAACTAAGCAGAACCACAACTACACAAGTAGCAGCAGGCCTAGAAAAGTAGATCAAACCCAAACCCTAACTTTTCCCAACAAGTAAACAACAAGGAAAACACACGATGACACAAGTATTTATCCCGTGGTTCAGCTCGCCACCCAGGCTTGCCTAAGTCCAAGTTATTGAGGAAGCCCATAGGCTTGAGCTCGCCACAAAGGCTAGCTTTCTCCTCATTCTCAAGTCAAGGGAGTGAACCCTTGAGGTGAGGGGTGATTTCTATAGCTACAGATGAGGTTACAAACCTCCCTAGGCTGCCACACACGTTGGCAAGCTCTAGGGCGATGCCTAGCCGGCTGAGAGCAAAGCTCCAAGAGTAACAAACCCTCGAACGCTGTCCAAAGGTGCACCAAATGCTCTTTTGAAAGTGGGAATCAACACATCCACTCTCCAATCGAAGTTTGTTGCCTTTGCTCTCAAGATTTGATGGTGAAATCAAGAGATCAACTTGGGAGCTCAAGGATCAACAATGGAGGGAGAGAGAGTGAGCTTCTGGTGAGTTGTAATAGTTAGAATCGCGAGGAAGAAGATAAGTGACGAGTTTGGACGAAGAGATATATAGTCTTGCAAACGGTCAATTTAAGATCCAGCACTGCCGCACCCTAAGGCGGCACTACCGTACTCACCAGACCAGGAAAGGTGTGAAAGATATAGGATTGCTGGCTTGGTGTGAATGTGAGAATGTTGTGGTTGATTTGAGCATTTGGTAACAAATTTGTCCTTAATATTAGGATCCCTCTTGATATTACGGCTTTTTCTAAACTCAATTTCAAACTGAAAAAGCATTTAATCCTCCTTTGAGTTCAGCTTATAAATTGGGACCCTCCCAACCTGTACATCATCCTCGCCTATGTCATAACCTGCTTGTCATCTCGATAAATCTCATTAGTTTCCTAATTCGGTGGACATCAATACCAAAACCCACAATTGAGCTTGATTGCACTTACATGGATGCGCCAAGCCTGTCCATGGTTTTTTATTTGATTAACTGAGGGCCTTGGAAAGTACCTAGTTTACCGTTGTGATGTCTGTTTCGGTTCCTCCTTAGAAAAAAGGCTGAGGCCCAACAAGCCCAAATGAGGCCCGATGGCGCATTGATGTATAGAATGTTAGTAATCTCTCACGGCATTGCCCTCTCCTCTCCTCGGGAAAACAATATGGATTTTACAGCTCCATTACATATATTCTTTGAGAGACGACTCATGAAGATCGATCTAAGCTACCCAAGAGCTTCGTTTAAAAGTGCATCGATCTAACCCAAGAACTGTGATGTAAATGGTCGTATTCTTACATCTCCGGAGTCTGACAATGAAGATCTAGTGACGATCGGCTACTGTGATCATCGATCAAAGTTTGCCTATTTTAAAATAGCACTACATGGTGATCCAATTCTGTAGGGCATGTAAGAGTATTTCTAAGAGTTTGCTCTCTCAACTTGGTATACCATATAATTTTGGTAAAACAAGAAAAAATACCCTACAATAGTTTGGCAAGATAACTTGGCACCAACAGTAACTTGGCATATCTTCCCTCCGCACGTGCTTACACGGCTTAATTGGCATTAAGTGTCCTTCCGCACTGTCCCACGAAGTACGTGCACACGTCGAGCATGGCGGCCAGCGAGAACGTCATGAGCTTGCCCTCAAGGGTCATGCAACGCTCGGTCGATGATGACAGGATGGCGAAGACAATGAACCCAAACCCACAGGGGTGCAGCCGGTGATCTTGGCGCGCATGACGATGGCTTTTGTAACCGTAGGCGGATGAAGAGCTTCCCTTGGTCCGATTCCGTCTCTCCTCCTCCGCCATAAGTGAAAGGCATCTTCATCAGAGATGCAGCCGAGCTCACCATGGCGACAGTGACAATTGACCTTACGAGAAGAGGAAGATGAAAGGCGAAAACACAATTTTGTTTCACTCCTAACGGCTCCTGACGTAAGTTTTCCATAGACAAAAATTTCTAGATCTGGGCTAAGTTAATTAGTGAAAACTACAGGGTTCTCGGTGCAAAAGAGTTTTTATGGCTAATTAGTGAAAAATATAGGATTCTCAATGCAAAAGTGTTTTTCTTTTATGTTTACAAGCAAATAGAAGTTTACGAGGAAATTAAATTTTGAAATTCTGAGAGTTGGCAAAACACAAGATTTGTAAAATCTAGCAAGCTCTTAAAGATGTGCTAACTCATAGTACTGATACCATACTATACCACCAATTGACTCTGAACTTCCAACACATTTATGTTCCCCAGCGACCTTTCACAGAGTTTTCCAAGCCGAGCAACGGCTACCAGCTGGCAGCCACGATGTCTTAGTCATCTTCTTCTTCCACCTCCAGAGTCCGACAATGAACATGTGACGATCGGTGTAGAACAACCGGGCACGCGAAACTCCATGACTCCATGCAGGTCGCCCGGCATCTCATTAAAATTTTCCCCGGCGAACATGACTCTCGCATATGCCTTACCTCGTGGCGCCAGCACGATGACAGTGCGCTAGGCCATCGATGATTGAGCCGATTATATTTATTTAGACTGCCATCGATCATCTTAATTACTAGCTTGTTGTCCCTGTATCGGCATGGCAGGAATCTTTTTTCTTTATTATCAACCTCAGGGGCATCCAAGGCACGGGTAGACTAAACTAGCGAGCGCAGAGTTGTTGAAGCTCTGACACCGTCTTTTAAATTCGCACTGTGCCGGCTGATCCAATTTGCAAAGGAATCGAGGTCCAGGAATGCCAGAGTTGAACGAAGAACCCAACGATCTCAGATCTGTTTGATCGTCTCTCTAATTACTGTTGGAGATGCTTAAGACTACCCGACAATTAAAAGGGGCAGCGGTGTCTCATGGCCTGATTAGTAGTAATGGTTGTCTTCAAAACTATTCATAACTTTTATGGTGTGAAAAGAAGATGAAATTTATAACTAGAAATTGTCGCGATCTATAACCCTGTAGGCGTTATAAGTTATATATTTGAAGCTGTTCGGAGTAAAAAAAAAAAAAGAAAAAAAATCTGTCTGCCACTACCAGCTCAGTTGACTAGGCAGCCATGCCCACTAATACAGTCGCCTTCGTTCCCCAACCGAAGAAACCAAGCGTAGCCACCGCAGCCACAGCTGACCCGATTCATGGCCAGCTAGCCACGCGGTTGTTCATACTCGGGGGCTTTTCCCTGTGTGCCCTTATGTAAAATGAGGAGTTCCTCCATGCCCTTCTGAAGATCGTTTGCTCCTCTGTGCACAACATAAATTTTGTTTTGCCCTACATACCCTTCCGTCCACGTTCTGTTAGTTTTGGCCTGTTTAGGGTACCTGACAGGTGGGACCCGGCTTGGGAAATGTCGTCCGTGCCCCTGAGTCTGCCCCGCTCCGTCCCTGGATCGAATCGATCGAGCGCTTATCTGTCTCGGTCCGCTCCTCCACCCCGCAGTCGCTCGGCTCCGCTCCGACCGACACCGCCTCGCTCCGCTCCGCCATCGCCCCGTCCGCAGCCAGCGCTCCGCTCGAGTCCGCCAGCGAGCGCACCGCCCCCGCCCGACCGCAGCGCACCGCCCCCGCCCGACCGCAGCGCAGCGCATCGCCCCCGCAGCGCAGCGCAGCGACCGCAGCGGCGCCCTAACCCTAGCGGAGGAGCTGGCCGCGCCGTGGATCCGGGAGTCTTCCCAAGAGCAGTCCCCGAGCAGTCCCCGAACAGCGGCGCATGGCGGGGAGCGCAGCCACCTAGGCCCTGGATCCAGACGAGCGGCGGCGCATGGCGGGGAACAGAGCAGCCGCTGCGCGAACGGATTTCGGAAATCCAGTGGGGTGAGTAATGTATTCCCTTTGCTTGCCTGATTTAGGGTTCTTGAGTGTCTATAGTTGCCTGCTTAGGGTTCATAGTGTTGATTTCGGCCTCCTTCATTTGTAGGATGGACGAAGACAGTAGCTTCAAACTAGAAATTCGAATTGTTGCCCACAATTGTCGTGGTCCTTGGTATGAACTGGACAAAGTTGTGGATGCAGCCCGCACAAACTTGACAGAGCTTCTTGGTCAGATTGGGGTGACTTGTCCATCTAATTATGGTGACATTGTGAGAGTGTTTTACTTTTGCATGGAAAGTAAGGTCAACATTCAAGTGTGCACTGACCAGGATTTGTGTGATATGTTTGCAAAACATAAGGCCTCCAAATGCTGCTTCTTGACTATCTCATATCACAACCCAAATACTCCCCCCGAAATTCCTAGTTGGGACAAAGGTAGTACTAGTGTTGTATCGTGGAACCCCCAATCACCCCTGCAATGCCTTGTCCAAGCCTTGCAGAACAAAGCCAGAGCACTGAGCATGCACCTCATGAATCCCTTGCTAACCCACACCCAATGAATGAGCATGTTGGGGTTGATGATGAAGCCTTGTATATTGATATTGGTCCACAGCAGCCAAAACCAAACCCAACTGCTAAAGATGTTAGCTCTGATAATGACACCTCTGATGAGGAGTCATGCTCTGATGTTGATGAGGATGAAATGGTTGTGGATAGAGCCCCGAAACTATGCCCGATTTGTTTTATAACAAGAAGGATCCACCTATGACAAGAGGGCACCGTATATTCAAACATGAGTGCTTATAAAATAGCTTTATGTTCTCATGTTGTTAAACGTGAAAACCAATATAACATTGAGAAGAGTGATCCAGGGAGGTATACTTGTGAGCTGTGTATTCAAGAATGATGGTTGCAAATGGAGAATTCATGCCTCTACTCGCTCGACAATGTCACGCTTGAGGTAATTTCATTGTCTCAATATGTCAATATGCATTGAATCATATGTTTGAATTGTACTAATTTGTTTCTTGGTTGTTTGGCGATCAAGACAAACCCACATGGCCATAACCGCGAGCCTGGCAGAGGGATGGAGTCTCGGTAGGGGTCACACGCTTTGGGTGTGCCATGTTGTGAAGGATTGGTCAAGGAGGATGGAACTGTTAGTGTGAAAGAGTTGAAGAGGAGGGTGAAGGCTGAGTGGAAAGTTGATGTGCCAAAGAAGAGGATGTACAAAGGTGTGCAGCTAGCAAGGGATGAGATTTTTGGGCCTTGGAACAAGAGCTTTGACAATGTTGTTTAGGTTGAAGGCACGATAGAGGTATCATGCCCCGGTTCATTCTTTGTTATTGATCACCACACGCTTGAGAATAAAGTTAGGTTCAATAGGTTATTTTTTGCATTGAAGCCATGTGTTGATGGATTTTTGAGAGCTTGTAGACCATATCTAGCCGTGGATAGCACTTTTTTGAATGGCAAGTACGGGGGCAGTTGTGCATAGCATGTGCAAGTGGATGGGCACAACCGGATGTACCCGAGCTTGCGCTGGAGTAATTGACTCGAGACTAATGAGAATTGGGTGTGGTTCATGGAGAGGTTGAAAGAGGCAATTGGATGGCCGGAAGGCATATGTTTCAAAGAGCAGATTGTGGACAGGCAAGTGATAAATGGGGTCAATGAAGTTTATCCCGGGGCGAACACGTAGAATGTATGTACCATCTAGTGCAGAATTTCAAGAAGAGGTATAGTGGTAAGGTTTTTGATGACCATTTGTGGGCTGCAGCATACTCATGGAGTGACTATCGAGTTCAACAAACACTACACCGCCATGGCTACTCTTGCAAAACCGCAGGCCATGAAGTATCTTCATGACATTCACCAAAAACTTTGGAGCGTGCACCGCACAAGACTGGATCAAAGGTGGACTATGTGACTAATAACTTGGCCGAGACATTCAACAACCGGATCAAACCCGAGAAAGGAAAGAATCTTGATGACTTGCTTGGACACCATAAGGCGTAAAGTCTTGATCAAATGGAATCGAGAAAGAGAGCAGCCAATAAGTTTCAAGGGAAAATTCTGCCTCATATTGTGCGTATTAAGGGAAGATAGTTACAACCTTGACATTGAAGTGATCACATCCTCTCCCGAAGGTGTAGCAGAATTGTGTTACAAGGGAAGCACCAAGAATATAGGTTTGTTGTCGCTTGCCATCCAGATCTTGCACATGTAAAGCTTGGCGGGGTTCGGCATCCCATGCAAACATGCAATAGCTTACATTACCTCCATTCATGGTGCCAAACTAGAGGACTTTGTAGATGATTACTACTCGTGACAAAATTCAAAGAAGCATATGAGGGTTCCATTCCTTGTATCCCGACAAGAGCCTCGTGGCCCAAAGCATCTCATGGCTTCTTCATGCACCCTCCCTACTTAAGTCAACAGTGGAGGGAGGCACAAGAATAGAAGGAAATCAGCAATGGAGGGGGAAGCGGGAGGAAGAAAAGGAGCCATGAGTGCCCTATATGTCATCGTAAAGGTCATCATTGGTACACTTGCAAGAATGGGAACCCGTAAGATATAGCAGCAATGGAGGCTGAGAGGTACATTAACTAACTTAAGTTCATGTCAATGCATAGATCAATTAACTAACTTAAACATGTGTGATGCAGGGGTCCCCCAAGAAAAGGCAAAAGAAGGCAGCAAGCACAAGCACTGAGCTTAGCCTTGTGGTGGCTCCATGTCTAATGCAATACCCCTACAATGAGGCAGTACTCAATGCCACATACAAGAAAAGGCGTAAAAAAGTCATCTCGCTTCACCTAAGCCCCGAAGGAGAAGGGGACAAAGCATCAACTAGTGTGTCCAACAGGTATGTATTCCAACTATTCATTTGCTTTGATACAAAAAATTATTATGTCCAACAAGTAACTAATAGTCATCTATGTCCCTAGATCTGCAACTGGTTCCAATGATCCTGTCCCAATACAAGCACTGGAAGCTGTCCAACCTTCTCATGAAGAACCTGAGCCCACCATACAGACTAACCCACTGAAAGCTATTGGAGCAGCCCAGCCGACACCAAGGAAGAAGAATGCAATTTTCAAGAAACTGACACCGAGGAAGCTCCTTACTGCAGCCAACCCTTCATCCCCAGCCAGCCCTGCTTCCAACACTAGGAGCAAGAAGAAACTACAAATACAGTGAACAGGTGACTGCGTTTGGTGTGACATCTTCTGATGTCTTTCTTTTGGTGCGATGGCATGACATCTTCTGATGTCTTTCTTTTGGTGTGATGGCATGACATCTTCTGATGTCTTTCTTTAGGGAAATCCTACTGCTACTTGATGTTGAACTTTAGCTGCTGCATGTGTAAACTGTGATGCTGAACTATGATGGAGGTTTTATGTCATGTGAACTGTGATGTTGACATTTGGTTTTATATCATGTGAATTGTTGTGTCGATATGCACATGACACTTATTTATTTGTCCAAAATGTGGTGTTAATATCAAAGTAATCTGTTATTATTTGTCCAAAAGTCTCTCTGTACCACCAGCAGACCAGAGGGGCATTTGTGTCTTTTCTCTGCTGCACTTGACACCGTTAGATGTTAAAACGGATGGAAGGGTATGAAGGGTAAAACAAAGTTTATGTTGTACATAAAGGAGCAAACGATCTTCAGAGGGGCATGGAGGAACTCCTCATTTTACATAAGGGCACACAGGGAAAAGGCCCTCATACTCGACGCTAAGCACCTCACATCTCTCGCCATCAGCCCATCAGCAACCTCTGGCGCCAGCTAGAAATAGTCCTCGACATCAGCCCATCAGCCCTTCACAATCACACACCTCCGAAACGCCAGCCTCCGTCAAGCAGATTGAGGAGTAGCCACGCCAAGCTGCCGACGACGACGTACTGTACTGAGGCCGAATCCGGCCATCTCCTTCCTGCCAACTGATAGCCAGCAGGCGCCGTTCCACAAACCACATCGGCACTTGTTCCGACGTACTTCCAGTTCCAGCCATGGTTCAGTAGGTCCGCTTTCTTGCTGCCTTATTTCTTTGCATCTACTAGCCATGGTTCAGTAAGTCTTCATGCCTAGCTAGTTCTGCGTCCAAGATCTACTAGTTGTACTATTCCAAACTAGTGAACTCGTTTGTATGTACTATTATATATACATACATCAATTGCAAATCTAACAATTCGTCATATCTATGAAAAATGCAACCACCAGCCCGTCCCGGCCAGTCCTCTTGTTCTCCTCCAACAAGACCACAATAGACCAAGGAACTGCAGGACATAAAGTATTCTCTGTCCCCGCTGCAAATCAAGGTGAGATGCCTAGTTTCTCCCGGCCCTCTCTATTTTCTTTTCTATCCTCTTTTTTTCTTGAGATTTTTTACAATACTTGTGGAGAATTTCAACGGCTCACAACGACCGATCCGACAGCCAGAAAGGCCAAAGGCGATGGGAGGCGATGAGAGGGAGGCGATGGGAGGCGATTGTTGTGTCTATGACCGGTGGGCCATATGCGCTAAATCGCTTCCCATCGCCTCCAAAACTGAGGTGGGAGGCGATTCCAAATAAAGGATGACTAATTGCGTTTTTGTAGTTCTTTTTCTAATCAAGGGTATTAAGGTAACTTTATAATTACAATTTTTTGTGTTAGACCTTGTTTAGTTCCTCCGAATTTGGCCCAGATTGCACTATGCAAAAAGAAGATTCCCTGTCACATCAAAATGTCGGCATATGTATGGAGTATTAAATATAGATGAAATTAAAAACTAATTACACAGTTTGATTCTACTTTGCGAGACGAATCTTTTGAGCCTAATTAGTCAATATTTGGATAATATTTCACAAATACAAACGAAACGCTACAGTGACGCATTTATGGCAGAATGCCAATTTGGTCACTCCCAAATTAGGATCTAAACAAGGCCTAATTTCCTTCGTCCTTCCCAATGTTCACACCACCAGCTGGCCTCCAGTCTCCACCATTCCACAGTCACTCCTCTACTCCGGACTCCGTACATCAATCATTCACACCCAGCTGCCACATGACCGGATCCATGGCGTCGTGAGCCACCGCGGTTCTACTCGCCGGCGTCGCTGACCACATCAAAGTCCATTTCAGTGGGTTCCAGCTCGTGCGGCCGCTCCTCCGGCCAAAAGCTATAGTCTCCGGCCATTAGCCTTCGCCACCACCTCCGGATCCGCCTGGAGCCTCCGCTAAGCAGAGCTGAAAGCAGTAGCCAGTGGCCTCCGCCCAGGCACCGCCGGCTGCGCCCCGGACGCATCCGGCCATCTCCAACACTGCTACGGATCCGGCCAACCGCACGGGCACTCGTTCTCCAGCCATCGCTCGACTCCGCTAAGCAGGTCCGGTTTCCTTGACATGGTTCCTCTGCTGCTAGCCCTGCATCCAGTATCCACTATTTCTACTACTGCAAACACAAATGTAGTTTAGTATACCTCATCCACGAATCTAACAACTTCGCATCTCTTGTAGGATAAATAATTGTATTGTAAGTTGTAACCCTCAGCACGGCCCAACTGACCAGGCAACAGAAGGACAAAGAAAATTATATCTTCTCCCCTGCTCCAAATCAAGGGCCTAGTCTCTCACGCTCTCTCGATTTTTCTTTACGCCTTGTTCCTTTCTTGCTTGCCTACTTCCTTCCTTTCCTTCTTTCTTACTAGTATGGTTAGAGATGTTACACATCTTCCGACCCACAAACACAGATATACTCACACTTACGGGTTGAGATATATTGCCGTAGCTGCTTTCATTTTTTATGTGTCCCTAAATTTTATATAGCAACATTTCACCAAATCAACGGCTGCTAGCTACACATTAATTTGTCAACTACGTGCCTTATGTGCCAGATCTGGTGACAAAAGTATCCATCCTGGTCCTCGGTGCAAAATAGTTTTTATGGTTAATTAGTGAAAATGTAGTATTCTCAATACAAACGTGTTTTTCTTATATGTTTAGGGGAAAATAGAAGTTTCGAGGAAAAATAAATTTCGGAATTTTGAGAGTTAGTAAAATATAAGATTTGCCAAGTAAAACTCTTAAAAATGTGCTAACTCGTAGTATTGGTACCAAACCGTACCATACTATACCATCAGTTGACTCCAAAGTTCCAACCCATTTATGTTTCCCAGCGACCATTCACAGGGTTTTCCAAGCCAAGCAACGGCTACCAGCTGGCAGCTACGATGTCTTAGTCATCTTCTTCTTCCACCTCCAGAGTCCGACAATGAACATGTGACGATCGGTGTAGAATAACCGGGCATGCGAGACTCCACGACTCCATGCAGGTCGTCCGGCATCACATTAAAATTTCCCCGGTGAATACGACGCTCGCATTCACATATGCCTTATCTCGTAGCGCCAGCGCGATGACAGCGTGCCAGGCCATCGATGATTGAGTCGATTATATTTATTTAGATTACCATCGACCATTTCAATTAGCTTGTTGTCCTTATTTCGGCATGGCAGGAAGAGAGATGAACTGGCATGGAGGAATCTTTTTCTTTATTATTGACCTCGGGGGACTAAACTAGCGAGCGCAGAGTTGTTGAAGCTCTGACACCGTCTTTTAAATTCGCACTGTGCCAGATGATCCAAATTGCAAAGGAATCCAGGTCCAGGCATGCCAGAGTTGAATGAAGGACCCAACGATCTCAGATCTGTTTGATCGTCTCTATAATTACTGTTGGAGATGCTTAAGACGACCCGCCCTGTAATTATTTTAGAGGTGTACAATTAAAAGGGGCAGCGGTGTCTCATGGCCTGATTAGTACTAGTAGTAATGGTTGTCTTCAAAAACAATTCATAACTTTTATGGTGTGAAAAGAAGATATATGAAATTTATAACTATAAATTGTCGCGATCTATAATCCTGTAGTCGTTATAAGTTATATATTTGAAGCTGTTCGGAGTAAAAAAAAAAAAAAAAAAAAACTGTCTGCCACTACCAGCTCCGTTAACTAGGCGGCCATGCCCACTAATACAGTCGCCTTCGTTCCCCAACCGAAGAAGCCAAGCGTAGCCACTGCAGCCACAGCTGACCCGATTCATGGCCAGCTAGCCACGCGGTTGTTCATACTCGACGCTAAGCACCTCACATCTCTCGCCATCAGCCCATCAGCAACCTCCACCGCCAGCTAGCCATAGTCCTCACATCAGCCCCATCAGCCCTTCACAATCACACACCTCCGATCCGCCAGCATCCGTCAAGCAGATTGAGGAGTAGCCACGCCAAGCTGCCGACGACGACTTACTGCACTTCCGGCTACCTCCAGCCTGCCAACTGATAGCCAGCACCCAGCAGGCGCCGTTCCACAAACCACGTCGGCACTTGTTCCGACGTACTTGCAGTTCCAGCCATCGTTCAGTAGGTCCGTTTTCTTGCTGCCGTATTTCTCTGCATTTAAGTTTTCATGCCTAGCTAGCTCTGCGTCCAAGGTCTACTACTTGTACTATTCCAAACTAGTGAACTCGTTTGTATGTACTATTATATATATATATATATATATATATACATCATTCGCAATTCTAACAATTCGTCATCTCTATGAAAAATGCAACCACCAGCCCGTCCCGGTCAGTCCTCTTGTTCTACTCCCACATGACTATAACAGACCAAGGAACTTAGGACATAGAGCATTCTCTGTCCCCGCTGCAAATCAAGGTGAGATGCATAGTTTCTCCCGGCCCTCTCTATTTTCCTTTCTGTCCTCTTTCTTTCTTTCTCTTTTATTTATTTCTTATTTTTGTTGGATATATGTAACTCGTGTAGCTGTTTTCGATTTTTGGGAGCCCCACTATATAATATAGCAACATCGTCCATAGATCAGACTTCAAGATATTCCTGTCAGATATATTCATTAATTTGTCAACTCTATTCCCAGATTGCACTCGGCAAAAAACACCTCACGTGTCACGTCTCCAACGCCTTTAGAGCCCTTCACACACCACCTACGCCAACCTCCGTCAAGCAGAGCAGCTGCCACACCAAATTTCCGACAACTGCACTGAGGCCGGATCCGGCCGCCGTTCCATAAACCACGCCGGCAACATGTCCGTTTCCCTTGACGCCGTATTTCTCTGCAATTTCCTTTAAACAAATCACCTGAGAATTTTTATCTATATTGATCTTGTAGATACTGAAATTGCAATGGCGATGGTATTGGATGCTTTAGCATCCTACCTCCAGGACATGCTGTTGGAGATGGCCAAAGAAGAGGTGCATCTGCTCTTTGGAGTCCCTGATGAAATAAAAAGGATGGGCATCAAGCTTGGGGGCCTCAAGAAGTTCCTCAACGATGCTGACAAGAGGAATATTACTGATGAGATTGTGCAGTCATGGGTGAGGGAGCTTAGGAATGCCATGTATGATGCCACCAACATCCTTGATTTGTGCCAGCTCAAGGCCATGGAACGGGGTCCAAGCAGGGATGTGGGCTGCTTCAATCCGTTGCTCTTTTGTTTGAGGAATCCTCTCCATGCTCATGACATTGGTAGTCGCTTAAAAAATCTTAATGAGAAACTTGATGACATTGAGAAGCGTAGCAAAACCTTCAACTTCAACACCCTTGCATCCTATGAAGACAACACAAGGAAGGTAGAATCCACCCTTCGTGGTAGGCGTGAGACCACTGGGGAAGATGAGCTAGGTGTGGTTGGTGACAAGATCGAGGAGGACACAAGAAAAATTGTGCATTTGCTCACGAAGAAAGAGAAAAACATACATGAAGACAACAAAGTTATGGTTTATGCTATTGTGGGAGTTGGAGGAATCGGCAAAACGACCCTTGCCAAGAAGATCTTCAACAATGAAGTCATCAGAGTAGAGTTTGAAAAGAGAATATGGTTGAGTGTCAATCAAGAATTTAGTGACATTGATCTTTTAGAGCGAGCTGTCACTGAAGCACAAGGAGATCATCGAGCTGCCAAGAACACAAAGAACGCGCTAGAGCGAACCCTTAAGGAAGCCTTCTATGGGTGCAGGACCTTATTGGTGATGGATGATGTCCTGGGACCACTATGCATGGGAGGGTGTTCTCAAAACTCCATTGTTGAGTGTCCTAGCTCAGGGTAGTTGTGTCCTTGTGACCACAAGACATGACATGGTTGCCAAAGGCATGATGGCAGAGCTACCCTACCACCATGTCGACAAATTAGAGCAAGAAGATGCTTGGACTTTGTTGAAGAAGCAGGTTCGTATAAGTTAATTTATATATTTAATGGCTACACAATTTTTCTTCACTATTCATTTACATTGTCGGTAATCTTGGACCTTTGCTTCACAATGGATATGGCTAGTCGGTCTAGTACAAGTAACTCACCTTCCCAAAAAAATTGTTTAGTATATCCAGATACGTAAGCAGTAGTAATAAGTTATCTACAAAACCTTTTAAGATTTGTTATACCTCCATTTGGTGCTACTGTGGTAAATAATACTTTGAATTTAGTTTATAAAAGATAGCTAGCAGTGCTTTTATTGAATCAAATGTACATGCCAAGAATCATACGTCCTTTGAAAATGTTGCAACAACTATTATCGTTATCGTCATCATTGTTATTACCGTTATAAATTGAGCTAAATTGGCTGAGAAGGAGGAAATGCACCTATATAATATTATAACATCTATGCATTTGAGTAATTTTTATTATGTTTCTTAAGTCATTTTTCAGTGAAGCTTCATAAATGTTTCAATCTCATATAACATACTACACAGGAAAAACTAGTGATATGGCTTGCAATTTATGAGGAGAGAGAAGAGTGGGTTTCATAAGAATGAAACCAAGTGTACAAGGCAACGGAGACTGAACCTGGAATGAGAGCAATTTGTTTCATCTCCAAGCCTTTTGATCTCGACATCATGAAACTATTAAATGCTTTTTGGCTAGCCTATGAAATTGTGAAATAAAATTATGACTTGAGAGGTATCATTTCGTTTATCGACCTAAACCTGTAAAAGTGATGTCACACTCTTAGAAACCACATAACGGACTCTACACCAAGAATGGCCTTGTGCACATGGCTATACAAAACGGCTGCAAATTAACCTACATGGCTATACAGTTGCATCGTCCATGATGCATGCTGTATATTTTAGTTGTTAACGTAAAGTACAATCAACATACTCCCTCCATCCAAAAAAGGACAATTATTGGAATGGTGCCGGTTAAACTAGTTCATGTTTAACCAAGATAATAGTAAAAATTTTAATATTTATGTCTCCAAATTAATTTACTAAAAAGTCGAATCTATAACTAATCTAATGATACTTATTTTGTATCATAGATGTTAGTAATATTTTATATAACGTTAGTCAAATTCAAACTACTTGACTTCTCAAAAAGCAAGAATTACATTTTTATAAATGGGCAGAACATGCATTAGGATATATTAATTTAATAATTAATGATGCGCTGAAAATCTTCTTTAATAAACCACAAATAAATAATGATACAAACAATTTATTTTAGATTACATTTATACGATATGGCAGTACATTTTGCAGCTTTTTATTTAAATAAATTTATAAATGTTGACTAAAGTATTATGTCGATCAGTACTAATAATTTAATTTCATGTATTCTGTATTACTATAAAAAGTAATGTTACAAGTAGATACATAATTTTTAGATATATCAATGTTATATAGTGCAGCCTGAGACATTCATGCCATTTTAGTAAAATAAAATTTTGAATAAAAGCTACAATAAATACTTATAACTTTTGTGGTGACTACAAAATACAATAGCACTACTATTCAAACTGATAGGAGCTTTATTTTTGTGTGCTGAAGTCACCTAACTGCACCCTTGCTAGTAATATACGTATACAATGATTTTTCACTGACGTCATCATCAGCACGTACGAATAACCTGAGTGATTATACATCAGACATAAATTTAAAGCGTCGAGTGATTTTGTTTCTGCACACAGTATCGTTTAGTGGTACTTTATTTTGCCTCCGATTATAATTGGCTAGCCTAGCTGTTTGCAGGTGGTGGGAAATGGAAACAATGGTGAGAAGATTAATGCGCTAAAGGACATTGGAATGAAGATTACAGAAAAATGTGATTGTCTGCCTCTTGCAATCAAAGTAATGGGAGGACTCCTGCGTCAGAAAAATACAAGACGAAGCGACTGGGAAAATATCTTAAATCGTTCTTCATGGTCAGCATCTGAAGAGCTAAATTATGCGGTATACCTTAGCTATGAAGATTTGCTTCCTAATTTGAAGTCTTGCTTTCTGCATTACGCCCTCCTTCCCAAGAACATTGTGTTCAGGTGTGACCGCATTGTTGCCATGTGGATTGGTGAAGGATTTGTTCATGGAAACTCAAAAGACTTAGAAGTATTAGGAAAAGAGTACTATGACCAATTAATAGGTAGGAACCTTCTAGAGCCAGATCCAAAGTATGTGGACCATGATGTTTGCAATATGCATGACATTGTTCGTTCATTTGCTCAGTATTTGACTAGAGATGAAGCACTGGTTGCTCAAAAAAGTGAGGTTGGCCTTACCAATATTCCAGAAAATGTTATTCGAATATCACTAAAAACCAAAGAGTTTGAGTCAAATAAGCTAGAATGGACTTCTCTTCAAGCACATAGGGCACTAAGAACAATGATTTTAGTTGGGGAAATAAACATAAAGCCAGGTGATTCACTATCATGTTATCCATGTTTGCGGACCCTACATATAGAAGATGGGAATTTTGATGCATTGTCAGAATCTTTGGTCCAACTCAAACACTTGAGGTACTTGTGCCTTGATGGCACAAAAATATCTTGCCTGCCAGAAAAAATAGCCAAGATGAAATTCTTGCAGTGCATTGACCTTACTAATTGTAAAAGTTTGGTCAAGCTTCCTATTGGCTTTGGAAAGTTAAGGCAGCTGAGATA
The DNA here is from genome assembly GCA_018135685.1 of Themeda triandra. Classification (NCBI taxonomy): domain Eukaryota; kingdom Viridiplantae; phylum Streptophyta; class Magnoliopsida; order Poales; family Poaceae; genus Themeda; species Themeda triandra. Next base: position 311,480 of record JAENPR010000670.1, on the reverse strand, counting down.
TCTAAGCATTGCTTACTCAGGTATAAGTAATATACCCAAGGGTTTCAGCGGCCTAACTAATTTGAGAACACTGAAGGGGTTTCCTGCCCACGTGGAGGGTGATTGGTGTAGTTTGGAAGAACTGGGACCTCTTAACCACCTCATGTTTCTTCATATACATAGCCTAGAGAATATATCTTCTTCGTCATTTGCTGTAAAGGCTAGGCTTGGTGAAAAGGTGTGCCTCCACTCTCTGTCCTTAGAGTGCACTAGTAGCCAGGGAGATGATCAGCAGTTGGTAAAACAAGAAGAGCAACAACAAATCCAAATGGTGTTTGATGAGCTCTGCCCTCCACCTTGCTTAGAATATCTAGACATCGTTGGGTATTTTAGTCAACTACTTCCAAAGTGGATGGCATCAACAGCAATTGCGCCCCTTGAATGCTTGAGGATTTTAATATTGGAAGACTTGCATTATTGCACGGAGCTACCTGACAGCTTGTGCCAGCTCCCTAGCTTGCAGTACCTAAAGATTAAAAGCGCCTCGTGCATCAAGCGTGTGGGACCAGAGTTCTTATTATCACACCATCATGAGCACCCAAGCGCTATGGAAAGCTTTGGTTCTGATTTGAAAATTCTGGTGAACAAATGTCCTAGCCTCGAGAGGATCAACAATCTGACAAAATTGCAGAACCTCGTGATCATAGAGTGCCGAGAATTGAAGGTACTACAGGGTCTGCCTGCACTTGAGAGACTCGATCTGGAGGACTACAACATGAAAACTCTCCCTGGATACTTGAAGAACGTGAACCCAAGGCTTTTGGATCTGGACTGTGACATCTCACTGCTTGCTTCCATAGCTAAAGGTGAATCTGGCCCTAAGTGGGACAAGTTCAGCCATATCGAGCAGGTCAAGGCATATGCAGATGATGACGACAACAACATTGAAAGGAAGTGGTATGTGAAGTACACGAGAGATCCTTTCAGCTTTAAGACAAACATCAGCCTCTCTGCTGACACTCCAGGTAAATCAACAAAACTGCTGCTTACGTTACATACTTGGAATCTAACTCGTCACTTGATAGCATTTGCCGTTTCAGATGATGAAATGGTTCCAGTGTCGCTCTACAGAGTGGAGGAAATTTCAAGCGAACAAATCATCTCTGCTGATGCCTCAGGTAAATTAACAGAACTGCACCTTTATAGTTTATACGCTACATACTGAGTATGTATCATTCTTGCTATTGGAATATCTTGTCACTTGACTGGATGTGCCGTTTACTTTCATCGGGCAAAACAGAGGAAGTATTGTTGGACGAAGTGAAGGAACATTCAAAGGACGAAATCCAAGAAGAACGTGTCGATGTGGAACAAGAACAACTGATGGAGTAATTAATCAAGTATATATACTGCTCCCAGACTATTATTATTACTACCTAACTAATACTTACGTTGCATACTGTGTACGGGAGTACCTTTCATGCAATCCTGCTCTTTAAACCTCACGTTACAATATGCATGCGCCGTTTCAGAGGATGAATGGAGGAGTGCTATCGGACGAAATGGAGGACATTTCAGGGCACGAAATGGAAGTCCAATGTGTGGATATGGAACAACAGAGGGAGTAATCAGTAATCAAGTAAGCTGCTACAAGGCTACTATTGCTACATACAGTGCCTGTTACTAGTTCTTCGTTAAGGGCTAACACTGCCGGATATATATAAAATGCCATTGTACCTTGCCTGTCTGTGGAGTGCAGTTTTTTACTGGTTGAATCTTAGAGCTGCCATCGCTTTGACTGAAAAATAAGCAATGCAGAATTTGTGATGTCAATTTATTCATTTTTGTTTCCAAGTCTGCGGGTTGTTCTGAGGAGGTCAGACATTTGACACTGCAAATAAAATGAGACTGGAATGTGATGTGAATTTGTTCGTTTTTCTTCATTGTCTTGTGTATACGGTACAGTTGAATTTGGATGCTTGCAGTTTGCCTCTGGAGAATTGAGAGGAATGTAGATAAAGGTTGAGTCATTAGTGGACAAACTTTGTGGTGCAGCTTCTTTCAGCTTGATGGTTTATCGTGTGATTAGAAAGCCTGCTTGCGAGGTGAATGTAGATAGCAATCCCCACTTCGATTTCTTGTTTGATAATCCAAATGTTGTGAGCTGCTCATATCTATGGATTGTGTTACGTGTTATTGTGTTGTCATACAACTTCAAGTCCCAAACACCGTGACGGTCATACGCATTCGACAGTCCGCTGAACTTGCACAAAAATCTTCAGTTCCAATACAGAGTCAGACCATTCGCCAGAACATGACTCTTTACCTGAACGTGAGTGAGGCCAGGCGGGGGTCGGTATCGTCGGAGACCCAGTAGTAGACGCGGTGGTCAGTGACTCAGGCTGCGTGAGAGAGGAGAAGAGGAGCACTCACGCAGGGCGGTCGGAGACTCGGAGTCGGCCGCCAACGGCCAGCACCGCGACGTCGTGGAAGCCTGCAGGGGGGCACGACGGAGGAGAGCGGAAGATGTGGTACAGCTTCTGCGAGAAGGGCTCCCAGCAGGACGGGGACGGCGCCAGGCAGAAGCCGAGGTGGTGGGGAGCTGTACGGCGAGGATGGGAGGAACCGAACCGAGGAAGGCGTAGGTGAGATATGTCGTGTGTGGAGGCTTTGAGGCTCTGGGCTTTGGGCCTCTGAAAACATTCACGATCCATTTCCATAGTGAGCTGACTGGGCTGAGAAAGTGTTCTTCAAAGTATGACTTTTTATTTTTTATATAAAAGTATATTTATTAGAAAGTGATATATTTATATTTTTATAAAAATAATTTAAGGATAAATCTATTCATATGGTTTTCATATTTCCAATTTTTTTGTACAGATGGCAAAAGCTTTGCCGTATTTTATAATAGACGAAGAGAAAGAGAAACAAAGATTTACAACTTATGCACGCTAAGGGAAAACAACTACTATATACAAGCGACTGCTACTGGAAGAAAAGACTAGAAACGACAGAAAAAACTCACTTGAATGCTGATCCTAGGTACTATCCTGTGCTCCATGAGGTTCCTTAGCCCATCGGAACTGCAGTATATCATCTTTGCATAGCGTGGCTACTTGGGTTGGATTGAGAGTCTTCTGCTGAAATTGTCTCATGTTTCTTTCTTTACAAATATTTCACCAAAAATAGATGAAGATTCCATCCACCTTCTTTTGTTCAGGGGCTGAAAACTTATGCGTACATTTCCTCCAATAGGTAATTAAGTAATAGATCCCGAATCATTAACCGACTGGATCGCTGTTAGGTTCATCCATTGCCTAAGGATTCCCCATACCTCTTTATCAAATGGGCAATCTTTATACAAGTGGGTTGGGGTCTCCAGAGAGTTGCCACACATAACCGACAATCAGCGTCCTTGGCCCATCCCCGTTTTTGCAAGTTATTTGCAGTTAAAATCCTCTTATTTAGTAGAGTCCATGCAAAGGAACAACATTTTCCTTCAGCATGCGCCTTCCACATTGGTGTTATTTTAATTTTCACGAATCTCCTCAAATTGCACCAGGTACACTACCGGATCCAGAGTATTTGCCGATGGCTTGATGCCATCGGCAAACACAAGGATGCCATCGGAAAAGAAGTTGCCGATGGCAAAGTGGCGTTGCCATCGGCAACTTCCCATCGGCAATAAGCTCATCGGAAAATAAATTTTTGCCGATGGCAAAAGTAGATGCCATCGGAAAAACTTTTGCCGATGGCCGTGGCCCCCATCGGCAAACTCTCCACGTCGGCCTCCCCGCCGTCGGCGACGGCGGGTTTGCCGATGGCTGACGCCACGTGGCCATCGGCAAACGTCTTGTTTTCCGATGGCCACGGCGGTCGGCTTACTTTTTTTTTTGAAAAAAGAATTCCCGATTTTTTTTCCGATGGCCGTCACCATCGGCAAACTTATGGTCGGTTGCCGATGGCCACGGCCATCGGCAAACCCGGGGTACGCCGGTGTGAATTTCCTCGGGTTTGCCGACGGTGGCCATCGGCAAACCCGGGGAAATTTTTTTTTCCCGTTTTCTTCCATTTCCAAGATATTTAATCACGATAATGATATCACAAGCAAGATATACAACATTCATCATATATATTCACAATAATACGCCATTTCAACCATAATATAGCATCAAATCCATATTCATGCATACAAATCCATATCACAAGTCCCAATTCTTGCATACAACTCCAAATGCATCCATACAAGGCCAACATCGGCCAAACATGTCCGACGTGGCACAACAAGGTCCAAAATCAGGAATAGAAGGTACCTAGCTCGTGGCGCCGTCCCCTTGGGTCCCCGAGCCCCCGAAGCATCCTCCCACGCAGCCAACTCCCCGGGCCGCCGCCGCTGCCACGAGCACCGCAATCTTGCCGAGCCGGCCGAGCCGCCGCAGCCGAGGAACCGAGACGGCCCGGGCTGCCCCGTCGCGGTGGCCACGAGTACCCCGGCCGCGTGGGAACCGAGACGGCCTGGGCTGCCCCCGCGGCGGCCACGAGTACCCCGCGTCGGTGGAGGACCCGGACGAACGGCCGCGTGAGGAGGCTCGAAAAGGACCCCAACCGGCCGTGGAGCAGACCCCGTGGAGAAGCACCCGCTGGAGGGCTAGCACCTGGAGTTGGGTTCGAACCCTCCGACTGTGTCTGCACAAAGGCCAAGGGATGGAATTAGTACCTGCGGACTGGCATCACAAGCTAAAGCAATAGGCAATATAAGGACTCACCGGACGAGGTGCAAGAAAAGGCGGCAGTGGAGGGTACTGCTGGTGGAGTGAAGAAAGCGGCTGGAGACTCACTCATTCCCATGGCACGCATGTGCTGGGACATCTGCGACCACGCCTGCTGGTAGTGCAGCGCAACTGAGGCCGCGTGCTCCTGATAGGCAAGCGCCATCTGCTTCTGGTTGGCTAGCACCTCCCGGACCGTGGCCTCGCAATATTACACGAGCATGGTGGATTGTATTTGAAGGCAAGGTACATTATTTGTGAAACGGTCGAACGACGAATGAAACTCCACTTACCCGAAGACCCGCGATCTGGGCCGCGCACCGCCGGCCGCCGAGGCGCTATGGGGACCCGCGGTGCGCCCCTACGCTGGTCTTCCTTGCGGATCTCGGTCGCGTCGGACGAGGACGGGTCAATGGCGCCGTGGGCCATATAGAACCGGCCGTGCCGCTTCCCTCCTCCCAACCTCATCATGAGCCGAGGGTCTATGGGCTCGGCGGTGACGTCGTAGCCGTCGCCATGGGCCTCTCGAGCCGCGGCGGCGTACTTGGTGAGCTTGTCGTACACGACCGGGCTGGTGTACTTCTCGGGCCCGTCCGAAGAGCCGTACGTGGTGGAGGGCGCTTTCGCCGGGCCCTTGTGAGCAAGGGCCCACCCCATGTACTCGTTGATGGGCTGCCCGTCGTGGTGCTCCCTCTGCGAAGAAAACGAAAAACATGGTTACAAGTAGAGATATATGAAATCCGGCGCTATAAGAAATGGTTGAACACAAGCATACCCATGTTTCCATGAACTCGCCGAGGTTCCGCTCCCCGGTGGTGTGAGACCCCGGACCTCGCCATCTCTTCCAAGCGCTTCACCCGACATGCTCTGTGCTCCACGTACACCACTGGCGTTTGCCACCCTCTGACAATCGTACGCCAGCAGTCGGCGTACTTGCTGCACCAACCCGGAGGTGTCTGCATGACATTCAAGTATTAGATCTTCCAGATAATGAGTTGAATGTGTCACATAAAAAATCACAGCGGATATTTTCCTACTTATTTACCCGCATGTACCGCTCCTCGGTGAGGTCGGTCTCCGCTCACATATCGGCTCTACGGCTCGGGTCTTATCCACCTTCACCCCCGAAGTTGGCGTAGTAGGAGATGACGGCCCGGGTGTGTGCCTCGTAGAACATGTCCTTGATCCGCAACTCGCACACCTTGTCCCGATGCCGGTCCGCCACATCGGGTCCCGCCCTCCGCCAACCTATAGTACAACCGCACACGAGGCATCAAACATCATTCCATTGTTTGAGAAAAATCCAAGAAATGCGTAGTATTGAGATATGCGTTGCGATTGAAAGACTCACCCGAACTCCCTCTTGATCTTCTCGCGAGGACTTCCCCATGTGTGTCCTTGATTAGGAAGTAGTATGGCCATTTGTCGGGCACGATCGTCCTCCCTCGATGGTGACCAAGCCGGGAAGTTTGCCTTAATCACTCGCCCCGGATGCTAGTGACATGGGGCAAACACTTCCCGGCCGACACCATTCTCCGGCCACACACAAGCACAACAATTGTTAGTATGCGCTTTTAATTCGAAAATGAAATAAGAACAAGTACGAAATCAACAATGGATACTTACATCCCGAGATCACGATCTCGCGGGCGGTCCTCGGGCGCGGCAAGTGCTCGGGAGCCTAGCGGGCCCGCGCTGGAAGGGCTTCTTCGCGGTGCCTGTGGAAGCCGAGGTGCCTGCAGTCTCCTCCTCCTCCTCGTCGTCGTCGCCACCGCCGCCGCCGCAGTCCTGCTCGTCGTCGTCGTCGCCACCACCACCGCCGCCGCCTTCCTCCTCCTCGTCGTCGTCGTCATCACCACCGCCGCCGGCACAAACAGCCTCGTCCTCAAACAGCCTCATCCTGGCAGTCCTCCGCCTACTCCCACCCCGCCGGGTCGACGGCTCCACCTCAAGCTCCTCGTCGTCCTCCTCCTCGTGGTTGCCGGCCTCCACGTGCTCCTCGTGGAGGCCGGCCTCCACGTGATCCTGCTGGGGCCCGAGGTGTATGTACTTCGACTGACGTTTTGTCGGCGCGACCGTCCTCCGCCTCGGCATTTTGTCGAGTGCCCGCAATGACAAAGATTAAAACAGTTAGTATTAGTAGATTGCAAGTACTTGTAAAGAAAATATAAATGTAAGGTAATATAAATAACAGTATCAATATTACATGGATTAGAAACTATCTTCGCAAACGGCAATATTGCTGGCAAGCGCTCGTCCTCGTCATCAGTACTGTCGTCATCACTATCAATATTGTCGAGCTCTCTTAAGTCCTCATCATTAGGCGCTACATGTTCCCCAACTTCTACATCACGTCGCAGCTTCCAGGCATCTAGGATTCGTATGTCCTCAGCATCGTGCACCTCATCACCCTCGTCCTCATCGATGTCGTTGTTTCCTTCCATACTCTTCAACGAATCAATGTCTATCTCCAACCTACCTTCTAGCCCATCAGGTTGATAGAACTCATCTGTCCTTGGGTCGAAATTGTAATCATCATCATTCGGGACAGCCGCTTTACCGCTGGCGATACGAACTGCACAAGGCTCCAACCCGCAAGGCGCTTGTCATTCTGGTTTGCCCATGGGAGGTAATAAACTTGCTTGGCATCTCGGTTAGCCACAATATAGACATCGTCTCCTCCATATTTGAAATCCTGTCAGATTTCGACTTGCCCAATCTTAAGGTCCTTTTTTGTGACCTGGGGATCGAACCAATGGCATTCGTGATCACATGTGGAGATGTCTAGGTTTTGACCATCCGACGTCACAACTTGCTCGAAACTTTTTGAAATTTTTATCACACACTACACATGCCATGCCAACACAACTCGTCAAGTTTCGTCAATTTCGACTCCGTTTGGATTTAATAGAATTTAAAAACACTTTCCCGCACGTCACTACCCATGTTACGAGACCAACACGGTCGTAATTTCATGCGAGCTCCTGGATATGGCCTCAACTTACTCCGAGAATTATGAATATCATTTTTTGAATCAAAAGTCTGCATTATTTCATGTACCTGCAGTTCAAATTTTGAGGTGCGGGAAAAATTCAAAGAAACCAAAAAAATTAACGAAATATAGCTAAAAAGTTTAAAATTGTCTCAAATTCGGAGGTGAGTTGTATTTGGTGTAGCAAGACACCAGAAAAAAATGGGAAGGAAAAAACAAAAAAAAAGGATTGTTTGCCGATGGCCTTGGAAAGCCATCGGCAATGGCGCTTTGCCGATGGCCGGCCATCGGCAAACAAGGTTGGCCTAGGCGCTGCCCAGGCTGCCACGTGGCAACGGTTTGCCGTTGGCCGTGGCCATCGGTAAAAGCCGCAGTTTGCCGATGGCCTAACGGCGGAAGCTATCGGCAAACCGGACGGCGTCGGTCGCCGTCAGGTCCTGGCATAGTTTGCCGATGGTGTCAGTATGCCGATGGCTCGGCCATCGGCAAACAAATTCTAGGCCGATGGCTTTTATTCGCCGATGGCCTGGCCATCGGCAAACAAGCTTGTTGCCGATGGCCATTGTTCGCCGATGGCCCGGCCATCGGCAACAATATGTTTGCCGATGGCTTTTGCCATCGGCAAACCGGGATGTTTGCCGATGGCAGATTCCTTGGCCATCGGCAAACTCCTCGGCCATCGGCAAACACTCGCTCTCCGGTAGTGGTACGCACTTTTGGCCAAATACTCCCCATCCTCGGTCCATCTCCACCTTGCTCATGTTCACCTTGAGGCCCGAGCACTCTCCAAAGAAAACTAAAATTCTTTGTTTGCGTATAAATAGAGCACTCTCGCAAACAGAGCAGCGTCATCTGCATACAAGGAACATCTTAGGTTTGCCGCTTTTGGTAGGATTGGCTGTAGAAGGCTTTGTTGTGCTGCCCGATCTATAATACGTTGCAACAGGTCAATCGCAATAACGAATCGGAGTGGTGACAATTGGTCCCCTTGTCTGAGCCCTCAAGCATGTGGTATCTTTCTGCTCGGCTTCCCATTGAGCATGATTCTTGAGGAGGACGTTCTGAGCAGATCCGCTATCCAGTCTGTCCACTTCATGCTAAACCCATGCTCCTGTAGGACTTCTATCAAGAACTGCCACCCAACCGAATCAAATGCCTTTGAGATGTCTAATTTGATGAAAAGAGATGGTTGTTTTTTCCGGTGTAGCAACTGTATGACCCGTTGCACATATAGAAAATTATGGTGTATGCATCTGTGCATGATGGTGAAAGCATTTTGTGCATGGGAGACCAAGTTATTCATGTGTGGCGCCAAGTGATTTGCTAGGATTTTAGTGATTATCTTCACCACGTTGTTAATCAAATTAATTGGCCTATAATCATAGATGGTCATGGGAGCATCCTTTTTGGGCAGCAAAACAATGTGTGCTTCATTGAACAGACCCATCTTTGATGTTTGGCGATTTTTGCCCTGGGACATCACGAAAACGCGTATCATGCTGGAACACACCGCCAACGGGAGAGTTTGCCCAAAGACATCGCAAAATCGTGTATGTTTGCCAGAACACACCGCGGCGATTATTTTATTCATTTCTCAGTTTTAAAAAGAGAGAAGGTAGGGGAAATGACCGTGCTGCCCTCGTCTTCAACCTCTGGCCATTCACTAATATTTGCTGGAACACACCACCGCCGCACGAGGGCCTGGCCGGAGGGGGGCGCGGCGGCACGGCCTCCCAGACCGGCGTGTCCGGGTGCGCGGCCGCCCAGGAAGACGGGGCCGGGGGCGCTGTGCCTCGCCATGGACGTGTCGTCGTTGATCTTCTTAGCGCCTGTATCCGTCGAGCGCCAGCACGAGGGCTAGCCTTGGGGCCGAGCTCCCCGGCGGCGCGCGACCAGCCATGGGGGCGAGCTCCCCGGCAGCGCGCGGCCAGCCTGGGGCGCACCTCCCCGGCGACGCGGCCAGCCTGGGGGCGAGCTCCCCGGCGGCGCGCGGCCAGCCATGGGGGCGAGCTCCCCGGCGGCGCGTGGCCAGCCTGGGGCTCACCTCCCCGGCGATGCGGCCAGCCTGGGGGCGAGCTGCCGGCGGCGCGGCCAACCATGTGGGCGAGCTCCCCGGCGGCGCGGCCAGCCTGGGGCGCACCTCCCCGGCGGCGCGGCCAGCCTGGTGCAAGAGGAGGACCAGCAGGAGGTTGAAGAAGAGGGCAAAAAAGTCATTTTACCCACCTTCTCTCTCCTATAATATGAGAAATAAATAAAATAATGGTTGCGATGTCCAGTGGCAAACATTCACGAATTCATAATGGTACTGGGCAAAACTGAGCATTGGCGGTGTGTTCTAGCCAATTCGTTGTTTTCTCGATGTCCCACAGCAAAAATTGCCTTGATGTTTTGTGATTGTAGAATCCCATTATTGCCTCTAGCAAGTCCCATTTAATTTATGTCGCAATAGTTTTTAAAAATAATCCAGTGTAGCCGTCTGGGCCAGGCGCCTTTTCTGCCGGCAGCCCCTTGATGATGCCGTGCAATTCCATCTCGGTGAAGGGCATGTCTAGATCCTTCAAAGGTTGAGGGGTATAGCCTAGTGCTTCCCAGTTTAGTCTCTGGGTCCTTGTGGCGCTTTGTCCCACTGCCGTTTTGAAGTATTCCTCTGTCACCTTCATCTTTTCATTTCGAGAGACCACAATTCCGAACTCACTGCTGAGTGACGCGATGAAGGATTCCGTTCTCCTTACGTTGGCGTGGATATGGAAAAAATGGGTGTTTGAATCACCTTGCGAATCCATGTGAGCCTCGAGTGTTGCCTGGCCCTTGCCTTTTGAATTGCATCCAATCCCAAAGATTTTGCTTTGAGGAATTTCTTGAATTGGACCTCTTCCTGCATCAACTCTCTTCTTTCTTGGCGTCTTGGGCCTTCTCCAGCTCGAGAAGTATGATTTGCACAAAGCCGACTTGAGTTTTCCTTCGCTGAACTGGGATCGCCTCCAAATTTTGAGCGCTTTTGCCACGCGCAGTTGCTTGATGTGCATGTGTAGCATGGCATTCTGGGATGTGGCTTGTTAGATGACACATTGAGCCTGCAGTCATCGTCATGATGTCACTTAAAGACAGTGATGCTAATAATGAATTAAACGGCATGCTATATGTTGCTAATGTGCGGGGAAAGCACAACATTCTCAGGTAAAACAAATTTTTAGGTTCCATATTTTTTAGGTAAACAAATTTTTTAATAAATTTGTAAATTTATATTATGTTTTAGTATTTTCAATGTATATTTATTATATAAAAATAGCTAGATAATCTTTTGAAGCATAATTTATATAATTTTTCTATAAAGTCTAACTGATCTCCTAAACTATCGCAGAAGTCTATCCATCTATGTGCCATGGTTAACATATCACCGTGCATGTAGAACAACCGACATGCGCAATGTTAGATAAAACCACTCAAGAAGGTAAATTGAAGGGTTTCGTGAGTTGAAAATCCGATTTTCAGGAGAGGAGCTAAATCAGATCATTTTAGCTGTCGTGTGTTGGCTTCTTCTACATGTTTGCCTCAGGGCAAGTACATTGGTGTTGTCTAATAACTAGTCTCATAAAATGCCACGTAATTTAAGACGGCGTAGTAGACTACATGTATAATGGTTGTATTTTTAAGTTGTCCAGTAGCAAATCACAATTCCTTAATTTATGAAGAAGGTAAAAATAGGATTGTGAGGTGCATGTCGACAACAACTCATACAATGGTAAAATAGTTGTCCCATTGGTCCTAAATTTTAGCTCATGAGATGGTTATTTCGCGAAGAAACGACCGCATTCTCTCTCACCTCTCTCTTTCATCTACATCATCAAAAATCCCACGTGTCTATGCATGAGACAGCGTATGAGAGATACGTGTTGAGTATTCAATGAATGGTACTTCTGAGATATACGTGTTGAGTATTCAATGAATGGTACTCTGCTCATTTTGAGCATTGCCACTGAACCTGGTGTGCTGGGCTGGCAGGTGACTGCCACTATGTTTAGACTACTCGCACTCATCGTACTCTAAATCTATCCTCTAAAGGGAATATTCTCTCCTGGTCAGCAAGATTCTCTTCTCTATACCACGTTCTCTCGCACTCATCCATGCTCTATATCTTACTCTCTATCAACAGTAGGACCCATGTGTCAGTTTTTTTCTTTTTCCCCTTAAAAAAGTGGGGTCCCCATCCAGTACTACTCTTCCTCTTCCTCCGTCCCTAGTACTACTACTCGGTTCCTCGGTCCCCGTGTGCAGCTCGGCAGGCACCGCCGGTGCTCCGGCCGAGGGCGCGCGGTGGCTCCTGGCGAGGTCTCACGCTCCGCGGACCCAGACTCAGAGCAGCGTCGGGCTTCGCCCTCCACCGGCTGCGCGAATCGGAGCCTTCTCGCACGCACCAAGAATGTGCGCGCTGGGGGAAGGTGGCGGCCCGCAGGGCACGCCCCTACGCCTTCGCCCACGCGTGGCCTAGCGGAGGTGGCGTCCCTCCCTCCCTCTCCGGCGGCTCCCTGCTTGTGCCACCTCCATGGACGAGACCACGACGGCGAGGCCGGTCCGCGTCCACGACGGCGGGGCCATCAATCGGCCCATCAGTCGAAGCGGCAGTCACGCCAGGTGAAGACGGAGAAGATGGCCTCGGGAGGGAGGCCATGGGTGAGGCGGGCCCAGGTGCGCGTGCGGCGCCTCTCGAAGGCTCGCGGCTTGGCATAGGGCGCTGGCGCCACTTGCCAAGTGGGCGCGGCTCGGCCGCCGTCGACGCGTCCTCCCGCCCGCCGGCACCAGGGTCTGCCGGCCGCTTACATCTATTGTGGTAGCAAATGGTTGCATTGAACCACGGTGGGCTGGGACTGGCAGGTGAAGAAGGTGGGTGGCCAGGGCCCTTCAGTAATTTCCTTCGTCCTTCCCAACGTTCACACCATCAGCAGGTTTCCTCAAAAAAAAAAAAAAAACACCATCAGCTGGCCTCCACCATTCCACAGTCACTCCTCTACACCGGACTCCGTACATCAATCATTCCACAGCCACAGTGCACCGCCTCCTCATTACGCTGCACGACTTGACTCGGTGCGTCCTGAACTCCGAGCGAGCTCACGAGTCGCAGGCCATATCTCTGTCACGGCAGCAGTCATGTGCTGTGGCGGGGCATCAATGGTGGTCAGTCCATGGCTAGCTGGTGGGGCTCTCCGTACCCATCCGCCCACAGGATCATTTTCTCACATCGCCTTGCTAATTGCCCATCACAGCCTTCCTCCTTCGCCTAATCTTCTGATGGATAGGACCAGGAGAACGCGAATGTTTCAGAACTGATTGAGAGAGGACTGTTGTATTTCGATACAGGGCTGATTCACGAAGGTCTTCATCGTCCACTCTCAAATATATAGATAGGATTAGTTTCAGAACACTGGATAATATTTATGTATCGTTCGTTCTTCATAGTATTCGAGTGAGATTAAGAGGGCTGGCCGGCCTCCTCGTGCTCAATATTGTACGTACGAGTAGTAATGATCAGCTTTTGTGGGGCTGTGCTGGCACAACACATGTCGGCCTGTTCTATGCTACTGTACGCGCCTACAACGGGCTCACACGCATCGGTGAGTGTGGGTCCAGCACGACTTGACTTGACTTCTGCTGGTGCTCTCTATAGTCTATACAGACGAAGGCCGACGAGATATCAACGGTGGCTACTTGATCACTTGAAAAGTATTACACCGCGGCTGCAGCTGAGGCGCCGTTGAGCAAGATTAGCTTTTGGATTTGTAACTGGCTTGATCTGCAGTTCTGCACACATTGAAACAAGAACCAGGGACTGCCACTGTGTTTACATCTATCGTTCTAGCAGCAAGCCGTTGCATTGAAACTTTTTTTTTTTTTTGACATCGTTGCATTGAACCATGGTGGGTGGCCTTGGCCCTTCAGTAATTTCTTTCGTCCTTCCCAACGTTCACACCACCGGCTGGCCTCCACCATTCCACAGTCACTCTTCTACTCTGGACTCCGTACATCAATCATTCACACCCAGCTGCCACCCCCAGCTCAGTTAAATGGGGCGGCCATGGCCAACAATAACAATCCCCAACGACTCAAGCAGCCAAGCCAAGTGACCGCAGCCACATGACAGGATCCATGGCCAGCCACCGTGGTTCCACTCGCCGGCGTCGCTGACCACCTCAAAGTCGATTTCCGTCGTTTCAGCTCGTGCGCCCGCTCCTCTTGCGAAATGCAATAATCGCCGGCCATCAGCCTTCGTCGGCACCTCCGGATCCGCCTGTAGCCTCCGCCAAGGCGCCGCACGGATCCGGACATCTCCAACACTGCTACGGATCCGGCCAACTGCACGGGCACTCGTTCTCCAGCCATCGCTCGGCTCCGCTAAGCAGGTCCGTTTTCTTGACATGGTTCCTCTGCTGCTAGCTCTGCATCCAAGATCTATTATTTCTACTACTGCAAACACATATGTAGTTTAGTATACCTCATCAACGAATCTAACAACTTGGCATCTCCTGTAGGATAAATAATTGTATTGTAAGTTGTAACCCTCAGCACGGCCCAACTGACCAGGCAACAGAAGGACAAAGAGCATTATATCTTCTCCCCTGCTCCAAATCAAGGTGCTTATGCCTAGTTTCTCACCGCTCTCTCGATTTTTCTTTACGCCTTGCTCTTGCATGCTTCCTTCCTTTCCTTCTTTCTTACTAGTATTGTTAGAGATGTTACTCATCTTCCCACCCACAAACACAGATATACTCACACTTATGGGTTGAGATATATTGCCGTGTAGCTGCTTTTATTTGTTATGTGTCCCTAAGTTTAATATAGCAACATTTCACCAAATCAACGGCTGCTAGCTACTCATTAATTTGTCAACTACGTGCCTTATGTGCCGGATCTGGCGACAAAAGTATCCAGCGAGCCTGGTCCTTCACCTTCAGTTTATCGTTCTAGTGCTGCAGTGTTCTTCCGTTTTGAATCTGTTTTAGCCATCAAAATTACCTTTCCTTTACTAAACAAATCACATGACCCTTTTATCTATACTGAATTTGTAGACACTGAACCTGCAATGGCGATGGTATTGGATACTTTGACATCCTACCTCCAAGACATGTTGTCGGAGATGGCTAAAGAGGTGCATCTGCTGTTGGGTATCCCCGATGAGATAAAAAAGATGGGCATCAAGCTTGGTGACCTCAAGAACTTCCTCACTGATGCTGACAAGAGGAATATTACTGACAAGAGTGTGCAGTCATGGGTGAGGGAGCTTCGAAATGCCATGTATGATGCCACCAACATCCTTGATTTGTGCCAGCTCAAGGCCATGGAACGGGGTCCAAGAAGGGATATGGGCTGCTTCAATCCGTTGCTCTTTTGTTTGAGGAATCCTCTCCATGCTCATGACATTGGTAGTCGCTTAAAAAATCTTAATGAGAAACTAGATGACATTGAGAAGCGTAGCAAAACCTTCAACATCCTTGCATCCTATGAAGACAACACAAGGAAGGTAGAATCCACCCATCGTGGTAGGCGTGAGACCACAGGGGAGGATGAGTTAGGTGTGGTTGGTGACAAGATCGAGGAGGACACAAGAAAAATTGTGCATTTGCTCACGAAGAAAGAGAAAAACATACATGAAGACAACAAAGTTATGGTTTATGCTATTGTGGGAGTTGGAGGAATCGGCAAAACGACCCTAGCCAAGAAGATCTTCAACCATGAAGTCATCGGAGTAGAGTTTGAAAAGAGAATATGGTTGAGTGTCAATCAAGAATTTAGTGACATTGACATATTAGAGAGAGCTATTAATGAAGCACAAGGAAACCATCAAGCAACCAAGAACACAAAGACCGCATTAGAGCGAACCCTAAAGGAAGCCTTCGATGGGTGCAAGGCCTTACTGGTGATGGATGATGTTTGGGACCACTATGCATGGGAGGGTGTCCTCAAAACTCCATTGTTCAGTGTCCTTGCTCAAGGTAGTTGTGTCCTTGTCACCACAAGACATGACATGGTCGCCAAAGGCATGATGGCGGAGGTGCCCTACCACCATGTCGACAAATTAGAGGAAGAAGATGCCTGGACTTCGTTGAAGAAGCAGGTTCATATAAGTTAATTTATATATTTAATGGGTACACATTTTTTTCCTCACTATTCATTTACATAGTCGGTAATCTTGGACATTTGCTTCACAATGTATATGGCTAGTCGGTCTAGTGCAAGTAACTCACCTTCACAAAAAAAATTGTTTAGTATAGCCGATACGTAAGCGTAAGTTATCTACAAAACTTTTAAGATTTGATATACCTCCATTTGGTCATGCTACTTTGGTAAATAATACTTGGAATTTAGTTTATAAAAGTTTGCTAGTAGTGCTTTTATTGAATCAAATGTGCATGCCAAGAATCATACGTCCTTTGGAAATGTTGCAACTATTGTCATTATCATCATCATTATTATTACCGTTATAAATTGAGCAAAATTGGATGAGAAGGAGGAAGTGCACCTATATAATATTATAACATCTATGCATTAGAGTAATTTTTATTATGTTTCTTAGGTCATTTTTCAAAGTGCAAGTTTCAATCTGATATAACATGCTACATAGGTAAAACTAGCAATATGGCATGCAATTTATGAGGCGAGAGAAGAGTGGGTTTCATAAGAATGAAACCAAGTGTACAGGTCTACGGAAACTATGAAGCTGGAATGAGAGCAATTTGCTTCATCTCCAAGCCTTGTGATCTCGACATCATGAAACTATTAAATGCTTTTTGGCTAGCCTTTGAAACTGTGAAATAAAATGATGACTTGAGAGGTATCATTACATTTATCACCTAAACCTGTAAAAATGATGTCACACCCTTAGAAATCACATAACAGGCTCTACACCGAGAATATGGCCTTGTGCACGTGGCTATAAAAAATTATTAAGGGCACCAAATTAACCTAGATGGTTATTTGTTTTAGGATTAATATGACAAACAAAAAATTTTACATTGGCTATTGCAATATTCTAGTTTTTAAAAGGGGGTCTAGAGAAAGACAACAACACCGATAGACATGGAGAAAGATCACTTTGCCCCTAATGTCCTAGCAAATCCTTTGTTTCGATCCTCCTTGAGCATGGAGCCGATCATTTTGCCCATAATGTTTATTTTTTCTCATTCCTTGGGCCCTTCCACCTTTAGATAGCTTGGACAGTAGGCCCAATTTCCATTAAATTTTTGGTTGCTAAAATTGCACCGTGTCTGATCCATGTTATTTATTTTAGTTATTAATGTAAAGTACAATCAAGATACTCCCTCCATCCAAAAAAGGACAATTATCAAAATCCTGCTGGTCAAACTAGATCATGTTTGACAAAGATTATAGTATAAATTTTAATATTTAGGTCTCCAAATTAATTTACTATTAAGTCTACTTTATAACTAATCTAATGATACTTATTTTGTATCATAAATGTTTTATATAACTTCTCAAAAAGCATGTGTTGACGGTCGTTAACTCATAAAATTAACCGTCAACTTAGCATGCAAATGGACCTATTTATAAATATTTGATAGATACAGGGTTACCACCGACGTAATTCCATGAGTTTTGGTGAATATCTATTTCTCAGGGTGACAAATGAAAACTACCTAAGATGGCCCACATGTCGGGTTTACATAGAGAAAAAGACCGAACGGGTGAAAAAGTATAATCTAGAAGACTCCGTGGGCGACACACGAAACCCGGGGCCCACTCCGGCATTGGCCGTAGTCGGCCGCCAGTGGGGAGTCGCCCGACTCCCCAGCTCCACCAATCGGGTGGAGTCTCGTGGATCCCGCCTCCACCGACTTTGAAGATCAATAATTATCGTCCATTTAGGTCGGTTTGATCCGAGGGCTATGGTTAATCCCAGGGGGCTATATAAGCAGAGCCCCTGGCCCCTGGGTGAAACCCTAATTCATTCTCCAGTTCATTCAAGACTACAATCCAGAGAGAGAGAGTTAGATAGAGAAGGGTCCCTCGAATGGATCTATCTCTATAGGGTATTAGTATCAAGAGAGATTGAGAGAGTATAGAGTGGAGGTAGATTTGGAGGAAGCCCGGCCTGTCGGTGTCTCCTCTCCAGTGTAACTGCGGGATCAAGTCTCCCAACCCGAGGCTTGGTTTCAGAATCATTCGGCAATTCAACTTCTAATACTAGTAAGTTCGTTGTTATTATTGTTCTTCGGTTTGCAAGTTTACTTTATTCGCTTCGCGTTGGGAATAGAGTAATCCACTTCCCGTTGGTAGGTAAGGTAGGTTCACTTGTAGATGCTCCCTATTCGGCCGGAACCGTGGTAGTAGTGAGGGAAGTGACAATCCCTTTATTACCTTTGTAATCCACTTCCCGTTGGTAGGTAAGGTAGGTCCTTTGTGCCAGGTTTAGCATCCTTTGCGGTGTCTTTTCCTCAGGTACTCCCTTAGAACAGTAGTCTCAAAGCTTGCCATAGGTTAGAAGAAGAATGACGAAGGAGTTCTCTCTGTATCGCTTAATTCTCACTTGACTAGCAGCCCAGGGGTAGTAGTACAGATCGGGTTAGTCTATTGCACGTTTTCTCTTAGCGGATAAAAACAAATACGATACTCAGGACTTATCTCCCGGGTGAAGTGCTCACCGATATCCGTGCGCTTGCGGATTATTTCTCTTTGATTCTTTCGTGTGCGTATCTAGTGGCAACAAGCATTTCGGCGCCGTTGTTGGGGAGAAAGACGGTCCGCTTAGATAACCTAAATCTTGCTCTACCTTGTACCTATACTTTTACTTTTTTCTCTCACTTTACTTTTTCGTACATTTTATCTTTTTCTATCCTTATGGATAATTCAAATTCCATTCCTATCTTTCAATTTTCTGCACCCACGGAGACCAGCCTAGTGCCACATGAGTCATCACAACCTATCCAAACACCTAGCTATAGTCCGAGTCCGCGGTTGATTGCATTGGTCCAAAGCCTATCCTTTTCAGGAGAAGGAGACGAAAACCCTTACCTTCACATTAGAGACTTTGAGCAAACATGTGACTATCTTCACATAGAGGGCATGTCCGACAAAACCCTCCGTTGGAAGCTATTTCCTTTCTCATTAAAGGGGAAAGCTAGACAATGGTATGATAAAGCTGTAGGTAAGCAACAAGGAGATTGGGGATCCTTATGCTCCAACTTTTGCCTAGATTTTTATCCCATCTCCCAAATCGTTGACCTTAGAGTCAAGGTTCTGACTATTAAGCAAGAACCTAAAGAATCTTTGGCCTCATCCTGGAATCGTTTTACTACACTTTTAGCATCGGGCCCGGACCTTAGTCTACCGATCCCATTCTTTTATAACACTTTCATAAGGGTCTCGAGTAGAGACAGAGAAAATTGCTCGACACAACTTCGGAGGATCATTCTTGCATATCTCTCGAGAAAGCAAGATCAATCCTAGACCAAATCCTATCCAAAGTGAATTAGACTACCTCCTAGAAGTAGAACCTCAAGTAGCCGAAGCCAACCTTTTGCCCGATACACCATCAACTTCACCTAACCCATGTCTTGAGCAAGACAAGGAAGACATTCCAATTCCTGATTTTATGCTAGATATTGAACCTGATCTATTTTCTGATTTTGGAAATATTTTCAACTATCACAAAGTGAAGAAGCCACAAGGCAAATATCACCCAACAAAGCCATGCAATATGGATGAGGATATTCCAACAGGAAAGACCTCAGGAGAGTTAGCGTCTGTTATGAGCAATGAGTGGTTAGAAGAGTCAGAGTTTTTCTCTGAAATAATTCGTTTGAATTCATCTTCTCTTCCCATTCATTGCATGATTAACAATGATCGCATAGATGCTCTCTACAATCCAGTTGTGGGTATAAATATCATGTCTACCACACTAGCAAAATATTTGCAGAAAGACATGACATTAACCCCAACAGTGAAGTTCATAAGAAATCTTTCAAAACAAATTCTTTCTTGTTTAGGAATCCTACATGTCCTACCACTTCGGGTAGAAGGAACCCCTGTTCACTTGAGCTTTTATGTCTTTGACATAGGGGACTTCCACCTGTTGATAGGACAACCATTTAGAAGACTTCTTTATGAAGGACAAACTGGGAAGCTAAACATTTGTTTAGGCAAGAAACTCCAGTTTGCAATGTCCATTTCACACTCTTTAAAAGCTATGACCGAGCCCTATCCACATTATGATCCATTGGAGGAATTTAGAGCAGCCTCTCTAGAATTCCTAGTTAAACCAGAATTAGAAGACGAAGCTAGATTCTTCATAGAAGAAGAAGCTGACCCTTCTGAGAATGAACCATTAGATGAGTTTACCCTACCACCTAGACCTCCTATTGAGTTCAAACCTTTACCAAATTCGGTCTTAGATATGCCTTTCTAGGAAATGATCCGAGTCTCCCGTCATTATAAGTGATACTCTCACTCAGGAGCAGACTTTTCGCTTAATGGCTATCCTAGAAAAACATCAAAAAGCTTTTGGCTACTCACTCCAGGACCTCAAAGGAATAAGTCCTGCCCTTTGTACCCATCGCATTCCCACAGATCCCGATATTCCACCATCTAGAGAACCCCAACGTAGACTCAATAATGCGATGAGGGAAGTTGTTAAGAAGGAAGTTTTAAAACTGATACACGCTGAGATTATTTACCCCGTGCCACACAAAGTGAGTGGGTCAGCCCCGTCCAAGTTGTGCCTAAAAAGGAGGCATGACTGTTGTCCAAAATGAGAAGAATGAGTTAATCCCTCAAAGAACCGTCACAGATGGCGAATGTGCATAGATTATAGAAAGATTAATAAGGCAACAAGAAAGGATCACTTTCCTTTGCCTTTCATTGATGAGATGCTAGAGCGATTAGCCAACCATTCTTACTTTTGCTTCCTTGATGGATATTCGGATATCATCAAATCCCTATCCATCCTAATGATCAAAACAAAACAACCTTTACATGCCCTTATGGAACCTTTGCTTACCGTAGGATGTCTTTTGGGTTATGTAATGCACCAGCTTCTTTTCAAAGATGTATGATGTCTATATTTTCTGATATGATTGAAAAGATTATGGAAGTTTTCATGGATGACTTTTCTATTTATGGAAAAACTTTTGATGAGTGTCTTGAAAACATAGATCGAGTTTTGCGAAGATGTAAGGAAAAACACTTAGTCCTTAATTGAGAAAAGTGTCATTTCATGATTAGAGAAGGAATAGTGCTAGGACACTTAGTGTCTGAAAGAGGCATCGAGGTAGATAGAGCCAAAATAGAAGTAATTGAGCAACTACCTCCTCCTATCAATGTGAAGGGAATTAGAAGTTTCCTTGGCCATGCTTTGTTTTTATCGTAGATTCATAAAAGATTTTTCTTTCATCGCTAGACCTCTTACCCGCTTATTGGCTAAGAATGTTCCTTTTGACTTTGATGATGCCTGTTTACAATCATTTGAGATCCTTAAGAAAGCACTTATTTCGCTCCAATCATTCAACCCCGATCGGACTTTACCTTTTGAAATTATGTGTGATGCAAGTGACTACGCCGTAGGAGCAAAGTGTTAGGACAGTACTAAGGATAAAAAGCATCATGCAATAGCTTACGCTAGCAAAACTTTGACTGGACCTCGGCTTAATTATGCTACCACCGAAAAAGAGCTCCTAGCTGTTGTCTTTGCTATTGATAAGTTTAGATCCTACTTAGTGGGTGCCAAAGTGATTGTTTACACTGATCATGCTGCTTTAAAATATTTGCTCACTAAGAAAGATGCTAAACCTCATTTGATAAGATGGATTTTATTACTCCAAGAATTTGACTTAGAAATAAAAGATAAGAAGGGAGTAGAAAACTCGTTGCCGATCACTTGTCTAGAATACAAACTTTGAGAAACCACAGGGAACTACCCATCGACGACGCACTCCGGACGACATGCTCTACGGAATCAACCGATCCGACCCCGGTATGCGAGATATTGTTAATTTTGTGGTTACAAAGGTTACGTACCACCGGAGGCAACAAAAGAAAACTTATCCAGGGAGAGTCGTACTCACATATGGGATGAACCATACCTCTTCCGAGTATGTTCTGATGGCCTGCTCAGAAGATGTGTACCAACTGAAGAAGGAATCAAAATCATTGAAAGATGCCACTCATCACCATATGGAGACCATTATGGGGTGTTCCGTACACATGCGAAGATTTGGCAATGTGGATTCTTCTGGCCAACAATGTATGAAGACACAAAAGATTTCATTCGGAGATGCGGTCCTTGTCAAAGACATGGCAACATTAATTCAAGGGATGCCATGCCACTCATCAACAATCTTCAGATCGAGCTCTTTGATGTCTGGGGAATTGACTTTATGGGACCATTTCCACCGTCGAAGAAATATGAATACATCCTCGTAGCAGTGGACTATGTATCCAAATGGGTCAAAGCTCTGCCATGCAAAAAGGCAGATAGTTCAAGCTCCAAGAAGATGTTCAAAGAAATAATATTTCCAAGATTTGGAGTCCCAAGGATAGTCATAAGTGATGGAGGATCACATTTCATCGACAAGCGTTTTGAGCAATACTTACTGAAGCATGGAGTACGTCATAACGTTGCTACTCCGTATCACCCTCAGACAAGTGGCCAAGCGAGACATCAAATAAGCAAATCAAGAATATTCTTCAAGACAGTTAATGAAATGGGAACCGCATGGAAGGACAAGCTTCCCGATGCACTATGGGCATATCGAACAAAGATACAAGACACCTATTGGGATGTCACCATATCAACTGGTCTATGGAAAGACTGCCACTTGCCATAGAGCTAGAATTCAAAGCTCACCGGGCCATCAAGAAGTGGAATATGGATCTAGAAGCAGCAGGGGAGAAGAGGAGGATGCAAATCTCTGAATTAGAAGAATGGCGAGAGAAAGCCTATCACAACGCCAAGATATACAAAGAGAGAGTGAAAAGATGGCACGACAAGAGAATCAAGATCAAGGAGTTCACACCGGAGACAAGGTATTACTTTTTAATTACGGGTCAAACTCTTCGGGCAAGGAAAGCTTCAAGCAAATGGGAAGGACCGTTCGAAGTTGTAAGTTCATCATCACATGGAGCCGTTACGCTTCGCAACAACGAAGGTACAATATTCAAGGTAAATGGTCAACACCTTAAAATATTTTTAGAGCCCATTGAGTAAATAGGTGAAATAGATGAATTAAACTTCTTTCTCAATTAGGTAGTTGGGCCCGACCTTTTTACTTTTCGTTTTTCGGGGTCCGGGGTATTTTTCCGAATGACAAAAATACGCTAACCAGGTTGCGAAAACCCCGGCAAGGAGGCCATCTGCGCGAGTCGGCCGCCCCAAAGGGGAGTCGGCTGACCCATGGACTCCCCCATTCGCCACCAGCTTTTGCACTCGTGATCCTTCCATACTCCTCCTTCAGGAATTTTTGCCGATTAGGGTTTTTGAGATCACGTTGACGCGTTATTCCTTCGGAGATTCCCTTTAGATGCCCTTTAGATGTCTCTCCATCCCCCCTATATAAAGAAGCCCAGCCTCAGGCCAACCTCATTCCATCTAAAGCCTCCTCCTCCTAGCATCAAGCTTGCTACGCAGCAATGGTGAAGCCAGAGCCAGAAAATTTAGATAGGAGATTGATTCGCTTCAGGATTGATCTCAACACCATCCCAAAGGAGGAGCCTAAGTCCAAGGCCATCGTTCTTGCTGAGCCAAAACCTCTAGCCTCTATCCCTCCAAAACCTCAAGCTTACAGCCATAGCTACTTAGCCCAACCATTCACCGCTGCACCCAAGCCCTTGCTCCTAGATGGACCTCCACCAAAGGGTCCTATTGTGAAGCTCGCAGAAGGCACCAGGATCCTCCCTCCTAAGCACAATGAGATGCTTATGGGAGTGAAGACCAACAAGCAAGGGGAGATCGTCTGTGCTAAGTATAGCACTGGAGAGCGCTCATATTTTGAGGGAGTCCGTGCTCACCCGAGCAAAGTAAAGTTCGTCCCTCCGAAGGAAGCCCCGAAAGCAGCTCTCGCCGCCTCAGAAGCTCCAAGGAAGCGTCGCAAGACTGTTGTAGACTTAGAGACGGAGCTAGAAACTCAGCGCGACATTATTGCATCTCTCGAACCGCGGCGTGTCCGAGCAAGTAGTATTGTCACTCTCATAGATAGACTTCGTGCGCTAGAGAAGAGGATAGATAAGTTAGAAAAGAAGTTAGACGCTCTAGAGAAGCAAGTTGATTAGATGAGATTCATCTTAGCATCGAAAGGGCCTAGTGTGCTTAGATTAAAAGTTTTAGTTTGCAAGAGTGCTTAGTTAAAATTTAGTTCGATCTTAGTTCTTTTTAATACTTGTAATCCAGGCCTTAATGAAGATGAAATAAAGTTCTAGTTATATTTATTATTGCATATGTGTTACCTCTTTTGTCTCCACCTTGTTGTGAATGAAGATAACAGGAATCTAGTGTGGGGGAGGCAACCGACGACGAAACTAACGGATATCAGCGAACCAGTAAAATATTTGGAAAGATACAACGTAAAGATCACGCACGACGAAGCGGACCCCGAGGGGCCACCTGCCAGAGTCGGCCGCCCCACATTCAGAGTCGGCCGCCCCTTGGGTGGGCCCATTTGGCTCCAGTTTTCGTCCACGGTCAGGTTTGCTTCCCTACGTTCCAAATTTTGTACCGATCACGTTTTTCTGATTCGTTTTGGGAACACCTTGAATTAAATCACCTGCTATATATTGAAGAGGTAGATTATTTTAATCATGACCCCAAGATAGACTCACACCATGATAATTCCTGGGAATCCCTGTTGCTGTTGGGAACGTTATTTTATAGGGACCCCATTTTACTTAAGTTGTTGAGGACAGTGATATAGCATGGACCATGAGAACCTGATTTCTTGATGTCTAGTTGCTTGGAGAATTTCTTTTCAAAAATCTTAAAATGTTAGCTATACTTCTCCTCTGTGGTTATAAATACCTATAGAGCCTCGTCGACAAAATTCTGAAAAACCAGCATATAAGCTTTTTATTTGTGTTGAGAATAGTCTTGGTGGTATTAGAGCCTTAGAGAAGGGTCTCTTACTCATATGATCAAGTGCACTTACACCCACATATATATCTGCTGCTCCTACACTGGGAGTACGCAAAAACATACTTTCCGCCATTCATCCATCTCCTACACTCGGGAGAGGATACATACACTTTCTAGGATTTTTATATGCTCCAAGGATTGTTATCATCATCCAGTTGTTGAAAGAAGATTATTATCATCATCATCGTCATCATCATGTTCAAGAAAGTTATTGTGTCCAAGATTGAGACATGGGCTATGCAAAATTATTATTGTAAAAAAAAAAGAAGAGAAGAAAGAAAGAAAAGAGATAGCCCATGAGCTCCAAAGTATTCGATCCCAATAGAAGAAAGTTTAAAGAAGCTCAAAGAGTTATTCAAGAAGATCAATTCATCATTCAAGAGAAGATCAAGCAAAGCAATGTTCAAGAGAAGAGTGTGCAAGAGAGGGAAGGAGCATCATTATCATAAATTTAGCCACCAAATATTCCACACACTTGCACACACTTGATCTAGAGTAAGGTCCCCCTCTCCGTGGTTCCCGTTTTTGACTAATCAATATACACAGGTAAAAATGCTATTCCTTGAAATACCTTAAACTCCACATAAGCCCTAGTAGAATAGGAGGCATACCCCTTCACATGCCTCAAGTGAGTTCCAAAAATACTACATACATTGAGGGATTTGAGTGCTCTATACATAAATGTGAGTTCTACAAATATCACATATAAAGAGTGATTCGAGTGTGCTACATGATGGAGAAGGGTAAGCTAAGTTTCTTTCAAAAATATTATAAAAACTCCGAGTGAAAGGATTGATAGAAGAAAGATCTCTACTTCGCAACTGTTCCATCTTTCAACTCCCTAAAGTTCAATGGTAGACACTTTGAATCCCGCAGTGCAGGTATGATCAGGGATAATCTAATGTTGATGTCTTGGTTTGAGGCTATGCTTAAAGTAATCCATCCTTTTCCTCGAGACGAGTAAAAGACAAGTGTGGGAGAGTTTGTTGACGGTCGTTAACTCATAAAATTAACCGTCAACTTAGCATGCAAATGGACCTATTTATAAATATTTGATAGATATAGGGTTACCACCGACGTAATTCCACGAGTTTTGGTGAATATCTATTTCTGCGGGGTGACAAATGAAACTACCCAAGATGGCCCACATGTCGGGTTTACATAGAGAGAAAGACTGAACGGGTGAAAAAGTATAATCTAGAAGACTCCGAAGGCGACACATGAAACCCGGGGCCCACCTGGCATTGGCCAGAGTCGGCCGCCCAGGGTGGGGAGTCGGCCGACTCCCCAGCTCCACCAATCAGGTAGAGTCTCGTGGATCCTGCCTCCACCGACTTTGAAGATCAATAATTATCGTCCATTTAGGTCGGTTTGATCCGAGGGCCGTGGTTAATCCTAGGGGGCTATATAAGCAGAGCCCCTGGCCCCTGGGTGAAACCCTAATTCATTCTCTAGTTCATTCAAGACTACAATCCAGAGAGAGAGTTAGATAGAGAAGGGTCCCTCGAATGGATCTATCTCTATAGGGTATTAGTATCAAGAGAGATTGAGAGAGTATAGAGTGGAGGTAGATTTGGAGGAAGCCCGGCCTGTCGGTGTCTCCTCTCCAGTGTACCTGCGGGATTAAGTCTCCCAACCCGAGGCTTGGTTTCAGAATCATTCGGCAATTCAACTTCTAATACTAGTAAGTTCGTTGTTATTATTGTTCTTCGGTTTACAAGTTTACTTTATTCGCTTCGCGTTGGGAATAGAGTAATCGTTCTTTAGCATAAGCGTGGTGTTTAGGCTAGGTTCACTTGTAGATGCTCCCTATTCGGCCGGAACCGTGGTAGTAGTGAGGGAAGTGACAATCCCTTTATTACCTTTGTAATCCACTTCCCGTTGGTAGGTAAGGTAGATCCTTTTGCCCGGTTTAGCATCCTTTGCGGTGTTTTTTCCTCAGGTACCCTCTTAGAACAGTAGTCTCAAAGCTTGCCATAGGTTAGAAGAAGACTGACGAAGGAGTTCTCTCTGTTTCGCTTAATTCTCACTTGACTAGCAGCCCAGGGGTAGTAGTACAGATCGGGTTAGTCTATTGCACGTTTTCTATTAGCGGATAAAAACAAATACGATACTCAGGACTTATCTCCCGGGTGAAATGCTCACCGATATCCGTGCGCTTGCGGATTATTTCTCTTTGATTCTTTCGTGTGCGTATCTAGTGTCAACAGCGTGATTTACATTTTTATGAATGGGTAGAACATGCATTAGGATATATTTATTTAATAATTAACAATGCGCTGAAAATCTTCCTTTATAAACCATAAATAAATAATGATACTGACAATTTGTTTCAGATTACATTTATACGACATGGCAGTACATTTTGCAGCTTTTTATTGTAAATAAATTTATAAATGTTGACTAAAGTATTATGTCATATCAGTACTAATAATTTAATTTCAATTATTTTGTATTACTATATAAAGTAATGCTACGATTCGATACATAATTTTTAGATATATCAAAGTTATATAGTGCAGCCTGAGACATTCATGCCATTTTAGTAAAATAAAATTTTGAATAAAAGCTACAATAAAAACTAGAGTATAAGTTTTGTGGTAACTACAAAGTACAAGAGCACTACTATTCAAACTGATAAGAGCTTTATTTTTGTGCGCTCAAGTCACCTAGCTGCACCCTTGCTAGTAATATACGTATATAATGATTTTTCACTGACGTCATCGGCATGGATCACTTGAGTGATAATACATCAGACATAAATTTAAAGCGTCAAGCGATTTTGTTTTTGCACACAGTATCGTTTACTGGTACTTGATTTTGCTTCCGATTACATCCAAATGTCATATTCCATTTAATTGACTGTCCTAAGATGCTTGCAGGTGGTGGGAAATGGAAACACTGTTGAGCTAAAAGTTAATACGCTAAAGGACATTGGAATGAAGATTACAGAAAAATGTGATGGTCTGCCTCTCGCAGTCAAAGTAATGGGAGGACTCCTCCGTCAGAAAAATACAAGACGAAGTGACTGGGAAAGTATCTTAAATCGTTCTTCATGGTCAGTATCCCAAATGCCTGAAGAGCTAAATTATGCAGTATACCTTAGCTATGAAAATTTGCTTCCTCATTTGAAGTCTTGCTTTCTGCATTACGCCCTCCTTCCTAAGAACGTGAAGTTCGTGTCTGAGCGCATTGTTGCCATGTGGATTGGCGAAGGATTTGTTCATAGAAAATCAAAAGACTTAGAAGTATTAGGAAAAGAGTACTATGACCAATTAATAGCTAGGAACCTTCTAGAGCCAGACCCAACGTACGTGGACCATGCAGTTTGCAATATGCATGACATTGTTCGTCATTTGCTCAGTATTTGATTAGAGATGAAGCAATGGTTGCTCAAAAAAGTGAGGTTGGCCTTACCAATATTCCAGAAAATGTTATTCGGATATCGCTAAAAACCAAAGAGTCTGAGTCAAATAAGCTAGGTTGGAGTTCTCTTCAAGCACATAGGGCACTAAGGACAATGATTTTAGTTGGGGAAATAAACATGAAGCCAGGTGATTCACTTTCATGTTTTCCATGTTTGCGGACCCTACACATAGAAGATGGGAATTTTGATACATTGTCAGAATCTTTGGTCCAACTCAAACACTTGAGGTACTTGTGCCTTGATGGCACAAAAATATCACGCCTACCAAAAAAATAGCCAAGATGAAATTCTTGCAGTGCGTTGACTTTAGTAATTGTGAAAGTCTGGTCAAGCTTCTTGTTGGCATTGGAATGTTAAGGCAGCTGAGGTTTCTAAACCTTGCTTACTCAGGTATAAATTATATACCCAAGGGTTTTAGTGGCCTAACTAATTTGAGAGTATTGGTGGGGTTTCCTGCCCATGTGGAGGAGGATTGGTGTAGTTTGGAAGAATTAGGACCTCTTAACCAGCTCACTCGTCTTGATATACATGGCCTGGAGAATGTATCTTCTTCCACTTTTGCTATAAAGGCCAAACTTGGTGAAAAGGTGCACCTCAGCAAACTGTGGTTACTCTGCAGTAGTAGTGCTCACGAGTTGGAAAAACAGGAAGAGCAGATCGAAACAGTGTTTGATGAGCTCTGCCCTCCGCCGTGCTTAGAAATTCTTACAATCAGAGGGTACTTTAGTCAACGACTTCCACGGTGGATGAGGCCGATAGCAATTTCTTCCCTTGAAAGCTTGAGGATTCTATTTATGGAAGACTTGCCTTATTGCACGGAGCTACCTGACAGCTTGTGCCAGCTACCCAACTTGGAGGTCCTACAGATTAAAAGCGCCCCGCACATCAAGCGTGTGGGACTAGAGTTCTTATTACCACACCATCATGAGCACCGAAGCACTATGGAAAACATTGGTTCTGATTTGGAAATTTGGGTGAGTAAATGTCCTGGCCTCGAGAGGATCAGCAATTTGCCAAAATTGAAGAACCTTGTGATCATAATGTGCCCAGAGTTGAAGGTACTGGAGGGTCTGCCTGCACTTCAGAGACTCAATCTGGAGGACTATGACATGAAAACACTCCCTGGATACTTGAAGGATGTACACCCAAGGCTTTTGCATATATATTGTGATTTCTCGCTGCTGGCTTACATAGCTAAAGGGGAATTTGGCCCTGAGTGGGACAAGTTCAGCCATATCAAGCAGGTCAATGTACATGCAGACGATAATGAAAACAACATTGAAAGGAAGTGGAACGTGAAGTACACGAGAGATCCTTTCAACTTTAAGACAAACATCGTACCTTCTGCTGATGCTTCAGGTAAATTAGCACCAGTGTTGCTTTATACCTTGCACACTGAGTATGCATCTTTCTTGCTATTGGAATATCTCGTCACTTGACTGGATGTGCCATTTCAGGTGGTGAAACAGAGGAAGTGCTGTTGATTTCAAGGGATGCAATCCAAGAACGTGCCAATGTGGATCAACCGAGGGAGTAATCAAGTATGCTGCTACAAGACTATTATTATTATTGCTGCTGCATATAGTGCTAGTTACTAGTTCTTCGTTAAGGGCGTCTAACACTACAGACTATTATTATTGCTTTGACTGAAGAAGGAGCAATGTAGATATTTGACATTGGAAATAACAGGAGACTAGAATGTGATGTGATTTTTTTTTTTTTTGATTGCGAATGTGATGTGAATTTGTTCGGGGCTTTTTTTCAGTGATTTGCATCTGTGTGCACAATTGAATGTTGATTCAGTTTGCCATTTGATAATTGAGAGGCATGTATATATATAATTAGTTGAGTCGTTACGGAACAAACATTATTATACAGCTCCTTTCAGCTTGCTGGTTTGTTAATACTCCAAATGGTGTGAATTGCTTCTCTATCTATCTAGGAAAGTCACTGATATTTATTTCTTCACAAATTGTAGCTTGCACCAGAACACCGTAGTCCAATGTAGAATATGCGACTCCTTGACAATTTTCAATTAACTAAATAAGCTTGTGCCCATCAGCCAACTATGAGACAATATATACCGGTGCTTGCCATAACGTTACAATTATGCATGCCTGGTACATTTTGATGTGTTTCATTACAGAAAAATCGAAGAACATGACCAGCTGATTTCTGTGAAATGAATTCTTACGAATCTAACACCAAGAACTGCCATACATAACACTAGTTTCTGTCCAAGAAGTAGCACCTTTGTAGTGATATAAAACTGGATCATCCAGACATAACTGACATACAGAAGAAGATTATGCAGATAACTCATTGTTTATGATAATATCTGCAGAAGCATGACTAAGAAAAGGGCCGAGACCTGTCATCAAATAAGATAATAGAAGACTCATTAATACCACGTATATGAAACATGGATGTGCCTCGGTGGCTGTAACAAAAATCAATTAATCACATCACATTGTTGATTCCAACCCTTCTACACATCAAACCAAAAGCAGCACATAGGACGTACTGGTTCTGAATTATATGCAAAGGTGGAAATCAACTCCTTACTGCCATCATGGTAGAGCAAACACATCTACATACCACGTTCACATGTACTGCATATATGTTGTGTTGGTCACACACATCATCAGCACATCACTATCCTAATGTTCAAAATTATCATGGAGCAAGATAAATCAGATCATGCACAGTCATTACACCAAATGAAAATTGACGCTTGGCTAGTTTCATATAATAGAAAACCCATCTCCTGCCCAATCTAACCTTTAGTGTCTATATTTTCTGGAGTCTAGAAAAAACCACCTACATACAGGTCCCGTCACAAGTTGATGACAGCCAACTCTACAATGGAATAGAAGAACAGAGGGCCCAACCCCATTTGAGACCAGCAACCATGTAATTAGCAAACCCAAAATATTGGCGTAGCTTGATGTTTTTTTGCACCTAATATCTAGATTCAATACACTACCAGAAGTACCTTTTTCAGAGTTGGGCAAAACATCTTTACACAAGCGACCTGCTCAACCGCCTCTGCGGAGCTGTGTAAATGGAAAATATGTCCATCTCTGAAATCAATAAAAATACAGTCCTGCCTGCATCTCTGGGGCACTACAAACCATCATTAGCAAAAACGATCTTGAGCCAAGTGCACCCTTTCCTCCTGCCGCTGCATTCTAATCGTTCTTCATATTGTATTCCTGGCAGTGCACCCAATCATCCAACTGCAGGACCGCCACAAGCTAACAAGAATAGCATCAGCATACATGTTAACAAGAACAAATAAAATCCTCCATATGCACAAACTAGAACTGGAATGCAGCACATATGGTTGATAAATATTGAAGAAATAATCAATCTACTGAGAAGAAACATGCAAATGAATATGTGCTGCCCCAGCTTTAAACAATCTGAGGTGAATCCATGCCTAGATCGACTGAAGCAGCAACAGCAGATCCAAATTAATTCTGAGGTGTTCAGAGCATAAGATTGTTCTGATTAAAAAAATGTGGAGAGATACATTTGTCCTCATATTAGCATTTTGGCACAATAATCATGGCCGCCGATAACTCGGGCAAAACATTGCCTGAAGCGCAAAATAGTTACCGAGGCTCATGCCATAAGCTTGTCATCACTGGCAATGCACTGCTCAATGTAAGAAGTCCTCTGTGCAACAAATCGTCTCTGTGATTAGATTTTCAAAGACAGCCCCATAAGAAGTCGGTCTCTGAAAATAACCTTATTTCCAGAGATGGTTCTTTTAAGGTGCCTGCCTCTGAAAATATATGTACAGAGGCAGGGAGAGACTGTTGCCCACATACGATTTTTAGAGGCAATGGAAGAAAATGTCTGTCTCTGTAAATAAAACCCAATGTCTCCTGAAATCATTTTTGTAATAGTGTTGTTGTTCAATACATGTACGGTCTACACCAAACAAGAATTTGAAAGCAAGAACGGAAAAGATCATGTCATCCTGAAATTAAAAAAAAAAAAAGTGACTGTTACTTATGGTTTAGAAGAGCCACCATGGTGATGTCAGAAAACCTCTCAACTCCATGAAGATATGTATATTGAATTGCATCGGATGCTGACCCAGTAGCATCCAGATCATATAATAGTATTTTAGACAAATATTTTGGGCAAAAACATCATATTCTGAGCATTAAATGCATCAGCAAAGCACTGCAATTTCACACTATACCCAAAAACCATTACATGGGGCAATTTATGCTTTGCCACGGATAAACGAAATCATGAAAAATCTCTAAAATGAATGACCTCAATATATAGTAGTTCTATTAGCATAAGCAAGATATTCATATAAAGAGCACAGGCAGCATTCGATTTATGCACAATAAGCAATCTTTGTTAATCAGTTACATGCACATACTAAAAGAAGGAATGCATGACCAAACAACAGGTACTGCCAAAAAAATTCTCCTCACCAAACAATTATACACGAGTAATGAAATATTTTGATTCCTGAATTATATGTGTAATAAGTAACATGAATCGTGTTAGGTGTTATTGTGTTGACAAACAACATGAAGTCCCAAACACAGTAATGACGCATTCGACGATCTACTGAGCTTCTACCAATATGTTCAGTGATACACACCAGAAATGAACTCATTATGCAGAGGTCGGTACCAGCGGATGAGACGCGGTCGTCAGCGACTCCGCCCGACAGGAGCGCGCCGGGGAGCGCCGCACAGGCCACGCGCAAGGCAAGGAGCGCTCGTGCAGGCTGCTGCAGGGCAGTCGGGGACTTGGAGTCAGGCAGCGTCGCTGCAGGGGACAAGATAGAGGAGACCCGAAGACAGCGACTGCGAGTCGAGCAGGACGGGGCGGGGCAGAGGCCGAGGCGGTGGCGGCGGCGGCGGCGGCGGAGCTGTACGGCGAGGTGGCGGCGGTGGCGGAGCTGTACGGGGAGGAAGGCCCGTACAGCTGAGTAGTTGAGTGGGCCGCTGATTACATTCTTGATCCATTTTCAAACTGGGCCAACTGGGCTCACGTGAAGTAAGGATGCAAATGGCAGCCGTTTTTGGTATTTTACAAGTAGTTTAGTTTTTTTTTTTTTCCTTCTCCCGGATTAGATTAGTAATAGTACGTGGCAGCACTGGTAATTCATTTATTAAGTTTAGTGATTCCCAAAAAAACATCAAGTTTAATTTCGGGTCACACGCAATGACCAAAAATACAGTTTGTACCACTAAGGTCTATTGTCTGATCTTGCTAAGGGCCAACCCTGTTTTTATTGTTGGTTGAAGTGTCAAAAAGAATTGAA
This sequence comes from Themeda triandra, assembly GCA_018135685.1. Classification (NCBI taxonomy): domain Eukaryota; kingdom Viridiplantae; phylum Streptophyta; class Magnoliopsida; order Poales; family Poaceae; genus Themeda; species Themeda triandra. The sequence goes on along the minus strand of JAENPR010000670.1, from coordinate 277,883 downwards.
AGAGGATTAAGTTGTCTACAAAGAAGTGGAGTCTAAATGACCTGCTTAGAGCAAGTATTATAGCGGACTGTAAGCCGGCTAAATGCTGATATGGAGGAGAAAAGAGAGGAGAGACAGGAGACGTAGGCTGTAAGCTTACAGCTGGTGGACACAAGAACCAAAAAAAACTTATGAGAGAGATAAGTGGGCCCTGTATTGATAGTAAAGGCTCAATCACTGTATAAGTGGGCTAAGAAAAGACTACAAGGGGACCCTTACAGCCGGCAAGTCGACTACAATATAATACTTGCTCTTAGATGATGCTAAACACGAGGATCAGGTCGGATTCTGATTGGCCCAATAGAGAACAATTGTCGTATCAAAATTTCACACCGACGGATTGGGTTGGGTTGGGTTTTCCTTCTTTAAATTTGTCATTTCAAGTTGGATTGGGTCGTGGGTCAAAAACCATGACTCAAACATAACCTAACGTACTAGCGAGTTAGTCAAATTGGATTCTTTTGTTTAAGATTGAGTTGATAATGTTGAGGGGTGAGGTCCTGCGGTAACCTACCATGGTTTATTTTCTCGTATTGGTGGACTCTTTTCCTGCTTAATGAAAAACGCGTTCAAACGAGTTCGGACGTGATCACAAAAAAAAAATAATGTTGGGTTGCCCATGTGATCAACTAAAATCTACAAAGATGTCCTAATAATCCATCTATGTCCATGCGTAAGTTGTGGACATGAACCAAATGAAAGATTCTAAAAAATGACAAAATTACTACCCATTTTAATAGACTTAGTGAAAGGACTTTTGTACATGGGCACGAGTCTAATGCAGATGCTAGTTGAAGTATATATTGCACTATAAACTACAAAGATGTCCTAATAAACCATTTATATTAATATAGTCTTTCTTATCATTAGTTTCTCAACTATAATCCAAGTTACCTAGCTACCTATATGTATCTCTACTCATCAAACTAAATGCTTGTCAACTTAAGGGCGCGTGAGAGTAATGGGCATGCATGCCAGGAGCCTATGCTAACGAAACCAATAATAGGACTATCAATACAAACTAACGGATTATAGGGTTCAAGTGCGTAGCTTCTGTTAATCCACGAGATTTCGTCTATCACAATTGAGCTCTTATAGATTGGGTGGTTCTGTCACAAATGTTTCTAGGATTTGGTCCAAAACATCTGAATTTCTAAAACATTCGCCTATTTCACGGTAAAAAAAATGGTCAAAATATGAACTTTTAGCCGGTTCAGAGTTCAAACAAACTCGCATGTTCTCCCTTCACCGTAAAAGTGCAAACTTGTTGTAATCATCGTTTTCCTATTTGTGCCTGCCTCTTGATTAAATTTGGGCCAAAAATCACATAATTATTAGCTAAACAAGAATTCACTGCTCAATAGAATGAATCCAAGTCGTTAAATTGCAAGATTCACCTAGTTCCGTTGAGTCCAAAAACTTTTGTACCATTTAAACCGCACAAACATGGTTCCAAGCATGGTCCCCATTTCCCCATAACCTTCCCTGTACCAACCAGGAATACGTGCCGAGGAACTACACGTCATCTGGCGCATCCGGCTTTGCTCAGACGCGCATACGAGTTTCCTATTTCTGGCCTTACGATTTTTTTTTTTTTTTTGAGAACAAATGGACGAAAACACAAAAAAACTTTACCTTGTCGATCAAAGGAATACGTGCTCCACGTTCGCATGTGTCGCATCCAAAACGTAAAAGATGCAGCACGCCATAGAATTCCTCCCAGCTGGCAACTGTCTTTTTTAATTCCCTTTGATTAATTAAAATTTGTGCAACGGCCCTATCAACCTGCTCAACGGAATCGGGATACTTGGCAAGGTGACACCACCAGCTTTTATATATTCCTTGCTTGCCGCTGCAACATATGCTTTGCCGTTTCCAGTTGCAATGGCCAAAAGCAAAAGCCCTCTCATCAGATTACATCCCTGCAAGGCAAAAAGCAACGTGCTTGAGACGGCGGGGACTAGAGCGAAAGCACTCATGAATCATGATCCATTCCTTGCTGACCCGTTGGAAAATGTATTCCTTGCTTCTAGGCAGATACGATACATGGTAGCCTGTGTATAAAGCAGCCCTGGGCTGCTTCTTCGCGTCTCTACGTCCACCATATCCATCCATTCTGACTCTGTTCTCCGGGCACGCAGCTCCGGTTGGAGGGAGGCTGCTGCGAGCTGCGACCTCGTCCACCGTCTGGCTCAGTAACTCTAAGCACCCTTTCTCCTCGATTTGTTCCTTTTCCTTTTATGTTTCAAATAATGAAATAGAATGAACTAGTTTCAAATAATGAAAATAGAATGGCCCTCCCTAGAGGTCTTATATTCAGCCAAGGACTGATGAATAAGCCGTTCGTATTTGCAGAGTTGGTTGCCGCCATTCGTTGTGATCCAAACCAAACTTTAATTTGTTCGGCGAAGATATCCATTGTCGTTGTGGTCTAGAGTTATACAAGAATTGTACGTTGTCCGGTTGTTCCTTCCTCTGTTTCTCGTTCTAGTTTGCTTGATTCATCTGCTCCATGTGTTGATGGAACCATTCACTCTTTACCTCTGTTCACAGGGCGCACGCGTCGCATCAGTGCCAGCTGCCAGCGAGTGAACTCGTCGATCGTCTTGATCTATAATTGTAAGCACTCCATATTCACCACTACTTGTCGATCTGTTTTTTTTTCTTTTCTAAATAAATAATCCTGGCTAGTCCTAGATGTCGAATTGGACCAGCCACCGATCATTTTTTTTGAGATATATAAAGGGCCGATCATAAGCTATTCGTAATTTTTCATAGTTGCTGATTGCAACCATCCGTTGTAATTCAAGCCCAACCCTTTCCATATTTTGTTTTGGCAAAGAAAAGATCGATGGATACCCATCGTCGTGGTTTCCATTTCCATTTAAACAAAATTTCCATGTTGGCCAGCCATGGTGGTTGCACTCTCTCGTCTCGCCGTCACCCTCCAGCAGAGCCTTCGCACACCACCGTCGCCAGCCTCCGACAAGCAGAGCAGCTGCCACGCCAAACTTCCGACGACTCCACCGAGGTCGGATCCGGCCATCTCCAACCTTGCAAACTAATAGCCAGCATCCAGCAGGAGCCGTTCCACAAACCACAGGTCGATTTCCTTAACGCCGTATTTTGCTGCAATTAATATTTTTTATTTATGCATCTGCGTCCAAGATATCTACTACCTTCAAATCTTATAACTGGGAGCACATGATCATCCCCCAGCTTGGACTGACCAGTCCTTTTGCTCCGCTCCACAAGAGATCGATCGAGGAACTCAAGGAGACAGAACATTCTCTCTCCACGCAGCAAATCAAGGTGCATATGTGACTAGTCTCTCCTAGCTGTCCCTATTTTTCTTTCCATTCTTTTTTTTGTTGGAGATGTTGCAGCTGTTTTCAATCTTTAGATCTCCCAATATAGCAACATCATCCACAGATCAGACTTCACGATATTCATGTCTGATATTCATCAATTTGTCAACTTTGCGCTTTTGCTTGTTACTATAGTATGTGCCAGAACTGGTACCCAAAAGTATCCTACCTGGCCTTTCAGTTATGGTTTTTCTATTATGCTAGTACATATCAAGTGCTGCAGTGCTCCCTTTTGTTTGAATAGTTCCAAAATTTGTTACAGGACCTTGATTGGTAATTTTACCATCAAGGTTACTTTTGGGTAATATATTGATTTATATGTATATATTGATTTTGTAGATACTAAAACTGCAATGGCGATGGTATTGGATGCTTTAGCATCCTACCTCCAAGACATGTTGTTGGAGATGGCTAAAGAAGAGATGAATCTGCTCTTGGGAGTCCCCGATGAAATAGAAAAGATGGGTATCAAGCTTGGGGACCTCAAGAAGTTCCTCACCGACGCTGATAAAAGGAATATCACTGATGAGACTGTGCAGTCATGGGTGAGAGAGCTTAGGAATGCCATGTATGATGCCACCAACATCCTTGATTTGTGCCAGCTCAAGGCCATGGAATGGAGTCCAAACAGGGATATGGGCTGCTTCAATCCTTTGCTCTTTTGTTTGAGAAATCCTCTCCATGCTCATGACATTGGTAATCGCTTAAAAGCTCTTAATAAGAGGCTAGATGACATTGAGAAGCGTAGCAAAACCTTCAACTTCAACATCCTTGCATCCTATGAGGACAACACAAAAAAGGTTGAATCCACCCTTCGTGCTAGGCGTGAGACGACAGGGGAGGATGAGTTAGGTATGGTAGGTGACAAGATTGAGGAGGACACAAGAAAAATTGTGGATTTGCTCACAAATAAGAAGAAAAACATACATAGACACAAAAAAGTTATGGTTTATGCTATTGTGGGAGTTGGAGGAATTGGCAAAACGACTCTTGCCAAGAAGATCTTGAACCATGAAGTCATCAGAGAAAAGTTTGAAAAGAGAATGTGGTTGAGTGTCAATCAAGAATTTAGTGACGTTGACCTGTTAGAGAGAGCTATCACTGAAGCACAAGGAGACCCTCAAGCAGCCGGAAACACAAAGACCGCACTAGAGCGAACCCTTAAGAAAGCCTTGGATGGGTGCAAGGCCTTATTGGTGATGGATGATGTCTGGGACCACTATGCATGGGAGGGTGTCCTCAAAACTCCATTGTCCAATGTCCTAGCTCAAGGTAGTTGTGTCCTTGTCACCACAAGACATGACATGGTCGCCAAAGGCATGATGGCGGAGATGCCCTACCACCATGTCGACAAATTAGAGCAAGAAGATGCTTGGACTTTGTTGAAGAAGCAGGTTCGTATAAGTTAATTTATATATTTAATGGGTACACATTTTTCCCTTCAGTATTCATTCACATAGTCGGTAATCTTGGACATTTGCTTCACAATGTATATGGCTTATCGGTCTAGTGCAAGTAACACACCTTCACAAAAAAATTGTTTAGTATAGCCAGATATGTAAGCAGTAGTAATAGTTATCTACAAAACATTTTAAGATTTGTTATACTTCAATTCGGTCATGCTACTTTGGTAAATAATACTTGGAATTTTGGTTATAAAAGTTAGCTAGCAGTGCTTTTATTGAATCAAATGTGCATGCCAAGAACATATGTCCGGCCTTTGAGAATGTTCCTACAACTATTATCATTAATTATCATCATCATTGGTATTACCGTTATAAATTGAGCTAAATTGGCTGAGAAGGAGGAAGTGCACCTATATAATATTACAACATCTATGCAGCAACCCGACGCTTTCTTCCCGACGTGACTGACAAGCGGTGAACCGGGTTCAAAATATAGGTCATTGTTGTATCCACACTTAAGTGATGTATGAATTTGTATTTGTTCAGGCATTAGGACAGATAGGCGGATCCACTCGTGAAAAGTTCTGCTTCTGCCTTCTTCTTAGATCAACGGATCCGCTCAAAATTAGTTGCTGCGCCTTTTTCTTAGATCGATGCATCTGCTCGCGAAAAGTTTCTGCGCCTTCTTCTTCCTGCAGCTGTTCCTCCAGCAGGAGAACTGGTATGGCGCTCCGGCCGCAGCACGGATGCCTTTCACCGTCGCAGCCTCTGCTAGACGCCGAGTCCGGCTCGGATTTGCCGTGCTCGACGTTCCTTCTCAAGGACACGATCTCATATAAAAAATCGTTGTTTCAAATAAAAAAAAAAGTACTATTTTATCCTTGGTAAAAAAGAACTACGAAAAAACAATTACCACTCCTATTTTACTGTAGATACATAAGTTTAGATATATCAAAGTTCTATAGTGCAGCCTGAGACATTCATGCCATTTTAGTAAAATAAAATTTTGAATAAAAGCTACAATAAATACTAGAGTATAACTTTTGTGGTGACTACAAAATACAAGAGCACTACTATTCAAACTAATAAGAGCTTTATTTTTGTGCGCTGAAGTCACCTAGCTGCACCCTTGCTAGTAATATACGTAAACAATGATTTTTCACTGACGTCATCAGCACGGATCACTTGAGTGATTATACATCAGACAAGCGTCGAGTGATTTTGTTTCTGCACACAGTATTCCATTTAATTGACTAGCCTAGCTGCTTGCAGGTGGTGGGAAATGGAAACAATGGTGAGCTAAAGGTTAATGCGCTAAAGGACATTGGAATGAAGATTACAGAAAAATGTGATGGTCTGCCTCTCGCAGTCAAAGTAATGGGAGGACTTCTCCGTCAGAAAAGTACAAGACGAAGCGACTGGGAAAATATCTTAAATCTTTCTTCATGGTCAGTTTCCCAAATGCCTCAAGAGCTAAATTATGCAGTATACCTTAGCTATGAAGATTTGCTTCCTGATTTGAAGTCTTGCTTTCTGCATTACGCCCTCCTTCCCAAGAACATTATGTTCCGGTATGAGCGCATTGTTGCCATGTGGATTGGTGAAGGATTTGTTCATGGAAACTCAAAAGACTTAGAAGTATTAGGAAAAGAGTACTATGACCAATTAATAGCTAGGAACCTTCTAGAGCCAGACCCAGAGTATGTGGACCATGCAGTTTGCAATATGCATGACATTGTTCGTTCATTTGCTCAGTATTTGACTAGAGATGAAGCACTGGTTGCTCAAAAAAGTGAGGTTGGCCTTACCAATATTCCAGAAAATGTTATTCGGATATCACTAAAAACCAAAGAGTCTGAGTCAAATAAGGTAGAATGGACTTCTCTTCAAGCACATAGGGCACTAAGAACAATGATTTTAGTTGGGGAAATAAACATGAAGCCAGGTGATTCACTATCATGTTATCCATGTTTGTGGACCCTACATATAGAAGATGGGAATTTTGATGCATTGTCAGAATCTTTGGTCCAACTCAAACACTTGAGGTACTTGTGCCTTGATGGCACAAAAATATCATATCTTCCAGAAAAAATAGCCAAGATGAAATTCTTGCAGTGCATTGACCTTTCTAATTGTGAAAGTTTGGTCAAGCTTCCTGATGGCATTAGAAAGTTAAGGCAGCTGAGGTATCTAAACCTTGCTTACTCAGGTATAAATAATATACCCAAGGGTTTTAGCGGCCTAACTAATTTGAGAGTATTGATGGGGTTTCCTGCCCATGTGGATAAGGATTGGGGTAGTTTGGAAGAATTAGGACCCCTTAACCAGCTCAGATATCTTCATATACAAAGCCTAGAGAATGCATCTTCTTCCTTGTTTGCTCTAAAGGCCAGGCTTGGTGAAAAGGTGCACCTCAGCTATTTGTGCTTGAAGTGCACTAGTAGACATAGAGGTGATCACCAAATGGTAAAACAGGAAGAGCAGCAACAACAGGAGAGGGTGTTTGATGAGCTCTGCCCTCCACCTTGCTTGGAAAATCTTGAGATCCACGGCTACTTGAGTCAACGACTTCCAGAGTGGATGATGTCGACACCAATTGCACCCCTTGGATGCTTGAGGATTTTAACGATGGAAGACTTGCCTTATTGCACGGAGCTACCTGATGGATTGTGGCAGCTCCCCAGCTTGGAGTTCCTACAGATTCGAAGCGCCCCGCGCATCAAGCGTGTGGGACCAGAGTTCTTATTGTCACACCATCATGACCATCCAAGCGCTATGGAAAGCTTTGGTTCTGATTTGAAAATTGAGGTGTATAGTTGTCCTGGCCTGCAGAGGATCAGTAATCTGCCAAAACTGCAGAACCTCGTGATCATAGATTGCCCAGAGTTGAAGGTACTAGAAGATTTGCCTGCACTTCAGAGACTGGCGCTGGAGGACTACGACATGAAAACACTCCCTGTATACTTGCAGGATGTAAACCCAAGGGATTTGTTTCTAGACTGCGACGTCTCGCTGTTCATGTCCATAGCTAAAGGGCAATCTGGCCCTGAGTGGGACAAGTTCAGCCATATCAAGCAGGTCAAGGCATATGCACATGATGTCGGCAACAACATTCGAAGGAAGTGGTACGTAAAGTACAACAGAGATCCTTTCAGCTTCAAGACAAACATCAGCGCCTCTGCTGAGGCTTCAGGTAAAATGGAAAACTGTTGCTTTATATGTTGCGTACCGGCTATCTTTCTTGTTCTTGGAATATCTCCTGACTTGACTGGATGTGCTGTTTCAGGGGATGAAACGGAGGAAGTGTTGTTGGAAGAAGTAGCGGAAATTTCAAGGGATGACATCCAAGAAGAACGTGTCGATGTGGAACAATTGAGGGAGTAATCAAGTATGCAGAGGTCGGTACCAGCGGAAGAGACGCGGTCGTCAGCGACTCCGCCCGAGCCCGAGCGCGTGGGTGAGCGCCACGCATGCTCGCGTAGGGCGGTCGGAGACTTGAGTCGGCCAGTGTCGCTGCAGGGGACACGATGGAGGAAGGCTATGTGAGATCCGGGTCAAGCTCTGAGCTGAGTGGATGATTTGGAAGTTTTTTTTTTTCTCTTTTTGGGCCACTGATAATAACATTCGCGTTCTCTGTCCATTTTCGGAGTACGCCAACTGGGCTGACATAATGTAACGATGCAAGTGGCAGCCATTTATTACTCAAGTTTTTCTCAAAAAAACTTATAAGTCAAGTTTTGCTCAAACAAATTAAAGTCAAGTAATTTAGTTTGTTTCTTCTAAAAAAAGTTCAGTTTGTTTCATCCCCTAATCGATTAGTTGTGCGTGGCAGCACTACAATTCCTTTTTCGGGTCACACTCAATGACCGAAAATATATAGAACTTGAGTGTCTACAGATAATGTCTATTTTCTGATTTTGGTAAGGACCAATCTATCTTTGTTGTTGGTCCAATAGAAGTGTCAAAAAGAACCGAAACAACGGTAAGTTGTCTACAAAGACATAGAGTAAAAATGACCTGCTTAGATTATGCTAAACACTGTGACTGGGCTGGATTCAGATTTGGCCGTGAAAAACTAGTTATTTTGGTTCGAGCTTGGCTCACTAGGAGGTTGGGTTGGGTTGTGTTTTCCTACTTAGGTTAGTTTTTTTCGAGTTGAACTTGATCATGGGTCAAAAATCATGACTCAAACCTAACTCGATCTTTACCAGTGGTTTGAGTCCGGCCAGATTTTTTTCAAGGTCCAATTGGTAGTGTTGGGTGGCCCATGATCAATTAAAATCTACACCGAGGATGCATAAGTTGTCGACATTAACCAAACGTAGTTAGCCAATTAAATGCTAGTTGAACTTATCAAACCATGGTACATTGTTTTTTTTTCACACTACATCGGTGAAGAATACCTTTCACCCTGACTTTTCAGCGAAACGAACAGGGCCACGCATGTTAATACACTTGGTGAAAGGAATTTTGTACATGGGCATAAGTCTAGTCTTACCATCAGCTTCTCAACTATCCAAGTTACCTACCTATATGTTTCTACTCATGAAACTCCAAACGCTTGTCATCTTCAGGGCGTGACAGCAATGAGCAATATTCATGCCATGAGCCTGCTAACTCCTAACCACAATATAATTCAAGCTCTTGGTGATCTATTCCAAAACATACTATGATTCACATCTATCTGATTTTTTTTTTTTTTTCTAGCTTGTCCTATTTCTAGCTTATTTTAGCTTATTTCTTATTAGAAAACACTATTGAGTCCGTCAAAATCAAGTAACTTTTCCACTCCGAACATGACTCTCAAAGTTGCATTGGAGAGCAATAGCAACATGCATTTTGACCACTAGCAATTGTCAATTTAATTTTAAATACAAGCTTGTCAATAAACCAAATTAGCCACAGTTTCTCGCGTCAACATAAGAACACATAATAATATGGAGGCCAAAAATCTACCTAAGAAGAAAAATCATTATAATAGCTTAAGCGCCTGCGATGAGTACTTTTTATTTTCATATGGTTTTGAAACAAGTATTTAAGACTCTAAATGAATTTAAATAAAAAATAGTAATGATAAAGTTCTTTAACTTTTCGAGATCTACAATCTTCATTTAGGTCATTTCTCCATCCGAGGTTATTTGAAAATTTTGAATTTCAGATATGAAAAAATTCACCCAAAATTTTCGTTGGACAGATGATTTCAAATGAAAGAATTGTCAACTACAAAGTTATTTAACCTTTCAAGATCTACAACTTTCATTTTGGTCGTTTTATCTAACTAACATTGTTGGAAAAATTTGAATTTTAATGTGAATAATTGAAATATAATTTAAATTTGAAATGAGAAAGTTGCCAATGCAAATAGTTCTATAGCTTTTGAAGATCCACAATTTTCATTTTGGTTATTTCTCTATCGTAGCTCATTTTAAAATCACTATTATTGTTCGGCGTAAAATTTTAGAGGCGCTTCTAGATCCAGTTGCCCCTACAAATAGGGTCATCTATAGTGGCAACTGAAAATACCGGCCGCTCCTACAAATTCATTTGTAAACACGACTTGTTTTGGGAAACATTTTTAGTAAAAATAGGAGGCGTTGCAACAAATGTTTTTTTAGTATCCTAATCTCCTGTTTCCTCTTTGTGCTAGCCTCTTGAACAATTTTTGGCAAAAAGTCAGATAAATATTATGTAAACATGAAAATTCACCTAATTCGGTTGAGTCTAAAAATTTCGTACCATTTAAGTCGGTAAAACCTGGTTCCATGCATGAAATGTGTATTCCCACATTTCCCCCACAACATACCTTCCCTGTACCAACCATCCACCCAACACAAACATCACAATAACATGCAACACACACTCTGTAACCATAGCTTATCACATCGCAAGGATGCATGAAAAGGCTTAAAGATCGCATGCATGCGTGCTCAGCAGCCATGCCCAAGCCAAGATCCTTCCTTCCCCACCTCCTCCTAATCTGCAGCTGCATTGCCAGCGCCGGCGGCGTCGACGATGCCCCGCCGTCGTCGTTCCAGGGAGAATGGCAGCTCCTGCACGCGAGCATCGGCGTGTCAGCGATGCACATGCAGCTTTTGCCAGGCGACTTCGTGCTCATGTTCGACCGCACCGACACGGGGCCCTCCAACATCTCGCTGCCCGCACTAGCGCCATGCGCGGCCGCGTCCGCCACTGCCGACGGCGGCGCCACCGGCGCCGCCGACTGCACGGCACACTCGGTGCTCCTGGACCTGCGCTCCAACGTGCTGCACCCGTACCCGCTCGCCACCAACCCGTGGTGCTCGTCGGGGGCGCTGCTCCCCAACGGCACGCTCCTCCAGACGGGGGGCTTCTCCAACGGCGACCGCGTCGCGCGTCTCTTCTCCCCGGCCACGGGCTGGGTCGAGCTGCCCTCGTTCCTCGCCGCCCGCCGCTGGTACGCCACCGACATGATCCTCCCCGACGGCCGCGTGCTCATCCTCGGCGGCCGCCGGCAGTTCAACCTCGAGTACTTCCCGCACGCCGCCGAGGTGTCCGCGGCGCCATCGCCGGCGCTGACGTTCTTCCCGTTCCTGGACGAGACGACGGACCCCGACGCCGAGAACAACCTGTACCCGTTCCTGCACCTCCTCCCCGACGGCACCGTCTTCGTCTTCGCCAACGACCGCGCCGTCGTCTTCGACCCCTACAACCGCGCGCCGCTCCGCCGCCTTCCCGCCGTGCCAGGCGGCGTACCTCGAAACTACCCGTCCTCGGGTTCCTCCGTGCTCCTGCCGCTCCGCCCCGACTCGCCGGCGCACGCCGAGGTCCTCGTCTGCGGCGGCGCGCCGCGGGGCGCGTACCACCTCGCTCTACGGAACGGCACGTTCGTCGCCGCCGACCGGACGTGCGCGCGCGTCGCGCCAACGGACCCGGACCCGGTCGTGTGGGCGATCGAGGAGATGCCGATGGCCAGGGTGATGGGCGACATGGTGCTCCTCCCCACCGGCGACGTGCTGATCGTGAACGGCGCGGCGGCGGGCACCGCGGGCTGGGAGCTGGGGCGGGACCCCGTCACGCGGCCCGTGCTGTACCGGCCCGACGCGGCGCTGGGTGAGCGGTTCGACCAGGGGCTGGCGGCGTCGGCGGTGCCGCGGATGTACCACTCGTCGGCGGCGCTGGACACGTACGGCCGTGTCCTCGTCGGTGGCAGCAACCCGCACGTCGGGTACGTGTTCGCCAACGTGACGTTCCCGACGGAGCTGAGCCTCGAGGCGTTCCTGCCGCCGTACATGGACGCGCGCCACGACGGCGCAAGGCCAAGGCTGCTGTTCGCGCCGGGCGAGGTCGGGTACGGCGAGGCGGCGGTCGTCAAGTTCGGGGTGCCGGACGGGATGATGGCGGCGCCGGACGGCGGGCAGGTGGCGCGTGTGGTTGCCGTGGCTCCGGCGTTCGCGACGCACTCGTTCGGGATGAACCAGCGCGTGGTGGAGCTCGCCGTGGGGAGGGTGGTGCAGCTGGAGGTTGGGGTTTACGAGGCCGTCGTCGCCGCGCCGCCGACGCCCGGGGTGGCGCCACCCGGGTACTACATGTGGTTCGTCGTGCACGCCGGCGTGCCCAGCACCGCCGCGTGGGTGCGCATGCGGCCGCTCGGACCGGCCACCTGAATGGCCAGAGAGTGAGAGTCCAGGTGCATTTTGCGTGCGTGTTGACGTTTGACTACCGGTACTATAGTTGGACAGATTCAGGTTCTATACACTTCAAGGTTTGCAATGGAAGAAAGTCCAAATTTTTCAGTCACAAGTGGAGTGGATTCCATCAAAGGGCCAAATAAGGCTTTTAATTTGTAATTTTTTTTCTGATTCATATATAGATATAATGTAACTTCACTTGACTAAAATTAGCAGCTAAAATAGTATTATTGGATCTAAATATCTTACAAACGATCTTGCCAATTATTAATCGAAGATTGCTAACTACTCATTAGCAGGTTTACAATTGATAATAGTTTTATAGTTTATATGTACCTTCAACTTACTGTCCAACGGCAACCACATGCTGCCTAGAAGCTGTTTAGCATGCTAGAAGCTGTTAGCAGCTGCATGCAAACGTCCCTCGTACAAAAAAATGGTTTACCTAAAAAATTGCTGTTATTAGCTATCTAATTTTTTTGTGCCAATTGATCTAAACATACCTTGTTGGTGACCAATATTTTTTTATGAGTTGAGCCACAACGAGCTTGACAGGTACGAGGTGGATCATCGTGTGTCACGCTAGCATAGGTACGGACATATGAAATGGACCGGGCGGACTGCTGCCATTGTAACGGCCAGCGGCAAGGTTTGCATTGACATCACGAGTGAAGAAAAGATATTCTCAAAAAAAAAAAAAAAAAAAAAAAAAAAAAAAAAAAAGATGATGATTTGAACATCATCTTGCACCTACTAAACCGCACCCTCTTTTATTTCATTTATGGTAAAAAGTCAAACAGACCTATATTAAGAGATTATTTGGATCAGCTACTATTAGCTGGGGCTTGGTTAAAATATTAACTCACCTATATTATCCTCCTGTTTGGACGAGATAGGATTAATTTTAGCTAAGTGCTAACTATCCAACAATTAACGTCTTTGTTTCGATTCGAGCTTTCCATACGAATTTCAAAGTAACAAGATTCCTATGTCTTACTTATGTCACTCTGTATGTTTCAATGTTTGGATCTTAGGAACCAGGCGTCCCTTTCCTTCAAAAAGGCTTCTAGTCCTACGCAAAATGGAGTAAGCAAAACACCCGCTTGAATCCCATGGAAATCATGTATTTTTCCAACACTAACTCTATGAAATCCTTTGGAAATGCTTCCCTTCCTACACCAACCCTATGAAAATTCTTATGTTTCTCCAATAATCTATTTTAGCCATTTGTTTGAATCATGTGTTTTCTTATGCTTGCTTTCTTTTTCCTATTCCTACATTTTCTATTCCCCCATTCCAAACAAATATGACGCAACAATTTAACTCAGCATTGCACCATTGGCAATCACGGGGAGTGGAGGACAAAGGTGGGAGCTTGATAGGTACATGTGGTGTAAGGTGGATCTTGGTGTGCCACGCTAGCATAGGGACGGACATATGAAATGGACCGAGCGGACTGGCGGCATTGAAACAGCCAGCGGTAAGGTGTGCATTGACATCACAAGTGAAGAAAATATATTCTAAAAGAAAAAGATGATTTGAACATCCTTGCACCTACTAAATCGTACCTCTTTCATTTCATTTATGGTAAAAACTCAAACAGACCTATATTAAGAGTTTGTTTGGATCAGCTAGGACTAGCTATTAGCTGGGGCTAAAAAATAATCTAAGTTGGTTAAGATTAGCTAACTAATTGGTTGACTAGTAGTTGAAGGCTTTGCTAAAATATCAACTCACCTATATTAGCCTCCTCTTTGGACAAGCTAGGATTAATTTTAGCTAATTGCTATCTATCCAACAATTAACGTTTTGTTTGGATTCGAGTTTTTCATAGGAATTTCAAAGTAACAAGATTCCTACATCTTGCTTATGTCACTCTATATGTATCAATGTTTGGATCTTAGCAACCAGGCGTCCTTTTCCTTCGAAAAGGCTTCTATTCCTACGCAAAATGGAGGAAGTGAAACATCCGCTTGAATCCCATGGAAATCATGTGTTTTTTCAACACTAACTCTACGAAATCCTTTGGAAAGGCTTCCATTCCTACACCAACGCTATGAAAATTCTTATGTATCTCCAATAAACTGTTTTAGCCATTTGCTTGAATCATGTGTTTTCTTATGCTTGCTTTTTTTCCCTATTCCTACGTTTTCTATTCCCCCATTCCAAACAAATATGACGCAACAATTTAACTTAGCATTGCACCATCGGCAATCATGGGGAGTGGAGGACAAAGGTGGGAGCTTGATAGGTACATGTGATGTAAGGTGGATCTTGGTGTATCACGCTAGCATAGGGATGGATATATGAAATGGACCGGGTGGACTGGCGGCATTGAAATGACCAGCGGTAAGGTGTGCATTGACATCACAAGTGAAGAAAAGATATTCTTAAAAAAAGATGATTTGAACATCATCTTGCTCCTACTAATAAATTGTACCTCTTTCATCTCATTTATGGTAAAAACTCAATCAGAACTATATTAAGAGTTTGTTTGGATCAGCTAGGACTAGCTATTAGCTGGGGCTAAAAAATAATCTAAGTTGGTTAAGATTAGCTAACTAATTGGTTGACTAGTAGTTGAAGGCATGGCTAAAATATCAACTCACCTATATTAGCCTCCTCTTTTGGACAAGCTAGGATTAATTTTAGCTAATTGCTAACTATCCAACAATTAACGTGTTTGTTTGGATTCGAGTTTTTCCATAGGAATTTCAAAGTAACAAGATTCCTACGTCTTGCTTATGCCACTCTCTATGTTTCAATGTTTGGATCTTAGGAACCAGGCATCCCTTTCCTTCGAAAAGGCTTCTATTCCCAAAATGGAGGAAGTGAAACATCCACTTGAATCCCATGGAAATCTTGTGTTTTTTCAGCACCAACTCAACAAAATCCTTTAGAAAGGCTTCAATTCCTACATCAACTCTATGAAATTCTTGTGTTTCTTCAATCCTTTGCTTTAGCCATTCGCTTGAATCATGTGTTTTCTTAAGCTTGCTTCCTTTTTTTTTCCTATACCTACGATTTTAATTGCCCCATTACAAACAGATATTACACAACAAATTAACTCAGCATTGCACCATCTGCAATCACGGGGACTGGAGGACAAAGGTGGGACCTTGCTTGATAGAGACATGTGAGTGATCCTATAAAAGTTGATTAAAGCAATGCATGGTGAAAGACTCCACGGAGATAAAAAGACAACTGCAAATATGTCACCAGATTCAGGTGCCAACTTTTACTAACAATTTCCAGAGAATATGCCAGTCCAAATTAGGAGTCTTATTTTGTGAAACTTTTTCCACGGCATATATATATCTATGAATACCAATAAGTTGATGTTGATGCAGTATCCTAAAATATAAGGCACTTTGGCTGTGCGCTGGCCCTTATCTCCTATATATGAAAGCTGCAACATTCTCTGGCCAAAGAGAGTGGCCACGTCGCGGGCCTCCCTCGGCCGTCCGATCGGGCGGACGGATGGCCCAGAGCGGGCCATTACCGGCCGTTTTGCAAAAAGGCCCTCGCACTTTGGTGAAATGTAACCCGCCGTCCAGCCTTCTCTCTCAGAAAATCTTGCAAAAAGGCCCTCGAGGTTTTTTGAAATAGGACAAAAGGCCAGGCCATTTATATGGGCCGACTGCCACCACGTTTGGGCTGTACATGGGCCAAGGGGGCCAGATTTGGCCCAAATAGTCTTATCATTTTTATGTCTTTTATTAAATCATATGAGATGCTAATTTTATTTATTTCATACAAAAATAATCAAAGTTCCTAAAATCATGAAACTTTTTGTGTAGCCATTCCTTGATGTACTCTATATCTAAAAAAAATAAAACTTCAAAAAATAAAGAAATTTAGAATTATTTAAAATAACCTCTTCTAATTAATAAAGGAAACTTCTATGATTTCTAAAAATTTAAATATTATTTACCGAATGATTTGTGATGCCGACAACCTCTACAAACAAATTTAAAAAAAATAAATTCAATGGTAATATACACAATCATCCACAAATAATAATTTCTAAATAACACAAAGAAAAACACTAATATATTGAATGAAGAACAATTTAGCTAGCTACCATTATTCATACTCAACACAAAGAAAAACACTAATATATTGAATGAAGAACAATTTAGCTAGCTACCATTATTCATACTCAGGTAACTAACTACAAAGAAAAAAAAAATGGCCATGCGCGGCAAAGCCGCGCGCCTTTCTAGTACATTTTATGGATGCAAACACTAATACACATATATTTTTTTGTTAGAAAAATACATATATTTTATTTTGTTTTATGTAGGTGAATATACAAACTTTTTTTTTTGAGGGAAATATACATATTCTATTTGAACGACCGAATAAGCCTAAATGGATTTTTTTTTTGACATATACAAAAGCAGAAAAGCCTAGCAAAAGTGGCCGTGGATCCCAAGAGTAGGCTAGACCCAGCCAGACGCAGCCAAAACCCGACTCCAGAAGCGAGACAGGACACAGTGATGCGAGAGCGACAAAGAACCGGCCGGCGGGCCTCGGCGCCGGCGCCGGCGGCTTCGGGTCCTCCGCCCGACGCGCGCCTTATTTCCTCTCGCCCTCCGCAGTCTCCGCGCCGTCCTGCCCCCGCCTGCCACACCCTGCATTTCACTTCACGCCCGCAGGTACGAGCTCACTCTGTTCTGTTTGTTTGGACTGAGCTTGGGAGCCGTAGCTCGGGGTCAGGGGTCCGTCGTACTTGCTCAGGTCGCCGGCGAGGTGAGTTGCGACCGTCTTGCTGCCCAGTTCTCTGCGTATGGAGCCTACGGTTGCGTTTAGAGTTTATACTGCAGTAGGACCCTTGCTAGACAGTGTACTTTCAGTTCAGTTCACTGGAATTTCACTATTTCAGTCATAGGTAGTTACCTGAGTTGGTAGGCCTGGAGTGATTTCAGTGATTGGGGGTAAATGGTGATCCAGATAGTTCTTCCTTAGTTACCTTTTTCCCTGTGTCAAACAAAACATCCTGCTACCAATCACTGCTTTGATACTTATGCTCGAGTTCTTGTCTTTTGAGAACTGAAGTTCCAAATATCACTCTCTGAAGTCTGAACTTATGCTAGAGTTGTTGCTTTTAATAACTGAAGCTTCTAACAATGCTTAGTGGGGTTCTGTAACTTTTTGAGGATTTCATGTCCTGTGCACTTAGTCAGCTACTCAGCATGCGTAGTTGTAGTTGTAATCTGAACAAGAGAAAATGAACCATATAGTTGGCGCTGTCATTTAGTATTTTGCAAAAACGTGTCCATTGCGGGGCGTGATCGAAGGTCGTTTAGTATTTCACCTTTTCTTTTTCTAACTACTACAACTTTGTAGAAAACTTAACCCAATCAAATTGTTATTGCAGGTTCCTTACTCCAAGATCTCTGCCCAAAAAAGTGTTTCATATTGACACTCAATAAGGCAGAAGCAATATGAATCCGTATTTCTTGGGATTCATTCTCCCTTTCGTGGCGTCTCTGCTGCTCACCAAGAGGAAGTCTGAGAAGAAGAGGGGGCTGCCAGTCAATGTCGGCGGAGAGCCTGGCTTGGCCATCCGTAACCACAAGTTTGAGCGGCCTATCGAGACTCTCTGGGAGGGAATTAGCACGCTTGCTGAGCTGTTTGAGCAGTCGTGCAGACAGTTTGCCTCTATGCCCCTGCTTGGCACCAGGAAGCTCATCGCCAGGGAAACGGTGGTGGCCGCCGACGGAAGATCCTTTGAGAAGCTCCATTTGGGAAATTATGAGTGGAAAAGTTATGGTGATGCGTTCAAAAACGTCTGCAACTTCGCTTCTGGTATACTGCAGATTGGGCACCTGAAGGATGAGCGTATTGCTATTTTTGCTGATACACGGGCCGAGTGGCAGATTGCGTTGCAGGTACTTTCCCAACCCATCTACTGAGATATTGAAAAATATAGAGCTTTTGTTTTTTGTGTTAAATGAATTTTACCACCACAATTTACCTTTGCTATTTACATTGAGTTAATATTTAGCTAGGCAAATCTTTTGCTAAATCTATGATCTTTTATCCCTCTCTTTGCTAGGCATGCTTCAGACAAAATATTACAGTTGTCACAATCTATGCCTCTTTGGGGGAGGGAGCGCTATGTCATTCACTAAATGAGGTTGGGTTACTTCATCCAATGTTGTCTATATATTGAAAATCCTTGTTTGTAATTGTAACCATCCTGAGGTCCTTACAACATTTTTTTTGGTTAGCTGTGGCATCTCTCTTTTTTATGGTCACCGTATACTCCAACATTATTCCTTAAGGATTTATAATGTCACACCTATTATATGTGGCACTGTTGTACTCTCATCTGATGTTATTCTTAGTTTTACTCTTTAGACTGAGGTAACTACAGTTGTGTGTGGACGGAAAGAACTTAAGAAGCTGCTTGATATAAATGGGCAACTTGACACTGTGAAACATGTCATCTACATTAATGAGGAAGGTGTCTCGGCTGAAGTATCCTTGGCTCAAAACTGTACTAGCTGGACCCTCAAGTCATTTGATGAGGTAGAGAGCATAGGATTGCAAAGACCTGTCGAAGAAAACTTGCCTCTCCCATCAGATACAGCAGTGATTATGTATACGAGCGGGAGCACAGGAATGCCTAAGGTTTGTCCAAATTCTACTATTTCAACGTTGTCATTTTGGTTTTGCAGCAGATCTGAAATAAACTCTCTTTCGTAGTGTTCATGTTCAGACCATTTCAGGATGTGTACACTTATCAATGGTTTTTTTTTCCTAAGATAATCTACTCCACAACTTCTTTCAGTTGAGGCAACATTCTTGTTTGTATATTTTTTCACAGGGGGTCATGATGAGCCACAAAAATGTCTTGGCTGTAGTTTCAGCTGTTATGACCCTTGATCCTGATCTTGGCAAGAAGAAGGATGTGTACCTGGCATATCTTCCTCTAGCACATATCCTTGAATTGGCAGCTGAGGTAAGCGTTGACATGCGTATCAGTCAATTCCACATTGTTGTTGTTGTTTCTTACGCTCACTCACTCTATGTTACTGGAATGTTTAGGCAATCATAACTGGTGCTGGGGCTTCAATTGGATACGGGTCGCCTTTGACCCTGACTGATACATCAAGTAAAATAAAAAAGGGGACGCAGGGCGACGCTTCTGTACTGAAGCCAACACTAATGACTGCTGTACCTGCTATACTTGATCGTGTCCGTGATGGTGTTCGAAAAAATGTAATGTTCTTTACAATTAGTCATGCATTGCTTTTTGTGCTCTTTCATGTTCTCTCAACTGCTCAATTTTTTCACCCTGAGAAAAATTCAGGTAGATGCAAAAGGTGGATTAGCAAAGAGATTATTTGATATTGCCTACAGCCGCCGTCTAGCTGCTGTCAATGGAAGCTGGTTGGGTGCATGGGGACTAGAGAAGCTCTTCTGGGATATGCTTGTGTTCCAAAAGGTTCGTGCAATCTTAGGAGGACGGATTCGCTTTATACTTGCAGGTGGAGCACCTCTGTCAGGGGAAACTCAGAGATTTATCAATATATGTCTTGGGTGAGATTCAACTCTTCTGTTTTCTAGTGACATTCTCAATTTGTGTTGTGACGCCAATTGCATCTGTTGCCCACTTTATTTCACAAATTTGGAATCAAACATTCAAGTCAATGGATTGCACATGAATATATGATCGTTTAATTGTATTTACAGCACAGCACTTGATAGGAAAATTTATGTTATTGCAGGGCTCCAATATCGCAAGGATATGGCCTGACTGAAACTTGTGCTGGTGCGACATATTCAGAGCATGATGAAACATCTGTTGGCCGTGTTGGTCCCCCTCTGCCTTGTTCATACATTAAGGTACAGAACAAAGCTGTTTTTTTTTTTTTAATTTATATTTACTTCGGCTGACATCGATCTCCCAGAGCAGTAAGAATTATTTTCATTCGTAATGGTACAGTTGACAACAGGTCTTGCTAATTATCTGGTGAAGTAAGTCTAGAAGATTTTCTGTAGTCACAAATGGTTTTTTTAGCTGTGCCAAGTGCTATATTAATGTATTTGAGAGAAAATGCTGTATTAAAGACCATTGGTAAGCTCAACATAAGTCAGAAATTTAGAAACAGAAGCTATTGCATAGTATTACTTTTTCTGCGTCCACTATTGTTTGTATGCCTTCTTTCATTTTGTTATGTGAGTAATTTTATTTTCCCTTGGTTCTAAGGATTCAAATTTTTCCTGACTTAATTTTAATTATATTCACATGTTATAGTTGGTAGACTGGGCTGAAGGTGGATACTTAACAACTGATTCACCAATGCCTCGCGGTGAAATAGTTATTGGAGGTCCAAATGTAACTCAAGGCTACTTCAAAAATGAAGCAAAAACAAATGAGGTGTACAAGGTGTGTTTCCAACAATGCTCAGTGCCCAGGAACTTGTTTATTCTGCAACTTTTCTTGAACACTGTCTTTTTGAAGGTTGATGAAAGAGGCGTCCGGTGGTTCTACTCTGGTGATATTGGGCGCTTGCACCCTAATGGATGTCTTGAAATTATTGACCGTAAGAAGGATATAGTCAAGCTTCAACATGGTGAATATGTCTCTCTAGGAAAGGTAGGCAGACTTCTTTGTTCTAACCAAACAAAACAAGTCGTTAATCGATTCTAACTACTACTAATAATAATACAATCACGTACAGGTGGAGGCTGCTTTGAGTGCGTGCTCATACGTTGACCAGATCATGATCCATGCTGACCCCTTTCACAACTACTGTGTCGCGCTTATTGTAGCTGCACAGAGTGAGCTGAAAAACTGGGCCTCGAAACAAGGAATGACATATAGTGATTTCTCCAATTTGTGCCAGATGCAAGGGACAGTGAAAGAAGTCCTCCAATCTTTGGTGAAGGTTTGTAATACCAATCACTTTTTTGTTCCAATTTGTCTTTGAGAAATACAAAGGCAATATAGACTATACCTCATAGCAGTACCGCTTTATAAATCAAATGTTGCAGGCATCATAAGTACCGCATGATGTATGATAATTACTTGTTTTTACTGATATGTGCTTGTTCGGCAGGCTGCTAAGCAAGCACGACTGGAGAAATTCGAGATCCCAGCCAAAATTAAATTGATACCGGAGCCATGGACGCCGGAGTCGGGCCTTGTCACCGCTGCCCTCAAGCTCAAGAGGGAGGTCATCAAGAAGGCATACGAGATAGACCTTGCCCAGTTGTACAGCTAGTGACGCTGCCGCTACAATTTCTCAAGGATACAGGGGTGTTTCTTGGTAGCAACTGGCAATAACAGAAGTTCTTTTTGTACTTTGTACTAGTACGGTTGAAAGCCCCCTGTTTTTTCTGTTTCTTTTGAAGACAACAGTTAAGAAGAGAGGATGGTAAATCAATTGCCAATAAAATAATGTGTAGTGTTCTCCAGGGAACTAGGAGTATACCTTACGGAATTTCTGCTGTGAAACTAAGTATAATTTTGACAAATAACCATGGGCAGTTATTGTGATTAGATCATCATGTGAACCAATGCAGTAATAGATCCGAGACGCTGCCAGCATAATTGCAAATAGTCCTGGTAATAGTTGGGTTTTAAATGGTTTGAGACACCTGCCCGACAGAATTGCATGTTTGAAAAGGCCAGGAATACAGCAGCATGAATTAAATAAATTCAGAGATGATTCTGTGCTTCATACAACCTACGAACCATTGGCTCAAAAACATCAGAAATAAACCATCAACTATTACACGCTGGATATGCTCAAGTATAGATGACAAAGAAAATACAGGGATCCAGTAAAGGGGCAATGAAATATATATATCATATCACGTTATTATTTGGCTACAATTCCGTGTTCTTTATTCACCAAGGATAAAATTAAATCCACTTAGCCCTGGAGCATCCATCCAACCTTAACCCAAAAAATAACCTCTGCTTGACACCACCAGAACCAACATGACTGGAAGTGTCACCTTCCTTCAGCTACAGATTGTTTCATTAATACATGGTAACAAGAATAAACTAGACAAGGGCATAGAGTTTCAATACTCTCAGAATAGCATAATAAACAGTGCGGTAATCGCAGAATGGTAGTGCACTTAATCCGCCCGGGATTGACCAGCACGGGATGAAAGGATAATGCCAACAATGAGACCGTACAGGGCAAGCGCTTCTGCGAAAATGAGGATGAGGATCATGCCCACGAAAAGCTTTGGCTGTTGTGCATTTGCCCTGAAATCAGTGGCACAGAAAATAAGTCAGAAAAACATTTCAATTCCAACATACGTAAGCATTTACTGCCTCCATAAAAGAAGAAATGTCAGGAGAAAGATACAGAAGCTACTGAGAACTTATCAACAAAGCAGTAGTGACAGATGAGCTCATGAAGACATTCTAATAACCTACTAAACAGATAATAACTGTATTTTCAAACTTCTATACCGAATATTTAAATAGGAATTATCAGTCTCATCTGAGCAACTGAAAATAAAGGAGCTTAGATTCATCATAACTGCCTTTATAAGCATATAAATAGGCATTAATCAATTTGGATAGTCATTACAAGAGTATGTTTGTGTTCATGGAACAGTAAAAATTAAGAGGGTAAATACTTCAGAGAAAATGAAGTGCAAGAACAAGACAGTTATTAACTCTAAAAGACAAGAAATCTGCAGTGCTCTCACCACAGAACTATTATTTATGGGGAGCTTAAAGATACAAAGGAATCCCAAACCTACGTGTTTTGACTCTTTTCTAACCAACTCTATGTTCTCAGTTGAAGGAAAATGTTTCAGGAGGTGCATAAACAAAACAGGAGTACAACACAGAGTACAGATATGCCATCATTAAACAGACAGGAAATAGTTCCAGGTCAGAAAGAATACTCATTAATCTAAAACAGGTACCATTTTAGACATTTCACTTTTCAAGCGCTTGAAATCCCTAGAAGAAAAATTCATGTGCAAGACTATAACAGGACAAAATGCATTATTAGACTAACAATGAGCAAGATTTTGAATGCGAATAACTACCTATATCACTTGGATTTAGGTTATTATGACTTTTTATACGGTGATAAAGCAAGTGAGCACCTTTTAACACAACTGAGTCACATTAACAATGCTAGGAGTAATTAACCTTGCAGCACTCAATACCACAATACCAACATTCTGCACATGCCATTTAACAGCAGACAGTATCAAAAGGAAATAGTAAATGCACCATGCTCCCTCCATCCAGAGATAGATCTTCGTACCTGACTCCAGCGTCACCGACGATCCCGATGGCCATCCCCGCCGCGAGGCCCGCGAGCCCGCACGCCAGGCCCGACGACAGGTGCGCGTACCCGTCGAAGAGGTAGTAGGGCTTGGCCTTGGGGTTGATCCCCGTGCTGATGATGACCGCGATGATGAGCCCGTAGATCCCCAGCACCCCCGCCATGACCACCGGCACGATGGACTTCATCACCAGCTCCGGCCGCATCACGCCCATCGAGGCCACCCCCACGCCGCTCTTCGCCGTGCCGTACGCCGCGCCCATGCCTGCACGCACAAGCCGGATCGATCAATCAAGCAAACAAACAGAACAGCGGGGTCAGCACCTGCCCGCCGGAAAAGCCCGGCGATTTCTGGGATACGAAGCCCCGATCGGTGCCGAATCGGGCAGATCCGGCGCCGGCGCGCGCGGGATCGAGATGCCCGGAGGCCGGATCGGGCCGGGACACGGCGCCCCGGCGACGGATCGGGCAATGGACGGCGAAAAATCGAAGCTTTATTCGAAAAATCGGAGCTTTGGGTACGGAATCGATTGGGGAGGAAGGGGGAAGGGGACGAACATGAGAAGACGAGGGCGGCGGCGGCGCCGAGGAAGCCGAAGAAGGGGGCGGTCTCATCGCCGCTGAAGACCGACGACATCTTGCTCGCCTCCGGCTTGCTGCCTCTCCTCTTCTTGGTTGCTTGCTCGGTCGCCGAGGTGCCGCGTCGATGGGGCGAGAGGAGGAGGAGAGGGAAGGTGGGCAGATGCGATCTCTCTCGAGAGACGAGTTTGGCTTCTTTTTGTTGCGACGGAGAACGGAGAACGCCCCGATCTGATCTGAGAGTCTCCAGACGCGAGACCGGGTGGGGCCCGCCGTGCGTTTTTACAGTCTTGCCCCTGGGATGGGATCCCGTTACGTGTCTGTTCTGGACGTGTAGAGCCGTCACGATTTGATCGTTAGTGTCCATCGATCATCTTCACGTGCTACGTGGCATCACGGTTCACGACGACGCCTCAAGATTTTTTTTTTTTTTTGCAGCCGTAGAGATTTGAGATTTCACGACTGGTACTAAGCCTCGATTTCAAATGCTTAAAAGTTTTGGCGTAATACGTTTTAAAGAGGTGCACCTACTACTTCCCTTTTGTTTGTTTTCGTGCACTTTTTGTCACGGGGCTCCTAAACCCCAATGGAGCTAATTAACTTTGACCATTCGTTTAGGCGTCGCACTAAGGGCATCCGCAACGGAGGAAGTTTAGGAGTTGCACATAAAGCGTATAACATGCGTCAAAATGTTACTATGTTCAACGAGACAAACACTGACAAAATATGCCAAAGTAAACGAAAATAGAGGGAGATTTTTTTTTTCGAGACTAGAATGAAAAATGACTAAATTGTGCTACAAAGATATGTTAGTAATTCTAGAACATCTACATAAGTAGTTTTTTTAAGATCAAATACAAAAGTAGGTATTTCAGGGAACATAATTGCTTGAAACAGATAAAGTGGGTGCCAAGTATTTCAAAGCGGAGGTTAGTTGTAATATCTTCTACTCCAATTTTTGCCATATAACTAAGTAGTGCATATACAGTTACATGGCATAAATTAAACACAATTTTGCAATACTGGATATATAATAATAGTACATCAAATATTTTAGTATAATACTCGCTGGAAAGAAAAACATTTTGTGGGCGAATTAGACAAATTTATCTTTAATTATTTTGAAGATCTCTCATAGAACCCAAAGCACAGATATTGCAGCGACAGCGCGCGGCTGCTTGAGGAAGTACGTTGCGGGGTTGTGACTTTCAAGAGGAAACGTGATGTGTGGGTCCGAGCAGGTGCACGGACGTGGGAGTGCGTGAGTACCATGCGTCACACTAACTTTGGTTGGGGGTTGGGTTGGATCCAACCCAATTTTTGGGGATGGAGCCAATCCGTCCAGTGTTTGGTTGCACCTCTGATTTTGGGGATGGAGCCAACCCATTCAGTGTTTGGTTGAAGGAATTGAAACATGGGTTGAATGCCATGATAACACCGTTAGTGAGGCTCCCACTTGCCACCAGTGGACCCCACATGTCAACCTCTCACCTATTTTTTTTATTTTTTTCTCCACCTTATCTTCTTCCACCCACCACCTTATCTTCTTCAACCTTTCTCCTAGCGCGCGTGAAGATCCACCTCCCTCCGCTCCGGCGAGGGCGTGCGATGTCGCGGTGCGGGCGCGCGGAGGCGGCCTCGCCTCCCTCCCTCGCGCGCGGCCGGGCAGTGGCGGCCGGGCGGTGCCCGTGTGCGCGGCCAGGCGGTGGCGGCCGCGCGGCCCTCTCGCGAGGCGCGGCCCTCCGGCCATGGCGCGCCATGCCGCCGCCGCTGCAGCTTCGCGGGGCGGGGCGGAGGCCGGAGCGGAGCGGGGCGTGGCGGCGGAGGCCGGAGCGGGGCGGAGGCTGGAGCGAAGGCCAGAGCGGGGCGGGGCGGAGGCCGGAGCGGAGCGGGGTGTGGCGACGGAGGCCGGAGCGGGGTGTGGCGGCGCGGAGGCCGGAGCGGGGCGTGGCGGCGGAGCTCCCTCTTGCGACATGGGCGAGACTGTGGAACCGACGCCGTTCGTGGTCTCCGCGTGGTCCCACTCAACCCGGAGGGAGCGGCTCCGTCCGCCAGATTTTGGCGGACGAGTCCAACCCCGCATCTCACGCGAATATTCCTCCGGAGCCAACCCAACCCACCTCGGATTGCATCCAAACAGCCGTAGGGACGGGTCCAAGCCAACCCAGCTCGCTCCAACCCCCAACCCAGCTCGTCTGCAACGGAGGAAGTAAATCGTTCGGCTGACGTGTTGCCTAATAATTAAAAAGTAAAAACGCCAGCTAGTGGAAGACGTGCTAGAGGAAGTGACTCGGTTGTTGCTGGCGCTATGGATTTGTCATCTCTCTTATCCTGATTGGCTATGTACTCCTCCTAGCTAGCCGGCCTCTACATCGTTGGGGACGCAAGGACTGTGAAAGTGCGGCATGTGCCTTGGCTGCTCTGCTATGTTGGCGGGAGGAGTAGAAATTGGGGATGGGAAAGGAAGTAGATACTTCGGCTGGTTAGGTTTGCTAGTCTTTTATACATGGATTTTTATGATTGGGCTTTCATGGATTGTGACTGAACAGGCGGGTTGTGATTGAGTGGTTGTGCATACAGTGATGCAGGGAAACAGGGACAGGTATTGCACAACCATACCGGCCGGGATGTTTCTTACTCTCGCTTAGTCCTCCAAGAGGTCCCTAACACGTCGCCCCCACGTCCGCGATGAGCGACCTTGGTGCCAAACCAGCTAGCGCCGAGAGGTGTTTGCTCGGCGCCATCATGGACAGCGCCGAGCTAAGATTTCATTGTTTGAAATCTTTCTAGGAAGGGTGTATTTGAGCAAACCTTTTCAAAAAAGGGCAAAAAAAAAAAACAAAAAAGGCGATGACCAAGCCTTGTGGAGGGTGCATCGATAGTTCTCAGTTCCCCTTCGCATCCAAGCTCAAGATGACGCGTGAGAGGTGTCCCATTCGTAACCCACCCTCCCAGCAGGGATCGTTTTATGCCTGTCTTGGTAGTTTTGTGCCAGTCTTGGATATTTCAAGATTGAAACTAGCTATACGTTTGTTTCTCAATAAATCAATTTCTTGAAGTTGTCTTGCATCACTTCTTTTAAAGTTATCTGAATTTATTGAAAAGAGCACAAATACTTATGACACAAAATTATTCTTATAAGACAAGTCATAGGAGTCTCTTCTTCTATGATCTAGCTTTTTTAATACACCATAAGACATTTTCATAATGTGCGCTTATTCGATTGCATAAATATTTCTTGTGATCTTATCTATACTCAAACATAAAAAAGAAAGTGTAGCTTGCAAATCTAATTGATTTAGGGACAGAGGAACTATGATAACCAGATAAAGTCTAAAGCATTTCTCTTGGTACCAGACTATGAAAAACATCCATTTTAGTATGAGATGTCTTCGTACCCGATTTACTACTGAAAACGTATCCATTTTAGTACAAAGCTAGCTAGAACCAAAAACGGGAAATTCAGAATAAGGATAACACGGTGGAATGAAAAGAACAGCAACATCCTAATCTCTACTAATCAACCTAAGCTGAGAATAAGAATAAGACAGCAGATCGAAAAGAACGGCAGCAAGCCTAATCCCTATAGCGAGCTGTGAAGTTTCGCTGGCAAATGGTTGGCGTAGTTTGTTAGACCCAAAAGATCATTAGCAGTGGAATCTAGCGTGGGTAAACCTTGGGAAACTGGTAGGCAGTGGCAGAGAGAAGTAGAGGAAGAGTGGGAGGAGTTTACCAGAGGGTTTGACTGGGGCGGAGGAAGAGGATCCGGCGGCGGAGGAGCTGCCCTCGGCCATCGCGTCGGGGCAGAGGGGAGGTGCGTCGGTCGGTGAAGGAGTAGACGATGGTGCAGTGCAGTGGCGGCGGCGGAGGAACTTCCCGTCACTGGCTGCGCCCCTAGGGATCGGATTAGGGTTGTCGGTGGGTGTGGCGGCTCACGGTGAACCTCGTACTGAGAGCCGCCGGCGCCCATCTCTTTATATAGTGCAGGGTGACGGGGGCCCTCCGGCCAATAGATGGGCCGGGCGCCCCGATCGAGGCGCGAGGTTCACAAGGGGCCCGAGTTGGGCCGTTGGGCCCAACTTGGGATTGAGATCATCCTAACATTCTCCCCTTGATCTCATCTTTAACTTTATCTTTAACTTTACTCTTTCACTTTAACCTTTTAATTTTACTTATTCCATCTCGCATTTGTGCATAGAACATGTTTCATCGTCACGGTCTATTGCCGTTGGATTTCACAAACTACAATACACATCTCTGGTTTGAAATAAATAAATACTTTATCTTTGGGCCCTTATTATTATCCAGGAATCATAGGCTTCGCCTTAAACCCATGCCGGCTACGTGTTCAACGAACACTTTGGGTGGTAAGCCTTTTGTAAGCGGATCCGCGAGCATCTTTTCAGTGCTTATGTGCTCAAGATTTATAACATGATCCTGGATTTTCTCTTTCACAACATAGTACTTTATGTCAATGTGTTTGGCAGCACCACTTGACCTATTGTTGTGAGCATACTCTATAGCCGGATTATTATCACGGTATAGAGTCATTGGTCCATTGATGTCATCGACCACTTTTAAACCGGGTATGAATTTCTTTAGCCAATTCACCCGCCCGATGCCTCATAACATGCTACAAACTCGGCATACATAGTAGAGTTTGTAGTAATGTTTGTTTTGAGCTTTTCCATGATATAGCTCCTTTGCGAGAGTGAACACATATCCGAGATGTGGACTTTCGTCATCTCCCGCATAATCGGGAATGCGAGTATCCTAAGATTTTTAGCGAGTCGATCTTAAATACGTTAGCATCGGGTCTTTTGTTCCTTGTAAATATCGCAAAACTTTCTTTACCAATTTCCGAGTGTTCAACACCTGGATTACTTTAGAATCGCCAAGCGGCCCGGTTACATAAGCCAAGTCGGGCGTGTGCATACTTGAGCATACCGTAAATGTCCAACTGCGAAGCATATGGCACACTTTTCATTTGGTTGAGCTCATACTCATTCTTGGGACACCGAAAATCCCCATACTTATCGCCCTTGACTATAGGTGCGAGGTGATGGACTACATTTATGCATCTGGAATTTCTCCAAGACCCTTTCAATGTATGCCTTTTGAGACAGTCCTAATACCCCCTTTCTTCTATCACGGTGAATTTCTATGCCCAAAACATAGAAAGCTTCACCAAGATCTTTCATCTCAGACTTTGAGGACAAAAATCTTTTTGTCTCCTGTAGTAGACTCATATCATTACTTGCAAGTAAAATATCGTCTACGTACGGGACTAGGAAAATGTATTTCCCATTCTTAAACTTTGTATAAACACAATTGTCCTCGACATTTGCTTTAAACCCAAAATTCTTTACGGTTTTATCAAACTTCAAGTTCCACTTTGCCTTGAAGCTTGCTTTAACCCATAAATCGATTTCTTTAGGCGACATCCCATCTTTTCTTTGCCTTCCACGACAAAACCTTTCGGTTGTGCCATGTATACATTTTCCTCCAAATCCCCATATAGGAATGCCGTCTTCACATCCATCGATGCAACTCGAATCATAGTATGCCACCAATGCCATTATTATTACGAGAGAATCTTTACATGAGACTGGAGAAAAGGTCTCGGTGTAATCAATTCCCTCCTTTTGTGTGAAACCTTTAGCCACAAGTCGCGCTTTAAATCTCTCTATGTTCCCTTGGGAGTCATATTTTATTTTGTAGACCCATTTACGGCCTCTTGTTTTGGCTCCTTTGGGAATTTCTTCCAAGTCCCAAACATTGTTGGCACTCATTGATCTCATTTCATCTTCCATGGCTTCAAACCACTTGGATGAATGATCGCTTCTCATGGCTTGTTCAAATGAGGTGGGATCACCCTCCATTTGATATTCTTCAGTGATATTATTTAACTCATATATATCACCGGAGATAGCTGGCCTTCTTTCTCTTTGAGACCTTCTAGGGGCCTCTACATTTGGCACATCTACTATTGGAGGCTGAGATTGCTCCCCTCATTTGTGGCAACATTTTCAATGGGTTCCCGCTGAACGGGTTCCTCATTCTCCTCTGTTGTTACCACGGGAGGAACAACAACGGGTTCTTGCTCCACGGTGTCTTGCACTATTGGTGCGGGAACAATAGGTAGCTCGAAAAATGGTTCCCGAATCACGGGATTGGGTGCACACACCCGCTTCTCTTCAAGATCAATTTTCCGAGCAGCCATACTCCCCTTCATCATTTCATCCTCTAGGAAAATAGCGTGTCTCGTTTCCACAAACTTTGTGAGTCTATCGGGACGAGAAACGATAACCTTTTGACCTTTCGGGATAGCCAATGAAATGGCAACTCACTTTTTTTGGGATCAAGTTTCCCAATATTTGGGTTAAAGACTTTAGTCTCGGCGAGGACACCCCCACACACGGAAGTGATCTAGTGAAGGTACCCTTCCCGTCCATAATTCATACGGTGTTTTGGGCACCGATTTACTTGGCACTCTATTGAGAATATGAATGGAGGTTTTTAATGCCTCTATCCATAAACTCAATGGTAAATCAGAGTAACTCATCATACTGCGCACCATATCCATCAGGGTACGATTACGCCTTTCAGCTACTCCATTTTGCTGAGGTTCACCCGGCATGGAATACTGGGCAACTATACCATTTTCCTGTAGAAACCTTGCAAAAGGTCCAGGAATGCCGACCATAGTACTCCCCCCCACGGTCGGACCGGACTAGCTTAATCTTTAAACTATGCTGATTTTCTACTTCAGCCTTAAATATTTTAAATTTATCCAATGCTTCATCTCTTCCTTTAATTGGATAAATATAGCCAAACCGGGAGTAATCGTCGTGTGAATGTAATGAACGAATCATAGCCATCCACACTCTTTACGGAAAAGGACCACATATGTCGGTGTGAATGATCTCTAATATTCCCGTGCTTCGTTTGGCATTCTTTTTAATTTGCTTTACATATTTTCCTTTTATGCAATCGATGCATTGCTCTAATTCAGCGAACTCCAAAGGAGGAAGAATTTCATTCTTTACTAGTCTTTCTATTCTCCCCTCGAAATATGGCCTAAACGACAATGCCATAATTTCGCCGTTGCGTTTGTAGTTCGCTTTCTTTTTCTTTTCTCATTTGTAGACGAGGAAACGCTATCATTCACATTATATATGGAATTCACACTTTCACATAGTGATAACATATATAATTCGTCTTGTCGGAAGGCAAGACCAACACAAATATCATTAAACCAAATGACACATTTGCCATGTCCAAAATTACAGGTAAAACCCGAATCATCCAACTTTATTACACTTATCAAATTGTGCTTTGCAGGTGTAGGAACATAAAAAACATCTCTCAAAGTAAGACTATAGCCATTAGGTAAATCTAATGCTACATCTCCTATTGCCTCTACTGCAGCCTGTACGCCATTCGCAACGCTAATGGCCTCTTCTCTTTTTAGCGTAGTTCTCGTCGAAATGAATCCTCAGAAAGAATTTGCAACATGAATAGTTGCACCGAGTCAATAAACCTTGTTGACTTTGAAAACTTTTCATACAGAGATTCATTTACAAATGAAATAACATTCTCACCCTTTTTCTTCATGAGCTCTCTTAACCAATCGGGCGTCGGTCTTCTTGTGTCCCTCCTTACCACAAGGTGCCGGCACAAGTTGTCCCCCTGCCCGTGGCTTGCCCCGTTGCTTTGAAACCGTGGTTTCGTTGCATAGAACCTTTCTTTGCTTTGGGGAGTCGGGATTGAAGGGCCTTTTGCCCTTCCCTTTGACCAGTTCGCTTGGCCACCAGGTTGGCCATTGATCCCGAGCTCCTCATCAACACACCGAGCAATGAGCTTGTCTAAGTCCCATTTCTCGGGCCGCATGTTGTAGTTTATGACAAAATTCTCATACTCTCTAGGCAAGGAAGCTAAAACAAAATGGATAAGGAGGCGTGGTTGTATTTCCGATCCATTCCTTTCGGCTTATTTGCCAAGTGATTCATTTTCAAAATATGGTCACGTATGCTACCTCCTTTGAACTTTTCATTTGTCAATTGCTTGAACAAATGGGTAGCATACACTTTGGAGGAACCAAGTGAACTGGTTCTTGATCCTCTCAAAGTAAGCAACAGCGGTGTCACACTTTTCAATTGACCCCGTAAGAGCCGGGGTCAATTGTATTCTCAATGACAAAGACACAACATTTCTTGTTGTCACGACCCATCGAGTATGCTTTATGTCATAAGCCATCTTTATAGGGTCAAAATCTTTCACCCTTTTGTCCCATGCTTCATCACTTTCACCGGTCTCCCGCACCGGTTCCACGGGCTTTGTGGGACACGGTTCGTGAGTACCAAATCAACCTCACCTATAGTGAAAGTGAAGTCAATCTTCCTCTTCCACTCAAGTTAGTTGTCTCCCCTCGGTGGTGGAATCTCTCTCGGCGTACATCGTGGGAGGAACTACCTGAAATTACAATTCATATGAGGTGAGAACATAATATAAAATTTACTTTGCAATAATTCTAAATCACCGTTGGGCAGAAATAGAATTAATGTAGGCAACAACTATGAATCCACATCATAATATTGCTATTAATCAACGTTGGTCAGAATAATAACAACATTATAATCACAGTAATATTATCCATTTTCAAATATTAAACTCTCCCGTTGGTTCGAATTTAACAATGAAAACGATAATAACTTTAAATACGCAGCGGAAACTTTAACTTTGCATAATCAATTTTCCAGAAACATAAAAGGCACTTTACTAATCTCTGAACAAAATTATCGTTGGATAAACATTTGTACAGAAATTAGCATCAAAATCATTTCAAATTGAGCATTACATACTCAAAACAGTTTCTGGAAAAAGAAAAAACAAAATCTGCTTTTCACTATGCAATTCGGCCAATCTGGCCCAACACTGCAGCGCGGCCCACAGGCGCGCGCCTGCTCTCGCTCTCGCTCGCGCCGCGCCCGGGCCGGTGCCGGCCCAGTGCTCACGCGCGCGCGCTCTGCGGCGGCCCAAATACCTCTTTTTTTTCTTTTTATTTCGCTGTTCAGGCCAGCCCCGCCAGCTGAAACGGCCCGGCCCACTCAAAAGGGAGACGGCCCAGTTGGCCAAAAAACCGGCTCGGCCCACTCGCGGCGGCGGCCTCCCCCGCGCCCGAGGCCTTAACGAAGGCCTGGGTCGGGAAAGCGCCCCCCCGCCTGGGCTCATTTCAGCCCGAATGCCACCAGCCGTTGATTCGCCTAGGGTTAGATCCGACGGCTGTGCATGGAAATCGGATGAACAAAACCCCCTTTGGCCGGCTCCCTGAAACCCTAACCTGCATTTCTTTTCCTCCACTCTCTCTCTGCGCCGCAGGCAGCACCCGAGCGGAGCTCCAGCAACCGCCCATGGCCATCCCGGCGAAGCGGCCGCCAGCGAGCGGCGTGATGCCGCCGGAGCAAGTTCCGCACCGGCGCCTTTCTCTCTGTCTTGTATTCCTTCCCCACCCTCTCTTCTCCACTGCAAACAGTAGAGCGGCGACGGCCGTCGGCCATGGCGGCTTGGAGAGGAAAACGACGGCGCCGCCGCGGGCCCCCTCGCCGACGCGCGCGCTCGCCCATGGCGGAGCGCGCCGCCGTCGAGCGGCCTCGCGTGCGGTGCTTCTTGCCCAGCGCGCGCGCGCCCGCACACTGGCGAGCGGCGGCTTTGCTGTTCCGCCTACACGCCGGCAGGGAGTCTGCCGGCGGTGATGGCTGGTCGGCGGGGCCTAGGTAAGGAGCCACCCGATTCGATTCTTTCTCCCCTTCTTTGATCTCTTAGGGTTAGGGTTTCTGACTCATTTCTTTTACCCCGTGCCCGATCTAGTCGGTTAGGGTTAGGGTTCTTCTTTGCCGATTCGAAATCGGTGTTGGTTCTTTCTTTTCCCCAAATCCCAGATCCGCTTAGGGTTAGGGTTGGGGTTTTCTGTGTCTGTCCGGATCAAGTCCGGCGAGTCTTTCTTTTGTGATTCAAAATACCACTAGATCCACTAACTAACTAGGCTCTGATACCATTGTTAGACCCAAAAGATCATTAGCAGTGGAATCTAGCGTGGGTAAACCTTGGGAAACTGGTAGGCGTGGCGGAGAGAAGTAGAGGAAGTGTGGGAGGAGTTTACCGGAGGGTTTGATCGGGGCGGAGGAAGAGGATCCGGGCGGAGGAGCTGCCCTCGGCCATCGCGTCGGGCGGGGGAGGTGCGTCGGTCGGTGAAGGAGTAGACGATGGTGCGGTGCGGTGGCGGCGGCGGAGGAACTTCCCGTCACGGCCGCGCCCCTAGGGATCGGATTAGGGTTGTCGGTGGGTGTGGCGGCTCACGGTGAACCTCGTACTGAGAGCCGCCGGCGCCCACCTCTTTATATAGCGCAGGGTGACAGGGGCCCTCCAGCCAATAGATGGGCTGGGCGCCCCCGATCAGGGCGCGAGGTTCACAAGGGGCCCGAGTTGGGCCGTTGGGCCCAACTCGGGATTGAGATCATCCTAACATAGTTGACACATCGCACTGGATTGGGAGGGCAGGGGACGACAGATATCAGTGTCTTCCTCCTCATGTCGACCTCGAGCGTCCATATCTTCCCTTTAGCGTGGTCACTCGCGCACTCGGCCACGAGGAAGCACACGACGTCGGGGTTCTCCGAGCACACGACGGGGCACATCGGCTTTGCGCGCCGCGGGAGGCCCTCACCATAGCCAGCTAGCAATGCCCGGAACTCCTCCCAGATCAAGCACGCCTTCCTTCACCCACGCCATGGGCTCATCCTCCCCTGTCGTCGTCGTCGGCACCGGCGTCCATGTGGTCACCGTGAATGCGAGCCGGAGTGCTCGCACGCGCTCTGGGTCACCGGGGCACCACAGCAGCAGCGTCTGTCGATGCTCATGAACCGGACCGCCGCGTCGGTGCCCGGCGGCGGCGGCGTGGCTCCGATGGTGCGGTGGTACAGCCAGTGGAGCTAGTAATCATGCTCATCGTCGTCGTCGTCGTCCTTGAGCGGCGGCGGCACCGCTTTCACGGGCAGCCGCACGTACCGGAGCTTGGTGTTCGCCCCCGGAGCCATCATGTCGCAGACGAGCAAGGTGCTATGGTCGTAGCTCACCCAGCACATGAAGCGGTTCCCCGCGGGGACGGCCGCGTTGAGCGCCTGCCACCTACCCAGGTCGTGCCGTGCGCCGCCCTCGTGGTGGACGATGGGCACCGCCTCCTTGAACTGCCAGTGGCCGCGGCCGGGCCGCAGCACGCAGAGCTCCGCCGTGTCGAACGGCGCTTTGTAGGCGAGCTGGAGCTGGGCCACCAGGAACTCCCCGCCGGCGCCGTCACCACAGCGCAAGATGCCGGTGTCCATCTGGTCCAACCCACGCTCCGTTCGGCTCACCTCGCCATCGGAGTCGTACAACTCCTCGCGTTCTGCATCCCACTCGTACATGGGGACGTGGCAAGCGGGGAGGCGCGAGAGGGACGGCGGTTGGCCGGCGGCGACCTTGTACACGAAGTAGTCGCCGCCGAACCCGAGCAGGACTGAGTCGTCGTGAGCCGTGACGACGGCAAAAGAGAAGCCATCGTTTGGTGACTTGCCGCCGCCTTCTTCGCTCCTGGTCCTGGGCCAGTCCAAGCAGAGGAAGGAGATTGCCGGCGGCGCCGCGCGGCTGAGGGAGACACGCAACGGCTTGCCACGGGAGGTGTGGGTCTCCGCGACGGTCTTGGCATCGGCACCGGCGACGACGTCGGCGGCGATGGAGTTAGGGGTGCAGCACCAGCGTTGCAGAATCGTCCAGCGCTTGTCATCCGCCGCCGGAGCCGGAGCCAGAGGTGGAGCCTGGCGGCGACTTGGAGTTGGGGCCACATGGATGGAGGAGCGTCGGGTTTGCTGGAACAGAGGGCGTTCTCGGTTGATCAAGTTCATCCACCCGCCGGATCTTCCCAGACCACAACCGATGCTCGTCAGCAGCTTCATGGTCACCGTCACGGATGCGCACGTGACCCTGCGCGTATGCGCCTGCGGTTGCCCTAGGTTGATGACGATGGCGTGCGTGCTTCTCGAGTATCGATCTATTTATTCGGCTGGGATCCTTATGTTCTACGTTTGGAGCATCTTCAGGAGTTTCCGTGGTCCACTACCAATCTTGATGGTTTTTAACTAGGATTGAAAAAAACTGCTTTCAACTCCCAATCTTTCCTCATTTGGAAAATTGACCGGTTTGTAAGGTCAATGTTGGCATAGAGGAAAAATAAAGAGTAGTATAAGGTTCCAAATGCAAATGTTAAGGCCAATCTGGGCATAGAGAAAAATAAAGAGTAGGATAAAGTTCCAAATGCAACCGTTGAGATTTGATATTTCACGGTTACTAAGTGTTGACACTAAAAAAATATCCAAGGCTGAAAATGGCATTATGAATAAGTTGTGGACTAAAAATGCGCCTAGGCGTGATCGCAAAAAAAAAAAAAAAAGTTGTGGACTCTGTGCCCCAAGCCGGCTTAGTCAGGTCCCCAAGCCGGCTAAGCCAGTTTTTACTTAAGCCGCTGGGGTGACCAGGCTAGCCCCCGTGAAAACCGGCCAGGCTGGCTCCTCCTGGAGTCCGAACCGATTTGCCCTAAAATCGCGTTTTGGAAAGTTTTGAGCGTGGTAACTTGGAGATTGTGATCTGGAGGTGTTTCCTACTGGGATAAGACCACGTCGATCCGATGAGTCACTTTTACTACCCACTCGAGAAGCCCTTATTTGGCATACCGGATCCATCTTTCATATTCTCTTTCTTTCTTTTTAATTTATCTAGCAGTTTTTTTAAAAAAGGTTTTTTGATTAAAAATATATAATCAGCAGATATTGGACATGATAGATATGAAGAGCAATAATAATATCAAGACTAATAATACAAAGGGCTATTGGTCATAGTCACCCATATAGTAGTCAACTCTTTACTATTAGTACATGACTGACCTCATAATTTTTTTATGTTTAAGACGGTTATATCCATTTTTCTTCTTTCTTCTCCACCTCAGCATTCAGTGTATTTATAGATTGTTATTATACTTGCTCAAGGCAGAATACAAAAGTTCGATAAAGTTTGGAGAATATACTGGCGCGCGGGTAATTGCACATGGATAATGTTTCACATGAATGACTGTAGACATGGCATGAACGTTGCCAGTCGCAAACCATTTTTCCTCTGATGGGAGTTATGGACAAGACGACAACGGTGAGATTCAACTTAATTCTCACCGACAAATCTGATGATCACGAGTACAATCAATCAATCAATCACCCTATGGACATGGTTAATCGCCTCTAGAGTCCTGACTCCTCGGCAACTATTTTGCTCGTGGCCGGCCGGAGCTACTGTTGTTTTGTGAGGAGGTCGTAGTGCACCTTGGGTTTCCGGCGGTGCTCCATGCCGCCGCACGCCTGCTGCATGGCGTAGGCCAGGTGCAGCAGCGTGGCCTCCGACCACGGCCTGCCGATGAACTGGAGCCCCACGGGGAGCCCTCCCCTGTCGTACCCAACCGGCACCGTGATCGCCGGCAGGCCCAGGAAGTTGCCCGCGATCGAGTACCTCACCAGCGCCGCTGCAAGCAAGTTTTATTTCAGCTGTCAGAGTCAGTGTCAGAGATGCTTATCTATAGCATGCAGCTCTATGCGTCACGGTTACCTCCGTTGATGTAGTCCAGCTCCCCCGTGGTCAGTGCGTCCTCCTGCAGCGCGTACGCCGTCACCCTACACAGCAAGTGAAGCAGCAGCAATGTCACGCCATGGAGAACGGAGGCTGGAGTCTCGCGTGTGCATTACGTACGCTGTCATTGGCGTGACGATGGCGTCGGCTGTCTCGAAGATCTTCTCGTGGAAGTACATCTGACGGCACCTGCAGGCAACTTTCAGCATTCTGATTCAGAATTTCAGATTAATGGCATTGTGAGTGGCGGTGTACCGGAGGCGCTGTGAGTTGAGGTAATCTCTGCTGCTGAAGGATCCGTAGGCGCTGACCGCGATCCTCACGTCCCACCCGATCTCAGACTTGTCCCTGCCATAAAAAGTTCAGTTTCAGTTGGGTTGCTGCATCAGAAACGAACTGACCAGACCGGCCAACTGAGCTGCTTACATGTTGTCGAGATACTTTGCGAGGGATGCAGTGCACTCTGAGCCCATGGTCACGTAGTGCGCCAGCCGCATCTCCTCGATCTCAGGGACGGTCACGTTCACACACTTTTCATCGAAAAAACGGCAAGACTTTGTAGAAGCATTTCTTTTTCAGAATGGTAGAATTGCAGCCATGTTTTTCAGATGCTAAGCTGCACTTACCTCCCAACCGTAATGCGTGCGCAGCATCTGCAGAGCCTTCCCGCAGAGACTCCTGATGTCTTCTGAACTATCGTCGAACCACTGTGTTTTTTAATGTGTCGGAAATTAATGTCAGCGCAATGTTCAGGCATAAATTTGAGACTTTCGTGACCAGAGTTCAAAGTCCGACCGCCCGACTAACCTTTGCATATTTGGCGAGCCTGATGTTTGGCATGGACCTCGTGCTTGTCAGCAAGGGCAGGTTCAGCTCAGGCTGCTGCAGAGCAAATCGTCAACATGTCCATCAGTCAGTCTTTACTGAACACTGAACAGTAGCTCAAATGTATGGAAGCAGAAAATGATACAAAAATAAAAATGGGCCGGGATCCTGATTTCTGTCACCTGCAAAGGGCTTGGTTTTGACTGATCAACAATGGCCGCATAACTGAAAGAAAATACGGAAACAAAGACGTCATTTGTACAACGAAATACAGAAAGTTCAGATTTGGTTTAGATGGAAGAATGAGAAGCTAGGCGAGCAGCACCGACGCGATCATCGTGTCCTCCACCGTTGCTGCTAGGATCCCCGGCATGCCGACCGTCCAGTTCAGAGGAAGCAGCCTGAAACACTAACCGTGTCAGTTAACATTGTCCATGACCATCAGCATCACAAGGATACTGTGTTCCGTATTCGTTTATGCAGGAAACCGGCGCACCCGTCGTTGGAGAGTCGGCCGGCGGTGGGTTTGAACCCGACGACGCCACAGAGGGCCGCCGGCATGCGCACGGACCCGCCCCCGTCGGCGCCGAGCGCGACGGGGCAGAGCCCCGCGCAGACGGAGGCGGCGGACCCGCCCGAGGAGCCCCCGGAGACCCTGCCGACGCCGTAGGGGTTGCGCGTGGCTCCGTGGTGCGGGTTGATGCCGCTGGTCCCGGCCCCGAGCTCGTGCATGTTGGCTTTCCCCGCCATCACCGCGCCGCACAAGCGCAGCTGCGCCACGCACGCCGCGTCCGAGGTGCACCGACGCGCCGTCCCCAGCCACCGCGTGCCGCCTGCGGTGGAAGTCGGCATTGCGGTGCGTGCGTTAGTTGCCGTTTGTACGTGCCGGTAAAATGTTGGTATGGTGGACCGGTCAAAACAACGGTGGTGAAAGAGGTACAGTAAGCATGTCGATCGCAGCTGTGATTTTGTTGCTGGGGCACTGCTGGTACAGTCAGCAACGGTGGTATGGAGGAGGACCGCTGATGTATTTTACTCTTTTAAAACAATCATACCAACAACTATATGTGCTACTAAATTTGTTTGTAGACATGCAATAATTAGATTCCTTTTTGTAGTTATTTGCATGATTTTAAAAATGGCACTTGGTTTTGTAACGATTGAGTTAAATTTCGAGGCAGTTCTAGATGACACAAACCTAAAACAAGCTAAGGTGACCTGAGTCGTCTCTGACTAATGTATTCTTTCTATGTTGACAAGTAAGAAGCTGAGCTAACCAAGTTCTAGTAGATGTTTTTAGCAAGCTAGCCTTACCGGTGGTCGGGTACGGTAGGCAGTCCATCTCGTCCTTGACGGCGACCAGCACTCCGTCCATGGCGGACAGCGGCGCCCCTGCATGCAGTAGTCACCACAAACCGTTGCATTGTATCATCAGAAGTTCCAATCATCATCATACATCATGCAACATGCAGGCAAGCAATAAATCTGCATACGAACGATACAGTGACATTTCACGGGCAGCAAAAAGGAGGAGACGCGATGCGATCTATCCTCCCCCTCCTTCAATTCCTACAGGTCAGCAGCCCTGCAATATGCAATTCCTTGGCCGGCATGGGCATGGATGCAAGCATGCGACGGCCACATGCTGTCGCTGATGCAGCAGCAATGATGAATGAATAAAAGCCCCCATTCCAGAATCCAGCAATGAGCAATCAGGGACGGATCCGGATCGGACAGGCAGACCAGGACCATACTACGAGCAACGTACATCAATCATGCAGACATTCATCCACCAACGTGTAAATGTGTAATGCACGATGAAAATCTAGCTCAAGCTAGCAATTCAGTTCAGCACTGTGTTTTTTTAAGGACATTCAGTGCGGACTCCTCCGGAGACGATGGATTATCCATGCCGTTCCTCTGAAAGGCTGAAACGCTTCGTTCGTCAGTCATCAGACATCAGAGTCTTCCTATTCCTTTCTATGTTGCAATGTCCGATGACTCACATCTTGTGTGCGTTCACCTCTGCAGCATAGAGCCCGTAACCTAACACGGTAACACCCCGTGTGCGTTCCTTTACTCCCTTGTCTCAGCTGTTCAGGTGGAGCCTAGGTAGAGGAGGACGACGATTCAGCGAGGCGGGCCGGCCGGCCTCTAGGGACAGGCTCTGGCGGCCACGGGCATTGCCGTCCTGTAAAGCAGCTCCCGCGCGCCACTGTTCCTCGAGCTGGTACACGACGCTGTTCGCTCCATGTAGCTGCAGGGAGCATGCCTCGTGGGCTCGTAGGTCAGTGACTAGCTTTGAGTAGTCAGTACCCACTACGCTATTAGGCTAGCTGCACTGGGGTACTCAACTGCTTCCTGAAGGAAGCTTTTGCGGAGAAAATCGCTGCAGCGGGCAACGCAAAAGTTTCCGCAACGCTTGCGGAACGGCCTTCGTCCGTGGTATTTGCGGGAGGTACGACACGGCCTGTAAAGCTCGGTGCGGGGCCGGGGCGAGGAGAGAGAAGGCCGGGCGAGGAGGGAGAAGGGGAGAAGTGGAGGTGGGGAGCCGCCGCCCGCGAGCAGGGGCCGGAGGAGGAGGCACACCGCCGCTGGTCGCGCCGTCCTCGCTGGGACAGAGCAGGGAGAGGGCGGGCGAGCCCCGCCGCCGGCCGTGGCGATGGAGGGTGCAGCACCGCCCCGCCCGTCGCCCGTGCGAGCTCCGCCCGAGCTCCGCTCGATTCGAGGCAAGCGGACGGAGCGCGACCGGAGCAGGGAGGCCATGGCCGCCATGGGTCCGCGCCGCGCCGCCATGGGCCCGCCACGAGCTCCGCCCAGCCACGAGCGCCGCCCGGCCGCGCGCGGGGAGGAGGAGCAGGAGGGAGGGACGCCCGGGCGACGGGCTCGGCGACGGAGCCGCTTGCGGCGGAGGGCGGGGCGCGCTCGCCGGAGCCGAGGAGGAGCGCGAGCAGCTTCCCGGGGCGACGACGGCGAGGGAGTTCCGCCGAGCTCCGCAGGGCGCCGCGACGAGCCGCGCCGGGCGAGCGGACAGGGAGCCGCGCGGGGAGGGAGGGAGGGAGGCCCTCCACCTCCACCTCCCGAGCGCCATGGAGGCGGGCGGCGGACGGGGAGCGGCGGGACAGAGCAGGCGGAGGACGGCCGAGTGGATAGGGCGGAGGTAAGGAGAGAGGAAGGAGGGGAAGGGGAGAGAGAAAAATTAAAATAGTTATGACACGCGGGTCCCACACCTGGATAGAGGGAGATATAAAGGATGTATGAGTGCGGAAGAAAACGATATAGAGGAGAGAATCTCGATGGCCACTTTGGAATATTCCTTTTAGAGGAACATATTGAGGATGTATGAGTGCGGGTAGCCTTACACCGTCAACAGTGATGGCTGCTGTCTGGTGCGGTACGTGCAGTAAAAATAGTTACGGTGACAGGCTGACAGCTTCTAGAAGCAGAACCCACTGCTGATTTGAATGCCAGTGGCGAACTGGCGATCACGGCGAGAAATTGAGGCACACTGGAGTACTCAACTACTGACTACCGACTACTGAGCGCACTGCAGGGTACTACTGAAACATGGATACCACTGTCATCAGTTGCTTCTATTCTACGGTGATCCATATTGATTCCTGCCTAGCTATGCTGTTCACGTACAGCACAGCACAGGTTACGGCGCCGAATGCGATGAGCGCAGGACGAACGGTGGCAATTTTTCCACTACTGCTACGACTACGACGCACCTTGCTGGTATCTGCGGGTGGATTCCTCGGCCTGCCGGAGCACGTCGCCGGGGTCGACGCTGATGAAGAAACCCATGTTCAGATCCGGGCCAGAACATTCCTCCACTGCCGCCAGGAATCTCTGCGCCACCTGCACGTACGCATGAAGCCGGCATAAACGCATCATTGTAAAGACTCTCATTCTCAATCCTAATACAATAGTGCGTAATACAATGCCGTGCAATTTTTTTGCATTTTCGAGTGAAGAAAACAATAAGGCTACGACGATATATGATCGATAGTGCCTGAAATCCACAGTTATTATTTTATTTTGCACGCTCAACGTTAATGCTGAATGGAGGATTGGATCGATTGACAGGACCAGCGAATGGGAATGTTGCGGCCACCTAATTTCGATCGCTGCATTCAACACTCTGTTTGTCGTCAGCGAGGAAATGGGACTCTATTATTGCCTCCCAAACTTGGTGCAAAATTAGTCCGATAGCGATGACCGAAATGCCATTCTCTAAAACTATAAACAAACGTGAGTGGGATGGAATGGAAACAAGCTAACCTGTAACGTTTTATTTTTCCATCATGCACGACAGGGTAAAAT
This sequence comes from Themeda triandra, assembly GCA_018135685.1. Lineage (NCBI taxonomy): Eukaryota > Viridiplantae > Streptophyta > Magnoliopsida > Poales > Poaceae > Themeda > Themeda triandra. The sequence goes on along the minus strand of JAENPR010000670.1, from coordinate 234,684 downwards.
TAAAAAAAAAAACACAGAAAATGGGCTATTTACCATGACAGGGGTAGTCTGTCCTGAGCTGTAGGCCCTGTGGAAGTCCTGCACCGTCCAGCGCCTGAACGCCGACGCGCCATCAGCGAGCACTGCTGGTTCAGCTGGGATGCAGGCGACGGCCTCCTGGACGCGCTCCGCCGGCGACGAGCCGGGCTCCGTCACGCACACGCTCTGCTCGGGGATCGCTGCTGCATCCAGCATCCATCGTCGTCAGCAAAGCAAACGCGTCGCTTACGGTGTTTATGCAATCAAGAACGATGGAATTTTGAGCTTCAAAATTTGCTTCTTTTCCTGTTCAATGCGGTAAGTAAGTAACAACCTTGCCATGTGTGGGCGGCCGTGAACAGCGGCGGCTCCGGGATCTCCGCGTCCGAGACGAGCTGAGGAGATGACGGCGAGGACGACAATGATGAGTTGATGTCTAGTATAGTTTCAGACTTTCAGGCAAAGCTCAGTTTCATTCATTATTCATACACAAGACATGCACCTTGTAGACGAGGTTGTCTCTCTTGAGGACGGAGAGCACGATCCAGCCGAGGACGGGAGTCTCCAGCACCCACGCCAGCAACTTCACCAGGAACCCGGCCACGCGAGGAGCTGCATTCAGTGAAAGACAACGATCGACGCATCAGCGGAAGCACGCACGGAGATCACCTCGGAGCTTCGCCTGGTTCTGGAAGCAGAGGACTCTACTGGGCTGAAGCATTCATGCATGTTCACGACTGCAAGTCTGCAATTGCGAAGTGCGAGCGTTCAGGGACAGGGAGCGAGGTACCTTTGACGTTGGGGCTGATGTAGTGCTCGCCGCTGTCCGGGCCGAGGTCCACCTCCGCCGCCGGCTTGTACACTTTGGCCGGCGAGCTGAAGAGACCCATGGATGGTTGGTTGGTTGGTTGGATGAGCAGTGCAGGAAGTGAAAGGGAAGATCGTGCTGTGTGAAAACCTCTGCCTTTGCTCTTCTTCCTGTGCCTGCCTACTACAATACAAATGCCAGGATTGTGAGCTGCTTATAACCAGGGAGGTAGCAGGGACCTGCACTGCAGGAATGATTTCAGAAACAGAGAGGGCTGCCTGCCTGCAGTTGAGTTTTGGCGGGGGAATGGAGGTAAGGAAGCTGTAGCCTGTAACGGCTGTGCTTCCGATCCGATGGGGCCACGTGGGCAGCAGTGTTTTACTTTAATGCTATTTATTTACTACTGGTAATGGTAATTCTCCCGGACCCTCTTGTTTAAGACGAGTGACCCGCCTAAAGTCACCTCGTTTAAATTTTTCATCCGCCACCCCGTAAGCCGTAGCATGGTGTGGCACACAGCATATTTCAATAACCCCATACCATATGCCCATATGGTTGTTTTTTTTATTTTTTTTCCGCGAGTCTTTGATATGTGCTGCAAACAGTGTTTTCATATATGTTAAACACACACTTACCTACTATTTATCCACTGCTCAGGCTAAATGTCCAATTAAAATGAACACAATAGCTGTTTAAACATGATAAATGACCGGTTAAACGGAAACAAATTATCATCGTGTACCATTTAAATAGTGTTTAACTAGGCAAAACGACAAGTTAAACAAACAATGGCCGGGCTCAAATGTAGGTAAGTCTAAAATTCGTAGACTCAGACAACATCTAAGAGGCTGGGCCAAACATACAGCAGAGTCTTATAGAAAAGAGAAGAAGACTCTGTTGGCTCTTTTAGAAAATCTCGACAAGAAAGCTGAGGTATTCCCCTTTCTAATCAAGAAATTAACCTCAAGCACTACCTAAAAGAGCGTTTAGTTTCTCTTTTGCGAGAGGAGGAACTAAAGTGGTATGAGAGAGTCAAGGTCAAAACCCTATTGGAGGGTGATGCCAACACAAGGTTCTTCCACCTAGTGGCTAATGGCAAACATCGTAAACAACATATTTATAAACTTGAGGATGATCAAGGTGTAGTTGTTGGTGATGATCGCCTTAAGAGCCATATTACTAGATTTTATAAAGACCTTTTTGGGCCACCAGAAAATTCTGATATCACACTAGTGGAAGAGGAAAATCTAGATATTCTACAAGTGTTCCCAGAGGAAAATGACATCCTCATCAGTCTCTTTACTCAATCTGAGGTGAAGAAAGCTGTTTTCCAAATGGAGCATAATAAAACTCCAGGCCCCGATGGATTCCCGGCAGAGTTCTATCGGGTATTTTAGGGGGTAATCAAAGATGATCTCCTACCGCTCTTTACTGAATTGCATAGAGAGGCCCTGGACTTATACAATCTCAACTTTAGGATTATCATTCTAATTCTAAAATTACAAAATGCCACCAAAATTCAGCAATACGAGACCAATTTGTGTCCTCAATGTGACCTTTAAAATATTCACAAAAGTAGGCACGAATAAGCTGAACAAGGTAGCAAAAATGGTGGTGAATTCACTGCGTGACCGCCTTTATGCCTGGAAGGAACATCATGGAAGGTGTCGTCATCCTACACGAAACCATCCATGAGAAGCATACAAAAAAAGATGGCATCATTTTCAAAATTGATTTTGAAAAGGCCTACGATAAGGTCAAGTGGTCTTTCCTACAACAAACTTTACGTATGAAAGGTTTTTCCTCCAAATCGTGTAGGTGGGTCGAAAGTATGGTCATGGGAGGAAGTGTGGGGATTAAAGTCAATGATGACATTGGCCCATATTTCCAAACTAAATGTGGACTTAGACAGGGCGATTCAATGTCACCTATCTTATTTAACATCGTTGCGGATATGCTAGCTCTTCTTTTTAATAGAGCAAAAACGACGGTCAACTAAGAGGAGTCATCCCCCACCTAATTGATGATGGCCTGCCAATTTTAAAATATACGAGAGGACACCATTATCTTTATTGATCATGACACGGAGCAAGCAAAGAATCTAAAACTATCGCTGTGTGCCTTTGAGTAATTATCTAGGCTCAAGATAAATTTCCACAAGAGTGAAATTTTTTGCTGTGGTGCGGCTAAAGAGATGGAATCTTATTATACTAATCTCTTTGGTTGTAATGCTGGTGAATATCCCTTCCGATATTTAGGGATTCCTGTGCACTATAGATAACTCCTGAATTCTGAATGGAGAAAGGTTGAAGAACGATTTCAACAAAAGCTCTCTTGCTGGAAAGCAAAGTACTTGTCCTTTGGGAGAAGACTTATCCTGCTTAACTCTGTCTTAAGCAATTTACCCATGTTTATGATATCTTTCTTTGAGATTCTCAAGGGGGTCGTAAAGAACCTTGATCAATTCAGATCGAGGTTCTTCTAGCAAGGTTCATCTGAAAAACACAAGTATAGACTTGCCAGGTGGAACATCTTATGTCGTCCTAAGGACCAAGGGGGTCTAGGTATTCTTAATTTAGAATTACAAAATAAATGCCTACTAGTCAAATGGTTGACTAATCTGCTCAACACAGATGACATGTGGCAATCTCTGTTAAGAAATAAATATCTAAGATGAAAATCACTTACTCAAGTGGCAGCCAGACCTAATGACTCTCACTTTTGGAGAGGTCTCATGCATATCAAAGATGATGTCTTGGCGAATGGTTCCTTCCTGATCAAAGATGGAACCAGTACGAGGTTCTGGGACGATACATGGGTAGGAGATAAGCCTCTAAAAGTTAGATATCCTGCTTTGTATAATATAGTACGTGATCCACACGCAACTATATCCAAAGTAATGGCTACAAGCCCCTTAACATCTCTTTTAGGAGGGCTTTGGTGGATAATAAACTTATAGAGTGGCTTAATCTAGTAGCAAGGATATCAAATGTCGAATTGGTGGCAGGCTCAGATTACTTTAAATGAAATCTAACCAAATCTGGGTTATTTTCTGTTCGCTTAATGTATCTCCACCTCATTGATGCACAACCACCTTTTCGTCATAGAAAGATTTGGAAGATTAATGTTCCTCTAAAAATCAAAATCTTTCTCTGGTTCCTACAAAGAGGTGTGACATTAACAAAAGACAACCTCGCTAGGAAAAACTGAAATGGGAGCCAGAAGTGTATCTATTGCAATAGGAATGAGACCATCCAACACTTGTTCCTAGATTGCCCGTATGCACAATTGATGTGGAGGATTATCTTCTTTGCTACTAGTTTGGACCGACCGAGATCTATGAGACATATGTTTGGTAACTGGCTTATGAATCAGCATAAGAGAGCCAAAAGCTTGATCTGGGTTGGGGTGGCTGTCTTATGTTGGGCTATCTGGTGATGCCGCAATGATGTTATTTTTGATAAAATGACAACTAACTCTATTTTGCAGGTTATTTTCAGGAGAATATATTGGTTACGCTTCTGGGCCCAGTTGCAGCGTGAAGAGCAAGCCAAGGACACCCTCACCACCATGAGCAAGAAATTAGAGATGATTGCTTTAGAGATTTCCATTAGAGGGTGGAAGCAGCTATACCGTTTGCTTTAGTTTCCTAGTCTGAATTTAAGGCTTTGGCTCTCTTTTTTCGATCGTATACCGCACTTTGTAATATTGGCTGTGTACATCCCTTGAATGTAGAGGCCGGATTTGAATTATCCTTTATCTAAAAAAAAGGTAAGTAACCGCCATCAGATAAAAGCTGACAATATCGAAGGATTGTCAAATAGTTTATTTATGCAAAACACCGTAAACTAAGAGTGACTTTTTCTTACGTTAATTTGCTCAAGTACGTACAAGTTGCATGTCAAATGGAAGATGCTTCAAGACGAGTGCTAAATGTATAGTACAAGGGATGACACCACCGAAAAATCGTATAGTGAATCTCTCCATTGCAAATAACCTGAGTGTAAATAGGCTCAAGTTCCATGTTATTAGCAAAGAACTTATGTATATATCGTCTAAGCTAATATTATGTATAGAATAACATAGAACCACGTTAGCAAAAAAAAAAAAAAAAAAAAAAACCCACCATCGAAACCGCTCAAGCTAGGCTCCTTTCGATAGCACAACCCTAGCCTAGATCACCATCAAATCCATAGGTGGAGAAAAGCCCGTGATTCTGCTTCCCCGTCTTAGCCCTAGTACATATTTGGATTTGTTACAAGTTAGAAAAAAACTTGCCTTCTAGGCCCATTCCCCCGCGATCCACAGTCAGCCTTTAAAGCCTAGAGTTTGGGTAGACTATTTTTCTCTCCTTTTTTTCTTGGATTGAAGTATTTCTTTTAGATATAGTTGGGTTAAACAAGACATTTCTTTTTCTCCTCTTTGGATTTTAGGAACATTCACTAGAAATCACACATGACAAATGCCCAGTTTTGACAATGTTTGATTTTATAAATTAAATATAACTACATCTCTATATTTATAAGGGTTTCATTGAAAATTGAGAAAGTTCATTTTTTATGAAACGGAGGGGGTTTGCTCCCTTACAAAAATTTTGTTCGAAGGAAAACAAACAGATCCATGTACATGAGCTTATAAGAAACATTAAAGATAAATATAAAATGAGAGAAACAAATGAGATTACAACAAATTCTGGATCCATACTAAGGGTATGTTTGGTTGGGTTGTGTCTTTTAGAAAAGCAGCTGTGGGCTATGACTTTCTAAAAAGTAGCTTTGGTAAAGCAGCTGTGGGGAACCAAATGTCCCTTTGGTTTAGCAGCTTTGGCTTCCAAAACACTGGTCTCAATGACGTGTGGACCCCGCTGTCATCCTCTTCCCTCTTCTTCTTCAGTGCTCCGGCTCGTGGATTGGAGCGGCCTCACCGGGTGCCGCCGAGCAGGGAGGAGCGGCGTCGGGCGCTGCAGTGCAGGGAGCAGCCTCGCCGAGCACCACTGAGCTGGGAGGAGCGGCCTCGCTGGGCGCCGCCGAGCAGGAAGGAGTGGCGCCGGGCGCCACGCCTAGGAGGGGCCGCGCCGGGGCCTCCGCGCGTGGGAGGGGCCTCGTCGGGTGCCGCCACGCCGGGGAGGGCCTCGCCGGGCGCCGCCGAGCAGGGAGGAGCGGTGCTGGGCGTCACACGTGGGAGGGGCCGCGCCGGGGCCTCTGCGCGTGGGAGGGGCCTCGCCGGGCGTCGCCGAGCAGGGAGGAGCGGCCTCGCGCGGGCGCCGCCGAGCAGGGAGGAACCTCGCCGGGCGCCGGGGAGGGACCGAGGTCGGGCAACTTCTTTCGTAAGCGCGAAGGGGAAAAGAAAAAGAAACAAAACGGTATGTGTGTAACCAGTGGTAGTGGTGTAATTTTTTACCCTAAAAGCCAGTAAAAGCAAGGGTGGAGGTGCTTGGGGTGGAGGTGCTTTTGAGCATGTACTATGGTGAAAGCTGGCTTTTGCCAAAAGCAGCTTTAGCTTTTGACCCCTTTGGTTGAGCTCTTGGCTTTTAGGGGCAAAAGCCACAGCCAAAAGCCCAACCAAACACACCCTAAGTAAAAAATATTGGCGTCTTTGCTCCTGGTTCTGTGTGTCATCAGGTTAAGGTCCCTTGAGAACACATCTTTTTGAAAGAATAACAGGAATGGTTTGCACCACTACTGCAAGTTATATAAATAAAACGAGAATGTACAACTACTAAAGCTGCGATATTCTTGAAAATAAACTCTTTCCTGGCTATCCAAATGGCCAAACACTAAAGGATGACTAAGACAATGAAATTACAACATTATTCTTAATCCATAATAAGTAAAGCTTCAGGAAAACTTGAGTCCTGATTGAGTACTATATATGTTGAACAGGTTCAGCAGTCCTTACCAAAGGGGCATTCCAAGAAAAGTTGAGACACTGTTTCCTCCACGTTAAGTTGGCAAAGGACACAGTTATAGGAGTCTAAATGAATATTTTTTTCTTCTGAGAATGATCCTTCTGTTTCGTCTGTATTTTAGAAGGAGACACACACACACACACAAAAAAAAAAAACTATGTTTTGGCTGACAGAAGCATTTCCAAGCCAAAGGAATCCCACACATGATCATTTATAGGAAGGAATCTTGCTTTGGATCTTAGCAACCAATCTTTCATATTATTAGGCTGCGATAAGCAAAGAGCTGAAACGTCAGTAATCTTGGCTTGCTTTAATCTCCATCATCAACCAATCCTTCCTCATATTCTTAGGCAACCTTAAAAGAGATCTGAATCGGCAGCCATTGTCTTCGCTAAGAATTCTATGTGCTTTCAGTTCATCACCACCCAAGCCGTACCTAGATATCTCGAGATACGCCTCCAAAAATTCGGATGCTTTTTCACAAGGCTCCGCGAAGGACGACGGTTGTAGAGTTGGATTTTTTGGCATCGTCGTCTCTTACTAGCTGCTCATCACCGACGTCGATCACCTGTTGCCTTTGGGTGCCCATCTGCCTTTGCGACGTCAATGCACCATCACTAGCAGTAGAAGAATTGAAGAAATGCAACACATTGCTGGGGATTAGAGTATGCAGCCCTTTGCCACGTGAGACCGATTGTACCGTCTTGCTTCTCGTATCGACCTTCAGCAGCCACAGCGTGTGGTCGCCACCATGTTTGACATGGTGCTTCTCGCACAGCTGGAAGTAAACGACATGGGGCTCGTGCTCGTCCATGCTAACGACGGGGTGGTCAAGTGGAACGCGCGGGAGGCCCTTGTAGGCGTCGAGCGCCCAGAGCTCGGAGGCATCGACGATGCCATCCTTCACCCACTCCATGCCGCCGTCGTCGTCCATCCTCAGCATCCAGGTGTGAATGGTGTAGGCGTGACGAGAGTGTTTGCAGTTGGTCGCACCAGCGTCGCCGCAGCAGCAGCGGGGGAAGATGTTGACGAACTTGAGGCCGCTGCCGCCGCCTGAGGTTGTTTTATTTTTACGATTCCACGAACTGATCTTGTTTTATTTTTCTTTTCTTAGTGCCCAACAAATACTTCTTAGGCAACATCTGTCATATTGAAATAAATACATTGAATTAGAAAATCATAACCCTAGGCAAATAAATAAATTGGAAAATCCAAAATACTATTCTATCGGTTAAGTAAAAAATATGGTAAAGACTTGATTAAGGCCGGCCGTACGTTTGTCACTCGACACGGCTTCCTCCTATTCAAGTCGCGGGCCGCTTCCGCAACCTTCTTTCACTCCGTTTCAATAAAAAAAAAAAAAAACAACTCCGTTCACTCCGTCCCTCTCCAATCCCCATTTCATTTCTCGCCGCACGCCTGACGTCGCGGTCTCGAACCCTAGCGGCCACCTCGCCGCCGGCACTGGTACCTCTCCTCCGGCACCGGCCCCATCCCCCGCGCCTCCCCTCTACTGCTCCTCCATCTCCCCCACCCTATCGCAGCCTGATCTAGTTCCGCCAGCCCCTGCTCCCGACGAGCTCCACCACCCCCGACACCGCTGCAACCGTCGGCCGTCTCCCGCTGGCACGAGCTCCCTCCTCGGCGCATAAACCCTGCGCACGGACGACCTCCCTCCACTCTCGGCTGCGCTCGCCCTCACCATGCAGCGAGACGTCTGCCGTGCCGCCGCGGTCTCCAGCGCCTTCCGCGACGCCGGGCCGCGCACGTGCTACAGAACCAGGTTGGGCGTAAGGCTGTGTGTTTCTGCGATGGTACACGCTCTTCATGGTGAGATATGATCGGCTTCTTTTGCTTACGTTTTTTCTCGTTTTTAGATCTGGGATAAGGCGAGTTGTGTTTGATAAAATGCCTCAGTATAGCTGTTGCATTGTAGGTGAGATTTAGTTAGGTATGGGACTGCCAGTTGTTTAATTGATACTTTTTTGGCTTTTATTTAGGTGCATCGACAATTCGACATGATTTTAGTGGCTCCAAAGTCTGTTTAGTTACTTTCATATGAGAATGGAGTGGTTACTAAAATCTGGTTTACTGTGATTTTACCTAAAGGACTGAACATAACTAGATTGCAGGACTAACAAGTAATAAGAGCTGTTCCAGATGGGAACGGTCCAACTTATGGGTTCTGTACAGTGTTTTGTGCTCATGTCCTTTAAGCGAATAGAATTGTTTGACATTTGTAAAACCTCTGGTCATGTATTCCACATAGCTATTGGTTTGCTATTTATTGATAAGTTGTTAGCTGAGCATCAGAAATAATGGAAGATGTGAACCAATAATTCCTTCCAACTAGTAGGGAAGTTCCGCTATGATGATAGAATTTGATGGTCCCTTAAATGATCGGCAATTTCTACTCAATGTTGATACTTGTACACCAAAGCTATGTGCATCAGTAGGCTATATACGACCATGTCTTGCTGAGACAGTGACCCTGTGCTATATGCAGATCAGCAGCACCTTGACATCCATGAGGACAGAGACAGTACCACCTGCAATTGCTCTAGGTTAGTCCATTGATTGCCACTTCTGAATAAATATCGTTGGGCTTGTTTTACTAGAGGGAAGCAGTGGTTAGTGGTCAGGAAGAGCAGCAGCAGCCATAGCATGTCATCCTAGTTCACTGAGGAATAAGGCATTCATCTAGTGAATATGAATGCATATATTTCTACAGCTTTCTGATCACATTACTGATGGTCCTTGTTTACGATTAGGCAATAACCTTCTATGAATTAGAAAATAATATGATTTAGTATAGACAATAATAGGATTTATCATAGGCAATAATCTTCTATGAATTAGGCAAAACAATACCTTAGTTAGGTACAACCACTATCTTAATCAAGTAACATGAATTTATATTCATCATGTGAGTTTTAGCATATCCTCATGCATTATGAAATAGAACTCATTGATGAAATAGAACTAGAACTAGGATCCATGCTTTCTCTGTTGATTGGTTACTCCAATTCTTATCTGCAGGTCGCACTATAGCCTCATCTAGCCACTATTGCGCAGCATAATCAGCATTTTTGGCACTGCATAGCTTAGCTTTGTTTTGTTCAGGTTTGAGCAGCAGCTTGCCATGTTTTCCCTAGCTTCTTTTTGCAGGTGCTTGGTGTTTTGTATTTGTTTCATTTATCCTTTTTGCCTGATCGAATAGCTCTTTTGAGTGCTTGGTAATTTTGTAGCAGCAACAACATTTCTATAGAAACAACAGTTGTCCAACAACAATTCAGGACTTTAGGTAATGTTTACTGTGTAGTTTTTAGTTTACCATCCGCAGTCCAGTTAGACTGAAATTTGATGTGCTTATGTGAACATTCCTTGCTCTCAACTAAGATTTGATCATTTTATTTTACTAGCTAGCTGCTGCAACTCGGTCTGCAGTTTACTTTCTTTTTCAGATTACATAAATTGTCTATTTAGGAAGACGTTATTGCCTATCTAATGACACTTGAATTGCCTAAGAAATAGTGACATTTGTTGTTGACAGATATTTTTTTTTTCCTTTTTTTCTATTGTTATGTTGATCCTATCAGTTCAGCCGTTAAACTAGTCTGCCTTTTGTGTAAAAAAAACTAGTTATTGACATCATCACCCTGCCTCTGTTTGATATGCATTTTTGCAAATAAAATGGGTTTTGGAGGTTGTTGGTGGGGTTGTGGGCTGCAAATGAATACAAACATTATACTTGCTTTTTCGTAAAACAAAAATTGCCTAACTAACAAGACATTGTTGCCAAATGATACCTATGGAAATTATATTCACTACAACATTTTCTTGCAGAGTATATTCACTATAACATTGCTTGCTGCAACTTGCTCTATCTTCATCTAGCAACAAGTTTAAATGACATGTAATCTTATCTTTGTTTAACATGCAGGAGTGCAGGCCATGCACAGGGAAACAAGATGCGGGTCATTTGTAGAGAAAATGTGTGTGTGTGGGGGGGTGGTGGTGGTGGGGGGTGTTGCAGATGTGTAGTTGTGGTTTTAGAAAAAACAACATATGCAAGTGTATTCTTTTCTTTATTTTTTTCTGAAAAACATTGCCCTTTTGTTGTGAACAAAAGTATATGTTTGGGCCTTATTTGCTTTTTTTGTGAGCGTATATATGTGCAAAATGTGGTCGGTATAAGGTCCTGGCAGCATCCCGCCAAAAACTAATGCTAATTAGTATCCTTGCCGAAAATGGAACAGAGTAATTCCACTTTTTACCAAAAAAGGAAGGGCCGTGCGATTAGCTAAAATACGGCCGGCCGTGCGTTAGCCTCGTTTGTTGCATCGTTTGGGCTTCCATCGCCGCCGCCGCCACTCAACGTTTGTTTGCCCTACTAGTATCAGGGCACGCGCTTTCGCACGCCCATGTTGCCATACCTGGATATTTTTATGATTGAATCGTTCACAATGGCTGACGCAAGCTAAACATAAATAGAATTGGATTTGTATTACAATTCGTTGTTTCTCAACAAACATAGTCACAAGCATTTTAATACATATCAACTGTGAGGTTGTAAATAAGTTAATAGTGAGGTTGCCGATGCATCTAGGGGTATCCATATCATGTATAATGACTTTGTCAGCTCCTACAAGGTTTAACCCCTGGCCTCCCAGCTCTTGTAGAAAGTAAACATGCAAGGATAGAAAGATCATTGTTGAACGTGTCCACTATAGTCTACCTTTTTGTTATAGCGGTTCTGGAAGAACATACCCATCAACGCATCTATATTTAACTCCTATTACTTCTGATGCCCATTCATTGATATCAAGCATTGTGGTCCACTCCCCTAAGGCTTGAACACAAAATAGGAACTGTGAGACTAAAAGCATGACTATTTTTAACAATAGTTTAGAGTAATGTGTCAAATATGGATGACTAAAAGCATGACTATTTTTAACAATATGCTTGAAAATATATTGCAAAAAACTTGACATTTCCACATTTTTTCTATAAATAAAACAGCTGCATATATCAAAACATATGTTGGAGAAAGAAATATACCTGACATTCTGCCGATGAAAAAACATGTTCATCTGTTAGAGCTCCTAGACTGGATTGCTCCTAGAGAGTTAAAAACAAGACTGACATGTTTGCCAGAGCTCTTAAAGCAGCCCCCCAGAATGGTGACATGGGAGTGATTCCCTGAAATTAACTAAAATGTTAGGAGCTGGAAATTAACTTCTACTGACTCACTTCCTCCAAAGAGTTCATTTCATCAGAATCACTTCAGCCACAGAACCAATTCCAGGGGGCAGGGCAGGGGAAGCTCTACCAAACAGACCCTAACTTTGAAACAATAGTGTATTTCTCATGATCAAATCCATTCTTTACCCAATACAAATCATTAATACAATATTTACATGCTACTCGGTCCTACATAGAATTATTTTGCATAAGAACAAACTAATAGAACAGAAGACAATGGTTGAGTTGTGACCAGACAATGCAAATGGCAAGACCTAATAATCTAATATAGTTAACTCAGTCACAAAGACAACAGATGGTGCAACAGCTTATAAGGTAGAAGTTTAAGAAAGAACAATACTTGGTGGATGTCAAAATCATTGTAGCTCTTCAGCTCTTGGATTGCTCTCTCCAAGGAACATTCGAAGCCAAATGCACCTTTAGATTTGGTGCTAAGGTTAGTGCATAAGCTAACATAACTCCAGCATTTAGAAGGGCGGAACTGAAGCGACTGACTGAATCATACCTGTAGTATCCCTTATGACTTTGCTACATCGCTTGAGGGCTATGAGCCTGTGAAAAGCATGGCCCAGAGGGTTGTCATGGTAAAATGGTGGAAAATATTTTTTGAGTTTCTATTCTTGGATAGCCAAATAGCTCAACTGAGATACTATATGGAGTAAGCAACCCCTGCCAATTTGCTGCCTTCATTGAGGGATGTGAGGAAGCTCCAGATTGCACAAGATCATTGCAATATCTATGATGCACAGCAAAGTTGTTCTTAGGATCAGTGGGAATTAGCAGGTACATTGTACTCTGTAGAAGAAAACATATAGACCATTTTAGAGAAACACAAACTCGTGCAACTTGTAAAATAACAGTAATAAAATCTGAATGTGGTTGTCTAGATTCCATGTAAAACTTGTATGATTCGGTGGAAACAGTTCAATAAAAACAAATATTTCTTCAGGAAAAGTAGAAGGCAGTTATGTAAGAAAATTCTGTCACTTGCTCTTTCTTTGAAAGAACATTTCATCAAAGATACAATGAATAATTATGGTTTATGTAGTGTAACTCAATAGTGTACAGTGTTTGGAGAGAAGTAACATTTAGCATTGGAAATCCTTAATGATGGTAGATATTTGAGCAACGTAGTATCCAGGGCAACTACATGCCTTTATTGAATAGTGAAGACCAGTGGAGACTTCATTTTTTTTTCTTATTCCTCATGTAATTATAAATATTTTTTTTACTGAACAAATGGTACCTATAACCTTTTAAAGTTAAGACATCGTTGCTCTAACTTGCCCATTGCTATAGAATCAAAAAGATATATTTTGCAATCAACTATATGTCTATTTAATTTTGATTCAGCAAAACAATGAAATCGGCATTATTTGCACATGCCATATTTTTGGTTGATTTTCATAAGGTGAATCAAAACCATAGTAAAATTTGTATACAACCAAAGCCATAGTAATATTTCCATATCACCAAACCATAGTAAAAATCTAAAATTTGTATATAACCTAGCCATAGTAAATAACCAAGCCATAGTAACATTTGTATATCACCAAACCATAGTAAAGATCTACACTTACGAAACCTGAATAACCAGACCATGGCAAAATTCACAAGAACATAGTTCTAAACCGTAGTAAAATCCTAGAGTTAGCTAACAGTTCCAAACCGCGACGGATGATGAAGGAGAGGGAGGAGCTTCCGGGTACCAGCATCCGCGACGGCGCTCTGGAGGCGGCGGCGGCGGCGGCGGCAAGCACCCACCCCCGCCACCTCGCCGCCGCATCCATGTGACGGATGGGGAAAGAAAGATGAAGAGGATGCCGCGGCGGAGGATTGCGGCCGCCACCGCGCCGTGGATCGGCCGCCACCGGCTTCACGCCGTCGACCCGTCCGTGTCGTGCTGCCGCAGTCCCGGGACGGACCGGGATCTGGGAGAGGAGGACAGTCGCCGGCGCCGAGCCACCGCGCCGGGCCTCGGGCAGCGCGTCGCCGCCGCTCCTGGCTTGGCTGGCCGCGACGCCCGTCGGCCCGCTGTGCCGGGCTGCCCGCGACGCCACCGCCGGGGGCCGGCCGCTCCCGAGCGCCCCCGAGCCGCCCGCCTGTGCTGCCCCACCGCGCCGGCCCCACGCCCGGCTTGGACGCCGCCCCCGCGCTAGCCGCGCGTCGCCCGCCGCCGCGCTCTTTTTTTTTACTGGGAAGGGAATAAGGGAGGTGAATGAAACCCTAGAATCTGAGCTGCCCCGTATATATTTGCTTAGGTAGATTCTACCAGAAGCTGGAGCCGGAGGAAGAAGCTGGTTGAAAACAGGTAGAAGCCGCTTCGAATTCTTACCTGTGAAAACAGCTTCTCAATTCTAGCCGCACGATCGAGAATTCAACGATCCACGTTTTCTTGCTTACGTGTCTCACCTCCTCTTCCTAGGAGCCGACGGGCTTTGTATTGTCTTAATTCCGTAGGGAGTCAAGGGACCTCCATAGATATCTCGTATGTAAAGTGACAGTGGCTTCGATTTCCATGCATCCGTAGCCTAATGGCATGGCCCAAAGCATGTTTTTTGGGCCGCCCCGAGCACGACATGGCCCATTGTTTCATAGGCTCGGGCTAGCACAGCCCTGCGCATAGGGCCGTTTTTGGCAGTGGATCATGGCACCCCCAGCAAGAACTCGTGGGAGTGCCATGATCCACTGCGGGCGCATAGCCGCTGCTCGTTGTTGCTGAGTGCTCACACTGACACCTTGATTGCGTCGTCTCGAGTGGAGCCAAAGCGGCAAACGACAAGTTAAACAATCGTATGAGTTGATCTCTCCATCGCAAACCAATGTGTAAATAGGCTCAAATACCATGTTAGCAAAGAACCTATGTATCGTGCCATGTAATTTAAGACAACTTAATAGATTATAGGAAATGTACAATGGTTGTCTTTTTAAGTTATTTGATAACAATTTGCAATTCCTTAATTTATGGAAAGATTAAAAAAAGATTATGACGTGCATGACAACAACAAATTATATAATAGAAAAATATTTGTCTCATATTCCTAAATTTTAGCTCATGAGATGGTTGTTTCGTGAAGCAATGACCTCATTCTCTCTCACTTCTCTTTTTTTCGGACATTATCAAAATTTTACGTGGCAATGCATGAGACAATGTATGAGACTGCTTATGTGTAGCAATGTACCTATCTTTAGAATAAGCCAATCACTTTCTATCAACAAACTCACCATTGGATAACTTCCTTGGAGTAGTAAGCATAAGAAAAACGTCTACCGCTGGGATCACAAGGGAATTGTAGATCCATTTCTTTCACAGGTCCTTTTCTCTACTAAGATATCTTTTTTGCTATTGTCAAGATATCCCCATGTTCTAGGATTTTTTTTTAAGAAAAGGAAATATATTGATATCCTAGCTTATGCATCGACTAATGTATATAGTTGTTTCTTATTACACACTCGAAGCTAAAGGGTCCAAAAAACACAACCATAAATAAAAGAGCAAAAGGCTCTCGAAATAACATCTAAACCGTAATTCTATTAATGAATCTCCAACCGTTTCTTACAAACAACTCCATTGCGGCTGTCTCAAAATTTTTGCATCCCATCATGATTATTTGGCGATCCTCCTCCTCCTTCTGAAGTAGGAACCAGAATCTGATCCAGTTGGTCCCCCTGAAGATAACCTATGAATAAGATGGTGCTAGGATCTTGTAAAAAACTAACACTACGAGAAAACTGTAATTTGCCGGGTGTTTTTCCTCTGGCACCCGGGAAAAGGCATTCTTTGCTGGCACCCGTCAAAATATGGCTTTTGGCAAAGGTGGCCGGCGTGACGGCGGCCACCTCCCATCAGTCTTTGCCGAGAGCGACGCCGTTAGGCTCCCGACACCGGGTGCCTTCTGAGCTGACACCTTTGCTGGGTGCCGAGCTTGGCTCCCGCAAAATATTTTTTTTGGTTTTTTTGGCCCAATTTTTTTCTGAGGACTTGCTACAGTAATTAAAACCTCATATCAAAATTTGGGACAATTTTGATTTTTTACACTATATTTCTTGAATTATTTACGTTCACTTGAATTTGTTCGACTACTCGAGATTTGAACTGCAGGTACATGAAATAATGGAATTGGGTCATTCGAAAAACATTTGATTCATATGTTGCAGGCCGATAACCAGAGGATGTAGGAAGATAACCAGAGGATAGCTGAGGAAGTGCGCGCCCTGACGGCGAGGCCCGAGCAGGTCGAGCGGGAACAAGATCTTGAGCGGGTCGAACGGGAAAGAAATGCCAAGCAACTGCGTTCCTACATAACAACTTTGGGTCCGTGAACGGTGCAACTGTGCCGTCGTTCGCAGCTCCACTTAGAGCTAGTACAGTGAGTATGAATCCATATTGGCCCAACTTGTGCTTCAATTAGATGACCCACTCTGACAGATGAAATCTCTTATCGTTTATGCAGCCTCCGTCGGCCGTGTGTTCGAATGCCCCATCTCAGGCGCAAGTAGATGACGGCACTCCAAGCAACGACACTCCAGGCGACGGCACAGTTCCTTCACCAGTGACTCAGTTCCCCCCAGGTAAAACTTTCGTTGTCAGCCTTCGTGCCATATATGGTTGTGTGGGCCTTCGTGCCTTAAGTTGATGTGAAGGCCTTCGTGCCACTGTGGATGTCGGGTTCATGCCATTCTGGGTGCCGGCCATCGTGTCGGTTTTTTTGCAGGTTTTGGAAACTTCCCCATGCAGGAGAGGTGCTGCCGAAATTTTGAGCAAACACTAACCTTTCCCCTTTTTCTAATCAGGAGAGGAGCAAGGAGAGGAGAAAGTCGGAGTGTAGCTGTAGGACCCCGATCGTCTTTGTTGGCGTCGCGGGTTTGCCTGCACTAGTTTGTTTCTCTTTTTCACTGCTTGATGGACATGTATGTGAGATACTGGACCTATTTTGTTCATGATGTCGTGCATGTGAGAACTTGTGTGATATTATGCGAGTTTTTGTTTGCAATGAGATGGATTTGATATATTGTGTTTGTGATGTCAAATATATGATATATACCTTTTATATGCTATGTCTGTGATTATAAAATAATTTTAGGCTCTTTGCCGAGTGCCTGGCCCTGGCACCCAGCAAATCTGGGAACCTCGGAATTTTCTTATTCCTAGTTTCCCAGATTTGCCGGATGCCAGGCGAGGGTACCCGACAAAGATTTTGTTTTTTAAATTTTTTTGCTGGGTGCCTTTAGTTAGGGAACCCGGCAAAGAAATTACGAAAAAAAGAAAAAAAACCTTTGCCGGGAGCCTTTCTCACATGACACCCGGCAAAGATTTTTTTTTTAAAAAAATCTTTGCCGAGAGCCTCTAACGTGGCACCCGGCAAAGAAACGGTTGACGGCGCCGAGCCGTGACGGCCACTTTTCTTTGCCGGGTGCCGAGTTTACACCCGGCAAAGTCTTCGCCAGGTGCCCAATAAAAGGCTCCCGGCAAAGACTTTTTTGTCGGGTCATTTTTTGCCAGAGGCCCTTTGCCGGGTGCAGCCCCCGGAAAAACCTTTGACGGGTGCAAAATGGCCTTTGCCGGGTGTTTTCGGCACCCGGAAAATTACCCGATTCCTGTAGTGATAAGTTCCCCATGTTCTAAGTTCAAAAAAAAAAAGTCCCCCATGTTCTAGAATAAACATTAATCAAAATTGCATCTTCTTGTTCATCAGTATTGTGCAGTTTCAGTATCATCTGAATGCTGGAAAGTGTCACCAGTTGGAGCCTGAGTATGATCATTGGCATCAGCTTCAACATCTAAACTTTGCTCTGCAGTAGTGCCTTCATTGGCATCGACAGCTGCGACACGTTCATGTCCCTGATCTTGACTAACTTTAGCATTACTTGACACTGAAGAAAAAACATATCTAGAGCACACCTTTACGATTCCACGAACTGATCTTCTTGTTTTATTTTTCTTTTCTGAGCGCCCAACAAATACTTCTTAGGCAACATCTGTCATATTCAAATAAATACATTGAATTAGAAAATCATAACCCTAGGCAAATAAATAAATTGGAAAATCCAAAATAGTATTCTATCGGTTAAGTCAAAATATTCTGGATCCATAATAAGTCAAAAATATTCTGGATCCATAATAAGTCAAAAATATTGGTGTCTTCACTCCTGGCTCTCACTGTCAGCAGGTTAAGCTCCTTAACTTTGGAACACATCTTTACCACCATTTACTAAAGCTGGAATATTCTTGAAATTAAAATCTTTCTTGGCTATACAAATGGCCCAACACAAAAAGGATGACTAAGATAATAAATAATTTGCAAACTGAGATGTTTACTGCTTTAGCGAAGGAAAAGATCGATTTCTGGAAACTCATCTTTGAGTGGCTGCTGTTTCCAACAATCTTTCCAGAAGAGAGATGTCTCACCATTTTGAATTTGAGTCACAGTAACAGATTTGAAACTGACCAAAAGCTTTTTAGGTTTTCCGTTCACCAAAAGTAGAATGTTCATTTCTTTGATGAACCCTAAAGCTAAATTTCTTTGGAAGACTTCAGTAGTGTTCACCAAAGGAAGTCTTCAGTAGTGTTCACCAAAGAAATGAACAACTAGCTAAATTTATTTTGTGTATAGAATATAAATAATCTTATACTCGCGACAAGTTGTTGCTAGTATCCCATTTTTTCCATCTATGAAGATGTTTGGATTATCAACCACTACTACCGGTTCAAAACCTGATTGTGATGCCGCGATCATATATATGACCAGAATCCTACCTGCCGTATAATGGTATGTGTTGGATAATAACCATGGCTGGCGACAAAACCATTTGTCCTCACCCAATTTTGCAGCGAAAAGGTAATCAAGCAACACTTGAATTGAATGGAAACAATTACTAAATGATGGTTCCAATAGAGTGTTGTACTCAGAAAAGTATTAAGCTTAAGCATTAAACTAGCTCGTTCCATGACACGCGACACAACTTGCCTGATGACCATTTATATGAAGCAATCTTGCGATCAGCCTGCGACGCGCAAAGAGCTGAAAGGTCAGTAAGCTTGGCTTGCCTTAATCTCCATTAGCAACCAATCCTTCCTCAGATTCTTAGATAACCTCAAAAGAGATTTGAAGAGGCGGCCATTGTCGTGGCTAAGAATTTTATATGCTTTGAGCTCATCACCACCGAAGCCATACCTAGATATCTCAAGAAACGCCTCCAAAAATTCCGATGCTCCCTCAGAAGAAAGCTCCGCAAACGACATAGATGGTTGTAGAGTTGGATTGCTGGCATCATCGTCTCTTACTAGCTGCTCATCATCATCGATGACGACCATCGGTTGTTTCTCGGTGCCCATCAGTCTTTGCCCCGTCAATGCACCATTACTAGCAGTATAACAATTGAAGAAATGCAATACATTGCTGGGGATTAGAGTATGCAGCACTTCGTGGTGTGAGACCGATTGTATTGTCTTGCTTTTCGTATCGACCTTGAGCAGCCATATCGTGTCGTCTCCATCAGGTTCGACATGGTGCTTCTCGCACACCTGGAAGTAAATGACATGGGACTCATGGTCGTCCGTACTCAAGACTGGGTGGTCTAGTGGGACGCGCGGGAGGCCCTTGTAGGCGTCGAGCGCCCAGAGCTCGGAGGCATCGACGATGCCATCCTTCACCCACTCCATGCCACCGTCGTCGTCCATCCTCAGCATCCAGGTGTGAATGGTGTAGGCGTGACGAGAGTGTTTGCAGTTGGTGGCACCAGCGTCGCCGCAGCAGCAGCGGGGGAAGATGTTGACGTACTTGATGGCGCTGCCCCCTGCGGTGGTGCACACTTTCCGGTTTAAGCTTGATGCCACGCCCAAACAGGGATCCTTGGGGAGCCGTACACACTGCAGCCAGGGGCTGTCCTCAAACACGTCGCAGATCACCAGGACGTCGTGCCAGAATTCCACCCAGCAGAGTTGCCGGTCGCCAAGGGGGCCGACGGTGTCCCACGGCCACTCGGTGTCGCAAAGGCTGATGGGCAGACGCATGACGCTCCACTCGCCGGAACGGAACAGGCAGAGCGCGGCCACCTTCGCCGTCACCGTCGAGAGCTCTGCCACCACGAGTTCGTCCTTGCCACGGCGCAGGAGGCCGGTGGCACCAGCATACAGGAGACGAGGTACAGGCTCCTCCTCCACCTCCTCAGTGGGATAGAAGACGTGGCAGCAAGGCGGGAGCAGAGACAGTGACGGCGGCCGTGGCGGTTCCGCAGCGGCATCACCGGCGTTGTAGACGAAGTAGTCATCATTCTCTTCTGCGACTCGGATGAGCAAAGAATTGCCGTGCGCCGCGACCACCACAAATCTATAGTCCACCACGTCGGCGCCGTCAGGAGCCTGGATGCGTACGCGCGAAATTGCCCGTGGCTCTTCGAGGTGGAGGGAGAAATGGATCATGTGGCCGGCGCTGGTGCGGGCGGCCGCCAGAGTCTTGGCTTCGTAGGCCGCTAAGGAGCAAGAGGAGTTGCCGCCGTAGATGGTGTGGCAATATTGGTCGAGCATGACCCACCGTGGGTAGGCGGCGGAGGACGATCCGGAGGGAGGTTGCGCCGTTTGGGCGTCCATGGCCGCCGCCGCCGCCGCTCAACGGTGGTTTACGGTGTCAAGGGACCAGGTGGATCGACGGTTCATATGGTCTCACGCCTGCGGTGGGCTCCCCAGATTTCTCTCTGAGTAATGGTGGATTTGATTCCCCTGCATTCTACGAAGGACAGTGTCAAAGCCTGGAGTTTGGTTAGACTATTTTTATCACTCCTTTTGGATTAGACTATTTCTTTTAGATTAGATATACTTGGGTTAGACACTTCGACTATTTCTTGTTCTCCCCTTTTGGGTTTTAGGAACATTCACAAGCAGTCAAACATGACAAATATCCACTTTTGTCAAAGTTTTGGTTTTGAAAACCATACATCTCTATATTTATATGGGTTTCATTAAAAATTCAGAAAGTTCAATTCTTTAGTGAAGACTTCAATAGTACTAGCAAGATTTATTTAGTACATAACAGGCCTGGCTCTTTAATTTTAAGGGCCCTTGGCAAGCAAGAAGATAAAGACCTGTTGAAATGCACCACACCATTCTCATGTGTTTTGAGTTTCTCACTGAGATGCTTCTAATCACTTGCACCATAATCGCTAAAAAAGACTTGTTCTGATTTGACTTGGTCAACTTGCAGCAAAAACAATAAACCTTGTCCACATATTTAGAATAAACCAACCACTTTCTATCAACAAACTCACCATTAGATAATTTCCTGAAGTAGTAAGCATAAGAAAAACGTCTACCACTGGGATCACAAGGGAATTGTAGATCCATTTCTCTCACAGGTCCTTTCTCTAGTAAGATATCTTTTTTGCTATTGTGAAGACATCCCATGTTCTAGGATAAA
The DNA here is from genome assembly GCA_018135685.1 of Themeda triandra. NCBI lineage: Eukaryota > Viridiplantae > Streptophyta > Magnoliopsida > Poales > Poaceae > Themeda > Themeda triandra. Next base: position 213,272 of record JAENPR010000670.1, on the reverse strand, counting down.
AATTAGTCAAAATTGTATCTTCTTGTTCATCAATATATGTGAAGTCTCAGACTCTCAGTATCATCTGAATGCGGGAAAGTGTCACTAGTTGAAGCCTGAGTCTGATCATTGGCATTAGCTTCAACATCTAAACTTTGCTCGGCAGTAGTACCTTCATTGGCATCGACAGCTGCAACACGTTCATGCCCCTGATCTTGACTGACTTCAGCATTACTTGACATTGAAAAAAAAAATCATATCTAGAGCACCCCGTTACGATTTGACGAAAAGATCTTTTTGTTTTATTTTTCTTTTCTGAGCACCCAAAAAATACTTCTTAGGCAACATATCTATCGTATTCAAATAAATACATTGAATTAGAAATTTGTAACCCTAGGCAAATAAATAATTGGAAAATACAAAATACTAATATCGGTCCTATGTGTTGGTGTTGCTTACCGTGGGGAGCCACTGAGTCAGATCGGCATCCTTGCCTGTTGCCGCTTGCCGGTCGCCGGATGCCAAGTGTCGGCTTCTCCTCTTAGGTAGGAGGGCAGGGCAGGGAGGAAATCTTTGGAGCCAACCGCAAGCGTGACTGCGTGAGGCCATATGAGCCGTCGATTGTCCCTGGTACCTGGACTCTCTACAGAATAGGGCAAACAAACGTTGAGTGCCGGCGGCGGCAATGGAAGCCCAAACGTCGCAACCTCCCTCCGGATCCGGTCCGTCCTCCGCCGCCTACCCACGGTCAGTGATGCTCGAGCAGTATCGCAACATCAACGTCGGCGACTCCTCTTGCTCTGTGGCCTACGACGCCAACACTCTTGTGGCCGCCCGCACCAGCATCGGCGACCTGATCCAATTCTCCCTCGACGTCGCAGAGCCCCTGTCAGCTTCGCGCGTATGCATCCAGGCTCGTGACGGCGCCGACGTGGTGGATCATAGTCACATGGTGGTCGCGGCGCACGGTGATTCTTTGCTCATCCGTCTCGTGGAAGAGAATGAGGAATACGACGGGGATGATGACTACTTCGTCTACAACGCCGGTGATGCCGCTGCCGACCCCCCACGGCCACCATCGCTCTCTCTGCTCCCGCTCCCACCTTGCCGCTTCTTCTATTCCGAGGAGGAGAAGCCTGCGCGTCATCCCCTGGATGCTCATGCCACTGGCCTCCTGCGCCATGGCGACGACGACCTCGTGGTGGCGGAGCTTAGGGGGCTGAAGGTGGCGGAGGACAAGACGGCAGAGATGAAGGTGGCCGAGCTCTGCCTGTTCCGTTCCGGCGAGTGGAGCGTTATGCGTCCAACCATCAGCTATGCCGACCAAGGTCTTGATCGCGACATCGGTGAAGTCTGGCACAATCCATCGCTGTGGAGCACAATCGTCCCCCTCGGTGACCGACAACTCTGCTGGGTGCAGTTATCGCGCGGCGTCATGATCTGCGACGTGTTCGAGGAGAGCCCCAGCCTGCAGTGTCTGCAGCTTCCGATGGATCCGTGTTTGTGCCATCCATCAATATTTAACCAGAACGTGTGCAGCACTGCAGGCGGCGCCGCGCTCAAGTTCATCGACATCTTCCCCGCTGCTGTTGTGGTGGCGCTGGTGTCTCCAACTGCAAACGCTCTCACCACGCCTACACCATCCACACCTGGATGTTGAGGATTGAGGACGGCGGCATGGAGTGGGTGAAGGATGGCATCGTGGATGCCTCTGAGCTCTGGGCACTTGATGCCTACAAGGGCCTCCCACGTGTCCCACTTGACCTCCCCATAATGAGCATGGACGAGCACGAGCCCCATGTCATTTACTTCCAGCTGTGCGAGCGTCACCATGGCGAATTTGGCAGTGACTGCACGATATGGCTGGTAAAGGTCGAAACGAGAAGCAAGACGATACAGTCGGTTTCACGCTGCGAAGAAGAGTATTCATACAAGCTGCATTCTCTAATCCCCAGCAATGTTTTCCATTTCTTTAATTCTTGTCCAAGTAACGCTGGTGATGGTGTATTGATGGGGGAAGCACAGATGAGCATCGAGAGGCAACCGGTGGTTGACATCGACGATGAGCAGCTAGTAACAGGCGATGATGCCAGCAATTCAACTCTACGACCATCTTTGTCGTTCTCGGAGAATTCCGAACAATCATCGGAATTTTTTGAGGCATTTCTCGAGATATCTAGGTATGGATTGGGCGATGATGAGCTGAAAGCATATAAAATTCTTAGCCACGAGAATGGCCGCCGGTTCCAATCACTTTTAAGGTTACCAAAGAATCAGAGGAAGGAATGGCTGCTGATGGAAATTAAGGCAAGCCAAGCTTACTGACCTATCCAGTTCGTTCTATGTCCATAGTGTTCTTGGTTCATCGATGGAACGTCTAGCAATGACACCATGATTCAGTTTGCAGAAACCTAGTTATTATTTGCAGCTTTTTTTTAGAGGAGGGTTTGCAGCTCTTATTCTTGCCAATCTTGTTTTGTAATATCATCTAGTGCTTACTTGGATCTCGGCGACTCTTGGCAATTTTCATTAACCATCGGTGGCCTGCTCTTGTAATGCAAATTCTACTCCTTAATGAAATATGTGCACAATGCATAGTCTCGAAAAAGTTTGCAGTAATATTGGAGCTGCTCTAAACTCATAAAAACACCCAGCTGCTGCTGCAGAGCTGCACATAAGTAGAGCCGAACAGGCTCATTTTAAATTGTTTCCTCAAGTGTTGCCTGATTACCTTTCACAGCAAAATTGGGTTTTGACCAGCGGTTTTGTTGCCAGCCGTGGTTACTAATCAGAGCCCACCACGTAAAGCCCACCTCGCCTGGTTGCTCTTTGGCCACCGCTAATGCTGGTCGGCGAGCGGTGGTATGAAAACTAACCAGAGGAGTGAAAGTCTCAATTCTAGTCTCCACAGGCACCTAGACAGACAGATGTCATCACTTGACTTGGTGGACCACTATGAGAATAGTGTGACCCGTCTCTGAGAAACCGAGGGCGACTTAGATTGCAGGGATAGGTATTCAAAGCCAGTTCCACTAACATATCACATATATATTGAAGTGGGTTTTTCAGAAGTGTTGACAGCCACAAACTTTTACATATTGCAAGAGGAGTTATTCAAGACTGATGATTTTATTATTTATGAGACACTTGTTGGTATTGATTCGCAGAGGTTTGTTGTGGCACGCAAGGAGTAATAAGAAATTATTGTATCTTGTTGACAATTGGTCTAGCAATTCAGAGATAAGACTCAAATGCAGCTGTCGTAAGAAATTATTTTAGAAGTATTGGTTGATTGGAAATTATCTGAGTTGCCATAGTGTATTCTGCGAAAACACTCGAAACATGCAAAGGGTGGCCTTCATTCTAGCCATGAAATTAATTTGTATGGTTGGACAACAAAGCAATCAAGATACAGCAATCTCGCACGGCCGAATCTCGCACGCGACGGGGAAGGGGACGCGAGAGGAAGAGGAAAGAACGGAAAAGAACGAAGCGGTATGTGTGTAATCAGTGGCAGGTGGGTAATTTTTTGGAGCAAAAGCAGGTAAAAGCAGAGGGAGAGCTGCTGTGAAATTTGTACTAGGCAAAAGCAGCTTTTGGCTGTGGCTTTGGATGACAGCTAACCCCTTTGGTTGAGCTTTTGGCTTTTCGGGGCAAAAGCCAAAGCCAAAAGCCCAACCAAACACACCCTTACTATACTTGGTGCAAAAGCATTTGATGTTGCCTCAAATAAGTTACATGAGTTCAATCAGGTCAATGAATATTTTGGGGGCATCATATAAAAGAAGTACAGACCTAACTGCAGTGGGGTTGATTGCCAACCAGTAGACAATGAATCATTTAAATTTACTAAGGGCTTAGTCCGTGATCCACTTGTTGTCAATAATGGTGCACCTAGGTTCAGTCTACTTTCTTCTAAGTTATCGAGATGCACTATTTCAGATCTGACAACTGGGTTCACCAAGTGAAAAAGGAAAATCAGCGTACTGGAGTCCTGCACACAAACCCAACCGAGTAGCTGTTCCTATCCAAATCTGGGATCCACCACCTGATGGCTGGATAAAGGTTAATGTTGATGGCTCCTTTCTGAGTGAGACATGTGCAGCTGGTGTTGGAGTCGTTTCCAGGAACCATAAGGGCGATGTGATTTTCACAGCTTGGTGTGTTCTCTCCCGTTGTGTCTCGGCTGAGGATGCGGAGGGACAAGCATGTGTTGAAGGGCTGTGCCTAGTCTCGTGATGGTATCCACAACCGACGATCCTGGAATCAGACTCTGCAAGAATGGTAGCCGCATTGGGGGGAAACAATGATGATCGCTCAGAGCTGAGGTGGACAATTTTAGAAGCTAAGGAACTTCTACAAACGCTGCCTGATTGGAAGATCAGGAAGGTTAAGAGGGAATGTAATAAAGTTGCCCATGAACTTGCTCATTTAGCTAGACGGAACATTCATAGTGCAATATGGCTGAGGCAAGCGCCTGCGTGCGTCCTTAACCTCTTAAATATTGATTGTAATTTTGGTCTAGTTAATTAAAACCCTCTTTTCCTTGCAATAATAATAATAATAATAATAATAATAATGGTGCACCTAGGAAAAGTGGGAAACCTGGAGGTAATCGGAACATGGATGGCCAAAGCATTAAATCATTTCATGAATTGCGGAAAAACAGATGCACCATATGCCATAAAGAGGGACACAATAGGCGATCATGTCCATCGAGAGTAAGTAATTTTCTTATTCCTTTGATTTCATCTGCAGTCGTTTGTTACTGTATAGGATAATCATGCTAGAATTTGCAGGCTCTGTGAATGTACAAGGTAGCTTGCAGTGTCACCTCACAAGGATCTAGATTTGATGTCAGTTGCCGTCGCTTTCGCCATTTGCACGGATAGAGGTGTGTGGGTCGGCTGCTGCAATCCCTCATGAAGGTTGCTTAGAACGCAGAGATGATTGTTTTCCAATTTTACTGTAACAATTTGCTGCGCTTGCAAGAAAATTAGTTTTTTGTAATGGTATTTGAATCAGGACCATGCTACATACCTGTGACAAATTGTTGAAATATTTTTTGTTTCTGGTACGCTTTGATCTAAGTGGGTCATGTCAAAATAAAGATCACATTCACAAAAAGTAAATGGTTCATGCCAGTGCCTACGCTTTCATCGTACATATGGAATCATTTGCATACAAATCTCTCTTCTAACCCGGAGCTGAAGCAAGGAATATAATCAATACAATACAACATCGTTTTGTTCCTGAGGCAATGGAACTGAGAAACTACACAGCCTGAACGTTCTGCATGTACTAGACTAAAGTCTAGACAGCCTACAGCAGTCTCTTTATCTAAAAAAATAGACAGCCTACAGTCTACATGAACTTACCCCAAAAACGGCAAAAACCAGCTTCTCTGCAAATGCCATTGGATCTGTCAAAACTAAAACGAAAATGGCCAGCACTGGACTTGTGCTTCAGAGTAACCGTCAAAGAAGCAATTGAAGCCAATGCCAAGTTCATTTTAAGAATTTTCAAAGTAACTGTCAAAATTATGATCAGATTCAAAATTAAATGGTTCATGGCGGTGCCTACTTAATATGTCCGCGATTAAGTGCGAAGACAATAAGTGTAGGGTAAAGGTAAACCTGCTTCTGCCTGACAATAAGTGTACGACAGGCACTGCTCGATGAACTTTGTAGATTTTTGCATCTTATGCCCTGGATCCTGTCCAGAGGAGGTCTGGCATCGTCATGTGTTGAGTGTGCAGCTGTTCCTGTCCACCTTTGAAACTAAAGGCACACACTGATAGACTGGGCAACGTTCGAAAGATTCAGGTCTGTGTATGTAACAGTAACAGGACATGTAAGTTTTTAGGCAACAGGTAGTGCTTTACTGCATCAGAATTACAAGCAACTGTGCTGATTGTAGATGGAAATTAAGGCACACACCTGATAGACTGGGCATGTCCTCAAACATGCCATGACTCGTAGTAGAACGCGGTGCGTGAGGAAGAGGACAGGCACTGCTAGATGAACTTGATCTGCACTGTCCCTGGCCTCAGTGTCCAGTCCTCTTCTGGGTTTGCAATGCATAACCTGAACATGTAGTCTGCTGCATGAACTTGAACTGCTCTGTCCCTGGCCTCCAGTCCTCTTCTGTGTTTGAGATGCATAACCGGAACATGCCGTGGTCTGTTGCGTACCTGAAGAAGGATAAATGTTCAGTCAGTAATAAAATTAAGAGGATCAATATTTAGTCAGTAATAAAATTAAGAAATGACATCTGAAGAAACACCTATGGAGCCACTATCCAATCCTAACCAAGAAAAAATCGACACAATCAAAACCCACAAAATCAATCTGGGCATGCACATACAGAATCTTAGTCGACATAATCCAATCTTAACCGATCAAATCTAATCTTAACCGATCAAATCCATCTAGATCGAACCTTGTATAATCCCTTTGTATCTCAGTTACCTGTTCACATCTTTCGCCACCTCTCATACCCCCGCGGCTTCGACTGGCGATGAAGACGCAACTTCGACCGCAAACTTGAGGTAACCAATTTGCATGGTCTTTCGATGCCGACTGCAGCCGGGAATTTGTTGGAGCGTTGGAGGCTGGCGCGAGAATGCGATATGGGGTCGAGTTGGGGCAATGTTACGAAGGGTGAAGTGGATAGGAAAGTGGTGACATCGGCCAAAGTGCACAGTTATTGGGCTGCTTTGTTCAACTAGCTGAGCCGCTTTGACGTTGAATTTCTATAGTTTTTAACGTGCTCGATCCAATTGTGTTCATGTTGCAACGATTTTCTAGGAGCATTGCTTGCAAAAACAAATTCCGTACGTACTTGATCCAATTTTTTAGGTACGTCCTTTTGTCATGTTATAATAGGTTTTTGGTTCATCGCAGCATCATGGATAACAACAAGTTGCCAAAAATCCCTTTTCCGTGGAAAATCTTGTACATGGTATTGTACATCTCAACTTGGAGCATATAGACATGGTTAAAACACTAGGTTTGGGATCTCTACTCGAAATAAAGGAGGTAAAGATGCACAAGAGTTTAATTATGAATAAAAACGCAATGAATGATAAGTTCGAGATAGGCACGGAACAATGCTTCTTATTTTTTCAACGATGATGTTGATATAGTAATGTGCCTTACCAATGTTGGAGTGGTTATACCGACAGACGAAGCCATAACCATAGAAAATATACCGGATCGAGTTTCTTAAGCAAAGATGCACCAATGAGGGCTTTAGTATTACTCAACTGATATGTTATGTCATTGGCAGCAAAAATCATGACTTTGTCATGAGTTTTGTACTCCTTGCTCTTGGTACTATATTAGCCTCCATATCAACCAGATATGTATCATTTTCATACTTTGCTTTAGTACGTGACATTGCAACAATAAAAAGCATTAATTGGAAATCATTTACCTTGAAGTTTTTAAAGGCCAACCTTATTAAGATGAATGATGCTACTCGCGCAAACCATTTACCTGCACAAGAGCTAAGTTACCAGCTGGCCAATGGTTTGCACGAGTCGCATCATTCATCTTAATAAGGTTGCCTTGAAGTTTTTAAAGGCCAACCTTATTAAGATGAATGATGCTACTCGCGCAAACCATTTACCTGCACAAGAGCTAAGTTACCAGCTGGCCAATGGTTTGCACGAGTCACATCATTCATCTTAATAAGGTTGGCCTTTAAAAACTCCAGGGTAAATGCATTCCAATTAATGCTTTTTATTGTTACAATGTTACGTACTAAAGCAAAGTATGAAAATGATACATATCTGGTTGATGCGGAGGCCAATATAGTACCAAGTGCAAGGAGTACAAAACTCATAAAAAAGTGATTTTTGCTGCCAATGACATAACATATCAGTTGAGTAATACTAAAGCCCTCATTGGTGCATCTTTGCTTAAGAAACTTGATCTGGTATATTTTCTCTGGTTATGGCTTGGTCTGATGGTATAACCACTCCAACATTGGTAAGGCACATTACTGTATCAACATCATCGTTGAAAACTAAGAAGCATTGTTCCATGCCTATCTCGAACTTATCATTCATTATGTTGTTATTCATAATTAAAATTCAACAAAATCTTGCGCATCTTTGCCTCATTTATTTCGAGTAGAGATCCCAAACCTAGTGTTTTAACCATGTCTATATGCTCCCAGTTGAGATGTACAATACCACGTACAAATTTTCCACGGAAAAGGGATTTTTGGCAACTTGTTATCCATGATGCTACGATGAACCAAAAACCCATTACAACATGACTAAAGGACGTACCTAAAAAAAATTGGATCAAGTACGTACGAAACTTGTTTCTGCAAGCAATGCTCCGAGAAAATCGTTGCAACATGAACACAATTGGATCGAGAACGTTAGAAACTATAGAAATTTGACGTCAAAGCGGCTCAACTAGATGAACAAAGCGGCCCAATAACTGTGCACCCTGGCCGACGTCACCACTTTCCTATCCACTTTCCCCTTCGTAACATTGCCCCAACTTGTCCCCATCTCGCATTTCTCACACTAGCCTCCAACGCTCCAACAAATTCCCTGCTGCAGCCGGTATCAAAAGTCCATGCAGATTGGTTACCTCAAGTTTATGGTCGAAGTTGCATCTTCGTTGCCAGTCGAAGCCGCACACGTCGGCCCCGCGTCGCCATCGTCACCTCCGCTCCCAATTTGCGTGGGAATATTTTTCAGTCGTTTCACTTTCCAGGAGGAAACACATCGGGTAATAAATTGGAAATAGTCTTTGCTATAAAATCGATCCCTTTTTTCTAGAAAGGCAAAGTGAAAGAAGTTAGAGAAAGCTTTAACAAACTGAGAAGTCAGGGAATTAGAAAATATAGTAGCCTTAGTTGTCATACCAAGTTTTATATATGACGATGATACATGTTCAGATTCCATAGTAGTGAGCCTAGAACCGGAAATTTCCTTTCTTTAGGTATCATAACTAGTACAACCCAATGTTTTGGCCGCTTGATATTAACTGGGAAAAAGACCTATGTAACAAAAAGAAATTTGGATAATCATTTCAATAACATACATAATATATGTCATAGTAGAACTATATACTATAATTTTGTTTACCTTTTCGTAGCTAAAAGTCTCCCTGGGCAATCGCTTGAGATAATACAGAAGCTGGCATATTAATATATTGCCTTTTCTAAAAAAAAAAAAAATCGCTTGGGATAGCTTTCTGGTGCTGGACTGTTAATTATTCTCAGATGGCAAGGCACGAGAGAACAACAAACTATAATGCGCTGGGCACAAAAGCCGATTGTCCTGCACACGAGGTTGCAGTATGTATGCCGTGTAAGCATCAATAATCTGCACAGGTTGAATACAATGTATATGAGTAACATGTTTTCAATATCATAATTCAGAATTATGCAATGCAGTGTAGGAACAAATAGTTCAACCTCGTTACCCAAATAATTCTCAGTGGCTTTAATACCAGGAGGATGTGTAAGGGCTGCCATGTGTTTTGCCACAATAACCTCTCTAGCAATCTTGAAGGCATTATGATCCTCTTCAGCTGCCCAAAGGGAATTCACATATTCAGGCTGGATTTTCTTGCGCAGCGGCAGCTTCTTTGTGATCAGATTTGTTGCCTATAAAAAAATTAGCAATATCAACCCTCAAATTTTATAATCAATATAATTTTACCAGATTGGCACACATGGTAATGCATAAAAATATGTAGTAAAATAGAACTTTTCCCTGACGGTAGTGCACCGTGAGGGAATTTCAAGTTTCTAGTAGTGATCTATGGCTGCATTTTCCTTCACGGTGACAGCTTCTTTGGGTACAGATTTTTTGCCTATAAATAAATTAGCAAAACCAACCCTCAAATTATATAAACAATATGATGTCACCGGATTGGCAAACCTACTAATGCAAAAAAATATGTTCTGCACAGAACATACTTTTGTTTTTTTTTTCATACTTCATTGGTGACCTAAATTTACTTGGAAGCTCCCACTTTCTCTTGCTTCTTCGTTTGACCCTCCTTGGCACAGTTGGCTCAGCATCATCATTTTCAAAAGTATAATTGAAACCATCTTCAACAGTATAGTCTAGCTCATCTCTTCCGTTCGTGCTATCTGATTCTAAGGCATCTGCATTGTCATCGAAGTCTTGCAGAACGGAAATAGACAATATCATAGGTAAAAGCAATTAAACAAGTGGTAAAGTTATACAATTTTGAGCAGTATGGATAATAATTGGTTCTTCATTAATTTAAGTACCAAATTGGAGAAATGAAGCACAAGTATTAGGTACTACAACAGTGTCAGAAATCCTACTGTCCCCACCTAAACAGACGCGATCGGATCTTAAGCACGATCACCATCCAAGCTATACAAATCTCTTGAAACCCCTTTACTATATATATATATATATATATATATATATATAGATAGATAGATAGATAGATAGATAGATAACCTGGTTGGCAAAAATTGTTGGTGAACACCGCAATTGCAGCATAAAGATGATCATGCAACACTCATTCAGAAATGAAACCTGGAAAGAACAGTCTTGTACTCACGAAAGCATTAAGGACTATGCTACTCAAAATAAATTACACGAGACACAAATTGCCATTTATATAGCAAGAAATTTTGTGAAGCACCTGTAGGGCACAATGAGCTGATGGGTCAGTAAGGTTGGCGTGCCTTAATCTGCATCAGCAACCAATCCTTCCTCAGATTCTTTGGTAGCCTTAAAAGAGATCTAAACTGGCGGCCATTGTCGTGGCTAAGAATTCTATACGCTTTCAGCTCATCACCATCATTCAAGTCATACCTTGATATCTCTAGAAACGCCTCAAAGAATTCTGATGCTTGCTGAGAAGGCTGATCCAATGGCAAAGATGGTTGTAGCCTTGGATTCCTGGTATCGTCCTCTCCCAATAATGGCTGCTCATCAACGACGACTACCGGTGGCTGCCTCTCGATCCCCATCTGTCTTTGCCGTCTCAGCATTATGCCATCACTTGGATTATGATATGGATTTAAGAAATAGGATACATTGCTGGGGATTAGAATGTCTCCCATGTATGGAAACTCATCTTCATCTTCATAACGTGAGACTGATTGTATTGTCTTGCTTCTCATGTCGACTTTTAGTAGCCATAGTGTATCTTGGCCAGCATGTTTGACATGGTGGCTCTCAGACAGCTGGAAATAGATGACATGGGGCTCGTCTAGGCTCACAACGGGATGGTCAAACGGGACGCACGGGAGGCCGTTGTAGGCGTCGAGCACCCAGAGCTCATCGCAGTCGATCATCCCATCTTTCAGCCACTCCATCTCCATATGGTCCTCGTCAATCCTCAGTGTCCAGGTGTGGATAGCATAGGCGTAGGCGTGGCAAGAACGTTCACAGCCGGCGCCACCACAGCAGCAGCCGTGGATGATGTTGACGAACTTGACCGCATCCCCGCCGGCGGTGATGCACACATTACGGTTCTGGTTTGATGGCCGCCACCACAGGCTCGAACAGGGATCCATGGGGAGCCGTAGATACTGCAGCCAGGGACTGTCCTCGAACATGTCGCCGCATACCACCATGACGCCGCGCGACAGGTGCACCCAGCAGAGTAGCTGATCGCCGACCGGGACGACGACGTCGTTCCATACAGAAGGAATCTGTTCCCACAAGGCTCCACCGGCAACGACGTCGACGTCGCTGTAGCTGACCGGAACACGTTTGAGGATCCACTTGCCGGAACGGAAAAGGCAGAGCTCGGGGACCGGCCGCGGCGTTCTGAGCTCCGCCACCAGGAGCTCGTCCTCGCCACGGCGCAGGAGGCCGAGGGCACAAGCACCATGCCATCGAGGCACACGCTTCTTCGGGTCGAGGTCGTACTCCCCAGCCACGTCGCAAGGCGGGAGCAGCGACAACGACGGCGGCTGTGGCGGGTCGGTAGCGGCATCACCGGCGTTGTAGACGAAGTGGTCGATTGTGTAGCCGTGTTGCTGTTCATACTGTTTTTCTTCGAAACCGACACGGATGAGCAAAGAATCGCCGTGCGCAGCGACCACCGCACAATCGCGTTCCACCACTTCGACGCTACCGTCGTCGGGAACATGGATTCGTACGATCGGAGTTGCCAGCGGCTCTTTGACGCGGAGGGAAACTTGGATCAAGTGGCCGATGCTGGTGCGGGCGACCGCCGTAGTCCTGTCGTCGTCGTCCGCCGAGTCGTCAAGCCTGAAATACTGCTTGAGCATCACCCACCGTGGGTAAGAGGAGGAGGACGAACCAGAGGTAGGGGGTTGCGCAGTTTGGGCTTCCATGGCCGCCGCCGCTAAAAGTTGGATTGGATCAGCTAAAGGATCATGCATGCCGGTCGATAGGTTTTGCATATATATGGACATGGACTCTTTTTTTTTCTTTTCTTTTTTAATTGAGTTGAACATGGACTCTTGTGGTTTTGTTTTTTTAGAAAAGAAAAAAATAATAAAAACTCCGGATTTAGATCGGGCGGTTTGAACCAATCTTGTGGTTGTAGGTGGATTGCTATAAATGTGAGGTGCTCATAGAGGTACGATTTAGGTACATGAGTTCATAGAGGTGAGTGTGCGTGAGTGTTTCTAGCATCTATATTTATATCCATAGATGTACATGTAGGCAAACTCAGAATATGCGGATTTCCTCATCGTCGTTGATATATGGTCGTTGTGAGACGGAGTCCGAACTAAGGTGTGGGACCCAAAGAAAAGGCAAATGAACAAAATAATATTAATGTGCATAATTCCATAATACACTAATAGAATAGTGATGTTATAATAATGAGATTTCCTTCTCCTCAGTCGCCTGTGTCGTTGTTTTTCTGTCAGTCACCATTCCAGCCCGTCCGATCCTTGATCGATGGATCCCACCGTGTGCCTTTGTGTCCATTGGACACCGCCGCTGCTTTTGACCTTTTTCGTCGGTTTTGTGCGTGTCACGCTCGCTGGGCTCCCGTGGGCACGCGGTGGATATGTGGGCCCACCTTTTTTTTTGTAAATGCCGCCGGTTTTATTTCCGTTACCTTCCGTTTCGTTTTCCACCATTATCGTCTTCCAGTTTGAAGCGGGGGGGAGAGGCGTCGGTGGGAGGCGGCCGTGGGGGGCGAGTTTTGGAGGTGGTTGGGGCGCCCCCGTCGGCGCGTCGGCCGGCTTATCGGCGGCGAACCTAGGTCTCCGGCGAGCTAAGTCTCCTCTGCGTTTTTTTTCCTCTATCTCGCCGCAGTTGTCCTTTTTGCTGTGTTGTCGCCGTTGTCCTCTGCTATTTCTGTGCTCGTGATGTCGCCGGAATCATGGGAGACCAAGGGAAGCAGTTGCACCGCTGTGAGGGGAAGTCGCTCCACCATTGCCACCGGTGGGGGAGGGGAGGGGCGCCGTGCTTTTTCAGGGCCTGGAGGTGCGGATCTGATCTGACGCGGCGGAGGCTCGCGGCCGCCGGCGATGGGTGAGGAACAGCGAACGCGTGGAGGAGGGGCGAGCATGGTGGATCTCCTCCATGGATCCGCCATGGCTGTGTTTGTCGAGGTTTGGGGGAACCACGGCTCCGCCACCAGGTTTGGGGGGAGGGCAGCATGGCCGCGCGCGTCGTGTTTTTGGTGAGAGGGAGGGCACCGTGGCCGTGTCTGGGTAGCGAGAGGGGCCAAGGCCACCATGGCTGTGGCGCTCTGTCCTGCTGAGTGGTCATTCAGTTTCATGCTTTCTGTCCTGTCACCCTGTGCTCTCTAGATGAAGCTTGTTCACCATCCGACTAGCTGTGCTTAGAGCCTGAATCAACCATCACCTTCGTTTGCCTAACACTTTGACAGGGCTGCTACGGCAACAGTTATTTCAGTCAAAGTTTTTGGTTCTACAATCATTCAGTATTCCTCAATATTTCAGTTCATGGTAGTTGCCAACTCATTTTACAGATTTTGGTTTCATCAGTTTTGGTTCACAGATTGATGTGTTTAACATTCCTTGCTGCTAGGTGTCCAGAATCGACTTGTCAATTTTGATGAGAGCATTTACATCCCTATAACCAAGGGAGAGTGTGCTGTCATTGTATTCTCAGAGTGGTCTCAAATTTGCTGTAATGTTTGTAAATGGCTCAGAGTAGTTCATCAGCAGTTAGTATAGCTTCAGACATTTTGTAATCATCATCCTTCAGTTTGCTTCTACAATGAAGATGCAAAATCCAAAGTGACCATGCACCCTTTTTATTCCTTTTTTTACAGTCCTATGTTTGTTCTGGCAAGCGTATTAGTCTTAAGTTTTCCAATGCCTGAACCGAGTTGTCAAAATCAACATATTTTAGTTGATAAAACACACATTGGACATCTTCTTAGTCCCTGTCAGTATTGTTTGTTTGAGTATTCAGTTTATTGGTGTCTTCAGCATTCAGTAATGTGTTTTTTGAGCATTCAGTTTATCTCTAAAATTCACCAGCGTGCAAGAGACACTGCCACCGGATCCCGTTTATTTTCAGTTTGAGTTGTAGTCTAAGTAATGTTATTAGAAACTTTAAATTGAAATATAAACCAACATGTGGTGGTTTGTGCTCTATCTATGATTTTGGGTGTTGCTGTAATATCTAGTAGTCATTATTAATGGAAAACCCTCTATTCTCGCCTCAATGTTTCTTGTCCTTGTTCTGTTTTCAGGTTTTCAAATGTCTCGTAGGAGTAGTTTTCGTTTTGGGAATCGTGTACTGCAGGGAAGGAATGACGATGATAAATCCGGCAAAGGCTCCGCTGCTCGTAGTGGGGATGACTGTAGGAATGTATGTTATGTTGCTTAATTTTATTAATCATTCAACATTTTTCTCACTACCCCCAACTATTCTTAGTGGTTGAATCTGTTTTTAAATTTTCAGGCTTTCATGTCTTCTGCAAATCGCCTAAATGAACCTGCACAGGGAGGGAACGGATCATGTGTTGGTGAAGCAAGGGGCAGTGCCGAGTCTACATTTTTCAGGGATGACATCAACACATATTTTGGCGATCAGCTGCCTGCTTCTGTATGTAATTTAGGTGGCTTGGTTCATCAATTTTTCTTTATACAAGTATTAATATCCAGCAATGATTGTTTGTTTTAAGTTCTATTTCATGGACGAACTTTGTTTTTTCATTTATTCTGGAACTTTGAATAAGCAGTTTTGTCATATTTCATTTGTTATTAGTGGTGTTCCATCAATATTTTTCTATTATTTCTGGTCGAATGTTCATTAACTCCACCTTTTTTTGTTTTAGGTCATTGCTGACTTATGCAAGCTTGTTAAGGATAACACACATGGGAAGTGCAGCTCATGTAAAATGCCTGCGGAGAGCCTAGTGCTTGGCGTTCTTCACATATTATCAGATGCCGCACAGACCATTGATGACTCCAAAGAGAATGCTCCTCCAACTCTTGCTTATGCTGCTAGAGCAAATGGTAAGTATGAGTCTTTTTCTTCTTTTATTTAATTCTTATTATTTCAGTTAGTAATCCATCTTATATTTGTTTGAGATTTCAGCCTTTTTTTAGAGTTCTCACCCTTTTTTGTTTGTTTTGTAATTTTAGCCGCCAAGGACTTTCCTGTTAATTGTTCTCAGCATCTCACAAGGCGTGGTGATGTGGTGGTCCAGGACCCCATGAAATGCAGGAGGGTCGCAACCTTTGATGGTACAGGGGCTCTAAAATAGTGGAAATGCTATTTTTGTTGAGGCTAAATTAAGTTCTTTCTTGTACTGGTTTTTTTAATCTTATCTTTTTTAATGTAGCTAATGCCCCCATCATGAACAAAAAATCGAGGGGTGAAGGTTGTTCAAATCATGTGAATGGTTTGCCTTATTCTTCTGTGTGTGCTAAGGAGCCCTATGTGATGAGTGAGGTTAGTATTTTTATTTTTTTTCCTTCTTTTTATTTATGTTAATTGTTCCCCCATGGTTCATATATTATTTTTATTGTGTGCGCAGGTGCAAGGGGCTCACCCTGTTAATACTGTTATGAACTTGTGTGCTGATAAAGATGAGTCTGATGAGTCAAGATATGGGATCAGGACAGACCCCGGGCATAGGTTCCCTGTTACCAAAGAATATGTTTGTCACTACAATGCAATCTGTGAGCTTGCTAAGAGTCATTGTAGCAGGTTAGTTTATTTGTGAGCTTGCTAAGAATATGTTAACATATGAGCTTGCTAATATGTCACAATACATGTGAGCAAACTTATACTACGAGATGCATGTTATTTGTTTGTTCTCAGTTCCTAGTCTATGTTATTAACATGTATCTCTTAGTATAAGTTTTCTCAAGTATTGTTCAGTTCTTCACAGTTTAGATTATTATTTTTTTGTGTTTAACGATACAATTATTTGTTCGGTACTTGTTAGTATTATTCAAAAACGGTCAGTAATGAGAAGGGGCATTCAGTATTCCTCTGAAACTACCGCAATATCATCCAGACATTTTATTTTTGTCTCTTGTTTTTTTCAGCCACAAGGCAATTGTATATTCTGTGTCGACTATTGTGACATATTCTTCGTTGGGTGGCTCGGTCAAGCCTGGTGGCCAAGTGGACAAATTTTTTATTGCTGGGGTGTGCCGATACCTTTTTGAAACTATTCATCCTCGGCAGTCAAAGAAACATTTTTTCTATCCTAAAGTTGGGGTATGTTTGTTTTTTTCATTGCTATTTTCTTCTAATTTTGAGATATCTTTAAGTGTTCTGAACCCTTTTAGCCTATGTTTTTATCTTTTTTCCAGGGCTCTCTTTACACTTATCACAGTCAGTGTGATACAACGACAGTGGAGAGGTCCTTCACTGGCGCTAATTCTGCTCACAAGCTTAGTTGGTCTCACAAGGTTTTTTCCAATTTCAAAATTCCTTTCTTGCTCTCTTTTTCTTTTCAATTCTTATTCTCATGCTTTTTAATATAATTTTTTTGTAGCTCTGTTTTCCTATTTTGATTGGCAATCATTGGCTTGTGTTCCTTGTTGATTTGAAGAAGCACATATTTGTTTTTCTGGATTCGTTCTCTGATTCCAATGCTGATTTCAAATTGGAAGTTAGGTCGAAGCTTGTAAGTTTTCCTATATCTTTTTTTCTTTTATAGTTCTTCTTTTTGTATATCTTAGATATTTCTTTTTTTAATAGATAAATGCGTTCATTGAATGTTGGCACAAACATGTAGAAGGATATATAAATTTCAACGACTTCACTTTTTGGTGGCCTGAAGTCCCCAAGCATAGCAATGTGTAAGCGTTTTTTGACTTTTATGGTAATTGTGGTAGAAGTTTTAGATTTCATATAATTTTCAATCTGATTGTTTTTAATTCCCCTCTCAGCGCCGATTGCGGCATTTTTGCTGTTAAGTTTATGAAACTTTGGGATAAAGACATTGATTTGAGGAATGTTTTCGACCAGAACGATATCCCAAACATCAGGGTTAGGCTCGCGATTGATATGTTCTTCAGTGATGCGAATAGTGTCGACAAGTCTACTGTGATCTGTTATGGCCAGCAGGTTTGTTGATGTTTTGTTCTTTTCTTTGTTTTTGAATCTTTGTGCTGTCTCTTTGGGTTTGGTCTTTCCCTTTTTCTCTCTTTTTAGGCATGTTTTGATTCGTCTAAAATCTCACACACCTTTTTTCTGGCTGCAGGGGATGAATATACGTGGCTGCAACTAGTTGTGTTTGCCCAATGCTTTAATTTGTTCTTTTAGGAAACTACATATTTTTGTTGTCATTGTTTATGTTTCATGAACTGATAAGAACTAATATTGCGCTAATACTAAGCCATTTGTTTCAGTTTTGATTTATCTTTTTTGGATTTTTATGTTAAAATTTTTTTTAACTCCGCCTATGTTTGGGGGTTGCCTGTATGTCTCCCGGCATAGCAGGTCCCAAGCCCCGATAAAGGAGGAGGGTTTATGTTTGGGTTTTATTAAATTTGTCAAGGTATGTTTTCAAATTATCTGTTTTCTAGTTTATGGTTAACAATCCCTCTATTTCAGTTCTTGTTTTTTTTTCCATCAATTAACATGTTCATATTCATTTAATTGAACCCAATATCAGTCATAGTAGTTTCAGTTCTCTTCATTAATAATCTCTCTTTTTCAGTTTTTCTCAGTTTATCTTTGACCTCTCAGTCTATATCTTCAGGACTCATAGTTTCAGATCAGAACCTATTATTCTGATTTTGTCTCGTTTTTATTTCTTATTTTCAGTTTTTGCTTCATTCTTAGTATGAGTGTCTTGGATTTTTTAGTTTCAAATTAGTTTTATTGAGGTTACCATGCGAGGGTGAGGTTCATTATGTCTATGTATGTATTGCGAGTTTTTTTTTCTTCTTTCAGGTTTCATCAGTTTATTGTTTAGTTGTATAATAATCTCTCTTTTACAGTATTTCTCAGTCTATGTTTGACCTCTCAGTTTTTGTCTTCAGGACTCATAGTATTTCTCAATAGTAGTTTCAGATCAGAACCTATTATTCTTATTTTTGTTTCTTTTTTATTTATGATTTTCAGTATATGCTTCAGTCTTAGGTAGTTTAACATAGTTTTTTAACATGTTATTAACATATTCATATTCAATTTATTGAAACCAAATCAGTTTAAGTAGTTTCAGTATGCTTCATTATTAATCACTCTTTTTCAGTACCTATCAGTTCATGTAAGACCTCTCAGTTCTAATCACTCTTTTTCAGTTTTAATCATTCTTGGTCTGAGCCTTGTCTTTTAAATTTAAATCCAATATCTGATTGTAATTGCTCAGTCATTGTTTCATTCTTTGCTCACTCTTTGTTTCAGTTTTGAGATCTGAACAGTCTTTTCTTCAGTCTTAGTCTCTTTTGATACCTCTGCAAGGATGTATTTGGTTACTGTTTTGATCTATATTTGATCTATTGCTGTCAGGGAGCATCTGATTCGTTGACCCTACCGGTGGCTTTTTATCAGTGTTTTTTTGGCTTCCTATTGTGGGCAATGCAGCTCAACATGCAAGCGCAATAATGTTTGCCATGAAAGATAAACTTGTAAGTGTTCACTTTAGCTTAGCTTTCATGTTTTGTTTCCTTTTTGCTGTATCATTTTTAATCATTTTTGTATCCGTAAACCTCTCTTGCATTTGAACATGCTGCCAAAAAGAAGGATAACGTTTTTGCTATTTATTCATTTCTGGTAACAAATGGCAACAACCATATCAGTTTTAAATTTTGAAGTACAAGATTTTTTGGAACCAAAATCATCTCTGCATAAAACCATATCCAAACATAGTTTTAAATCTAATTTAAGCTTGTTACATATTGTCGATTACATAAATTGAATAAAATAAATTTGCCACTCAAGTGACTGCACATATCCTTCTGATTGGTAATGCTTTGCTCCCATCTAATTTTCTTTTTCTTTCTCAATTGTTGTCTCCGCTGTCTTCTGTTATCTTAGTTGCACCGCCAATGTTGTTATCAACACCTCCTGCATCATAATATCAACAAAATTAGATAAATATGCATCCAATTTAATGGCACAAAAAAATTTCCAAGTTGGGGCTGGTCGCAACATATGTTTTGCATCTTACCTGTAGACTTCTTTTGCACCTCACCATCTAAATTGCCCCCGGCATACCCTTTTGCTGGGTTTGTACACCTTGCCTTGTTGTGTTCATGGGAGCCACAGTCACTGCATGTTATCTGTCTCTTAGTCCTAACTATCTCTCCTATTGGAACCATCCGTTTGCTTTTTTGGATGTTCTTTGGCCTTCCTCTCTTCTTTACAACGACTGGGTTCTTTAGCGAATGTATATTGCCTTTTTCAATATTAGTGCTCTCCGTGACTTGATTTCCCGTCGGGGTTGGTTTCTGGACTGTATTCTGTGTTGGGACAGCTGTATTTTCTTCATGGATAGTTGTTTGTGCTGCTGACATGCTATTTGCTGCTATGCTCGCATCATCACTGCTTTTTCCTGTATTCTGAGCATTGGTGATTGCATTTTCATTTCTGATAGGTATTTTTCTCATCTCATAGTGGACTCTGTCCAACTCTGATAGCATGTAGTTAGTTCTTTGTAGATCTAAGCATCCCTCTGAAGCCATGTCGACAAACTTTCTTGATAGTAAGTTATATCGTAATGCGTTGTTGCTACCTCTCAGATCTGTAGGAATCAGTGTATTGACATTTCTGACTTGATTTCTCTCCACTGGTCTCCACCTCTTTATGAAATACTTTTCAGGTAGAGTGTGTTTGTTCAACTGGATCAGGGTTCTTAGGATGTGTGCACAAACTATGCCATCCTTTTCGAATCGAGCACATATGCAGACATAGTCTTCTTGTGGCAGATCAACCAGCACCCTGAATTTTCTTGGTCTAACTTCCTTAGCACAATGTTCTTGTGATTTAAATATCAGATATATCTTATCCTTCTCTTGCTCTTCTGCCACGTACTTTCCTGTTGTTTTTAGTAGCTGTTGGAACCTATAAAATATCTGGGTGTTGTAGTAATCTCTGGCCTACCTTTCAAATGTGTATGTAGAGTAAAGGATTGCCTTTTGCTGTGCTTTGTTCTTGTCCCTCAGATTCCCCATCTCATCCATGTTTTTCACGATTCTATCATATTCCTTGATGAACATAATCAAGGACGATGTTGGTCCAACATTATCCTTGAATATTGCATTCGTACCCTCGCTTCTAGAGGTTGAGCATATGAAGGGAAAAAAGTTGTTTTTGAAGTACACTGGAACAAACTTCTCTCTGTTTTCATACATAGCTCTTAGGAATTGCAGATGATGTACTTCGTGTGTGTCCAGCATATTCTTCCATAGTGTCTCAAACTCATCTATTGTCAAACAATTGTAAAGAGTGTCATAGAAGTCCCGTGCAAACTCTTCATTATTTGACAATGCTGGACCTAGGAACATCTCTGCCTTTGAGACAATGTGAAATAAACAGTTTCTGTGTACTGTTTCTTGCAATTCCAACGCGATTGCGGATCTCATTGCCCCATCCTGGTCTGTTATTATTGACTTTGGTGCTTTTCCACCCATACAGCCAACAAATGTTCTAAACAACCATCTAAATGTTGGGATCGTCTCATCACTAAGTACAGCCCCAGCAAATATAATGTTATTGCCGTGCCCATTTATTCCAACAAAGGGTGCAAACTTTAGGTTGTATCTGTTTGTTGAATAAGTAGTGTCAAAGCTGATTACATCTCCATATTCTTCATAGCTAGCTCTGCTGTTTCCATAGGCCCAGAATAAGTTTCTAACTTTGTTGTCTTCTCCTGCGTCAATTGCAAAGAAGAATAGTGGGTCTTCACTTTGCTTTGCTGTCAAATACTGTATCACTTGTGAGATATCAGTTTCACCACATTCTTTGAGCATCCTTGTTCTGTAGTTGCTGATGTCTTTCTTCACTAGGTTTGTGAACTGCATTCCACCCCTCAAGAATGACAAAAATGCTAGGATCTTTCTGTTTGGAACATTGACCGTAATAAGTGATCTTATTATAGCTTTTTCCTGTTCTGTGAAATACCTATGAGACCGCAGCAACTTCGAAAGTTGTGGACTCAGGAGTTTGTGGTTATGCTCAAGATTGAGTCTAGTGACCACCCATACATTATTTTTCAATGTGATAACCATTTCAGCTGGGCATTTTGTCTTGTCAATCACATTGCCTCTTTTTTTCCTCGCAGCTGGAGTAGGTGCAGCTTCATCTAAGTTGATACTGTTATTTTTCCTTTTTCTTGATGCTTTGCTTGACTGTACACCAGCGTTTTGCTGTTTGCTTCCATCATTCTCTTGTTCTTTGACAATTCCACTTCTTTGGCATTTATAAGTCATTCTTGTGACTTGGCCCATCATTTTCTTGTCTCTCGAGTGATAGTTGCCAGCCATAATAATTGAGAATCCTACAATCAGAGCATAACTGTTGTAGAATTTGTAAGCATCATTTGATGTTTCAAACTCCATATCTATCCTTGGAACATGCTGGCTCTCCCCCTCTTGACTGAGTGTAATAGCTGCCTCAATACTCTCGTTATGCTTGAATATTTGTATATCTTCTTCTGTGATGTCAATGTCCTGTTGTTGCGTACCATCTTCTGTGTTTTCTGTGCTTCTGAAGTGACCTGAGTTCGAATCCGTTTCTCCATTGTTCATAGGACCTTCTATTGGGTCATCAACAATCGATATGTACCCTTCTTGATCTGCAACTAGTTGCTCATTTGGCTGCCCTTCTTCTCCTAAATGCTCTGTATCAAGGCCATCTAGGCCATCTGTGCCTCCAAATATCTCATTATGGATTATTTCATGTTCATACATATGTTCAAGCATATGCATTTTGCGTTGCTTACTACTTATGTTCTCATTCTGTTTCAAGATAGTTTGACTTGCCTCCAAAATTTTCATTAGGAGCTGAATGCACTTCATTGATTGCTTCCTGTTCATACAAACATTCTAGCAGCTGTATCTTGCTTTGCCTTGTTTGTAGCTCACCCTTTCTGGTTCCTTTGTCATTAGTATGACACTCTGATATATTTATATGATGCTCTTCTGAAACTTCTAGGTTCTTTGATGTGGGGCAATCATTGCATCTGCTGGTTGTGACATACATGCTATTCTGCTTCAAAAAAAAAAAACCAATCATTATACTACTTATTTTCCCGAGATATTTTTCTTTTTTTGTCATTGCATCATGGGACTTTTGCTTTTTACCTCAAATATATGATCAAATTCTTCCGGTGCTTGTATCATATGCATCGGGGAACCAATTGGAGACTGCAAACACAAATGCAAAAATTAGTGTTTGCGACATTTTATTGTTTCTAAGAACTACTATAAATTAACAGTAATTGTACCTCATACATCTCCTCCCCATTAATCATATTGCTGCTTTCTCCTAGCCAAACTAGATGCTCATGATCTTGTACATCATATCCTCCCTGTGTCATCTCCTTTCTTGTGCTACTTTCCTGGTTCATATTAACATCCACATAAGCATTATCATTATATATGATGATATCCCCGCAACCATATTATTGCTTTTTTTTGAACTCTTACCTCATTACCATGCTCCTTCCAGTTGGAAGTATTGTATGCTTGACTGGTTGATGCACCAAACGTCATCTGTTTTAGCATCAACACCCAATTTAATGTTTGTGACACGTATATAGAATGAGGTTTCTCAGTTTATAATCAGATTAGATATTATTCAGTTTTGGATACAACATGATTTCATAAATTAAATTGTAAAGAAATGTAACATATACCTCAACTGGATATGTGTATGTTTGCCCTTCTTGTGAATTTCTTATCACTTCCCAAAGCAGCGACGTGTTGTTTTGCATTATCTGTGAATTGTTTGTGGGGCTTCCTATCTGCAATGTAGGTTCATTTAACTTTGCAGTTCCAGTATCAGTAATCGTTTCATCAGCAATCTCCTGCATTTAAGAAAGAGGGATTAGTTACTAATACCAAAAATCTAAGGTTCAGGTTCAGGTTTTCTTTTCTCAATCTTTGTTTATGCTACAAACCCCAGTACAAATCTAAGGTTCTGATATGTTGCCTTTCAACAGGGAAGGAGAAGGTTCTATATGAACAAGCTTTTTTTGAAGACTGCAGTGTACCAAATCTCTTCTACAGTACAAAT
Source organism: Themeda triandra (assembly GCA_018135685.1). Lineage (NCBI taxonomy): Eukaryota > Viridiplantae > Streptophyta > Magnoliopsida > Poales > Poaceae > Themeda > Themeda triandra. Next base: position 189,658 of record JAENPR010000670.1, on the reverse strand, counting down.
ATCTTATGCAGCAAGGCACTTCGAGTTCAGAAACTGGAAACTAAACAACAGGAAACATAGAGCTTGCCCATGATGATCTAGTAGAGACTGTTAGGATCCCCCAAAAGCAATCTGGAGTGTTGGGGGACTGGATCAGATACAGATCTGTACTCGTGGAGCAGATATACTTTACAATTTTTGTGGATCTGGGAGCACACCGGTGCACCAAAGCAACAGGCACAACAGGCACGAGACATCTATGATGCTGAGATGAGAAAACTATAAGTGAAAGTAGGAACCTAACCTCATCTGTTATCTGCGCTCCAGGTATGTTCTTCCTCCAGTGTTCTTCCATCCTTTTCCTCCTCTTGCTTTTCTGGACTTGTTCTTCCATCCTCCCCCAATTGCTTTTCTGATCGTCTGGCCAGATGGATCTGAAATCGCTTTTTTTTTCATAGCCGACGAGGTGTTTTTTGCGGCTGCAACCCTGGTGGCGCCCCGCCTGATGTTTTCATCCTTTTTTTTCCATTTCATTCATAGTCATCCATCTTTTTGGGCTGTACAGAACTAATTTTTTTTTTGGCTTGCTAAACAGTCCACAATCCGGTAGTAGAGCCCATGGGCCTGTTTGTTTGTATGTAACAGAACAGAACAGCAGTGAGCCTATGGGCCACGTTTGTTATGTAATGTTGAAGAAAAAATAACAGAAAAAAATACTGAAAACAAATGATACAGAAAACAACACTGAAGCCATGAGATTTTCATCCTACGGCCCATGCTGGTGACTGACGAAAAAACAAAATATCAGGCAACTGAAATTTGGCGGTCCGTACAGGTGACTGAAAGTTATACTAAAATTCAGGCAACTGATATGGAGACACACCCACTTCAATCTCAATTGTTACTAGCCTATAAAATTTTGTGTCATGGATCCACGATGGATCATGATAAGACGTAATAGCCCTTTTTATATTAAAATTAGTATAACAATTTATAATTGTATTTTGAGTGAAGTGGTTGATATCATAATAGATTTAAAAAAAATTAAGTATCTTCTCTCGTTAGAAGGCATGAGCATATTTGGTATCATAGCGATATCGAGATTCTCGCTGGCGCATTGTTGTCGATAGGAGCGTTTCTGACCACTTAAAACATAACCACAAAATCATAGAATAAATCCATGAAAATGCAAGTACCTGTGCCAAGTGGAGAACTTGACCCAGGTGCACGGTTTCAACACAAGGGACCTAACCAACTAATCTATGATTAGCTCGCATTGAGTTGGGAAAGAAACACATACTGTAGAGCTGAACTATAGTGATCAATCATGGAAGATGAGGTCATCTTTTGGGTTAAATCAAATCTATTTGCTAAAAGATAATATTTTTTTCTCTCCCGTTGCAACACACGAGCATCTTTGCTACTATATATAGGACTCCGCTATTTGGTACCCGGGTACTCTTGGGTACCGAATAAGATTATTTGTACCGGAACCCTAATCTCTCGACGCTATTGATCTAATCTCTGTCGACGCTTATCAATGGCTAATCTGTCTACATCGCTATTGACCCTAATCTCTCGCGCTCTGACCCCTAATCTCGTCCAACGCTAAGATAAAACAAAAGTGAACTATACTAGTAATTACTCAGATCTACTAACAGTTTGGTGACACTTTGAACCCTAATCTCTATTGACGCTACTAACCCTAAACCCTAAATCTTAAACCCTAAACCCTAAGGCCAATATGACGCTCGGTACTGAATAACTAGTAGTAGTACCCGGGTACCAAATATCAATACTATATATATAATCCCTATTGAACACACAGCGCTGTATATAGTTATATACCACGCTCAGCCACTTGCGGCCAACCTCAAACCCGCAACAATATTTTTTCTTCCCAATTTTCCTTCCCACCAAGCATGTGACCCAACACATCCCACCATGCAACCGCAAAAGCCAAATCTTTAACCGTAATAAGTAGCATGCAACGCTGCTGCATAGAGCATTAATCACGGCATTTATTATCCATTTATTTGTCCCGTCTATAAATAGCGCCGTACAAACCTTTTTTCTTTCTATTTTTTTCTTCCCCACTCGTTTCCTCCACCTCCGCCGATGGCGGCCTGGCGGCGGAAGCGGCCTACTGAAGCAGCATGGCGGCGGCTTGGGGAGTCGTCCCCACGCGCGGAAGCGGCCTGGCGGCGGTGTGGGAGTCGCGCCCACCATCTCGACGCGCCCACCAAGCCGACGGTGGTGAGGATGCGGCGGCAGCCCTTCACCAACCTGACGGCAGCCATGGCGGGCCTTGCTCTCCTGTCGATGATGGGCACCAGCCCCTCAGGCACCGACGCACGGCAACCCCCGCGGAGCCCTCGGCGGCCCCTGTGAGTCGTCTTCCGGCGGCGGCGACGTCCACCTCGTCCCAAGCGGCCATGGCGTGCTCGCTTGCCGGCGGCGGGATCCCACCCAGAGGTTGCGGCCCGACTCCGAGGAGCTTTCTCTGGAGCAACGGCGAGTGCCCCAGGCAGGGACTGCGGCGGCACTCCACAACATCGACGAGTGCAGATGCGTACGACGGCAGATGCATGCCTCCAGTCTCCAGTATGGTAAGTCGAGGCTCGATGGCCCATGGGATTCGCGAGCTGCCTTTCGATCATGTCCCGCGGCCCTCCGTGCTGTTGCAGTAATTCATCATGAGGTTACCGTAAAGAAGCTTCATGTCCCTCAAGATACAGATTTTGTGTTGATATTTTTCCCGTACTCTGTATCATGCTGCTCATCATACGGATCCCTTGTAGATCCATGCTTTTTTTATTATGTTATTATATGCTGCTCCTACTTCAGATCCTTTGTAAATCCATCTTTTTTCCGCCTTATTCAGATTCAGATCCGTATGATTGGCAGTTCATAGATTAGGATCCTTTTCTATTCGATTATGGGATGATTTGATTTCAGTTGTGAATGTATCCAAATTCAAGATGTACTACTTAAGTTTGAAAATAATTACGGTCATTTGCAACGCTCTGGTTGTCACTGGCAGTGCGAACTTTTTGGAATGGACTGGTCATCATCGATGAGAATGACTACTACACAAAATTCAGAAAGCTGTCAGATGCTTGATTATTACTACTACTTGATTTGTATATAAACAACATAATTTGTACTAACTTGATTAGTAGTACTACTATTACGCCAATTAAACCGAAAATAATCTAAATTGCAATATGCGTTCCTGGATTTTAGTCATGAAGAACCATTACTCGTAATTACTGACTTCCGTAATTATAGGCATGCCTAATTATAGGCACGCACGGATGCACTTCTATTCCTTGCGTGTTAATGGAATTACGGTTATTTGTTTCAAAAAAAGAATTATAGTTATTTATTTGTTTCAAAAAAAATTACGGTTATTGAAGGTTTAATTGAAGGAGTTTACAGTTAATTGACGAGAAACATTACGGTTAGAAGAAAAATGACGTACATTGGTATTTGTGTTTAAATGAAGGAATTTATGGTTAAATTGACAAGAAAAATTACGGTTAGAAGAAAAATGTTTGGAAGAAAAATTAGGGTTAAAAGAAAAATGACGTACGTGTGAATATGAATATGCATGTATCGTCAGCTCTTTACGGTTATTCCTCCTATTAAAACCGACCGATTCCAGAAATGTGACCAATTTTATATAAATTTTACTACTAATAAAGTTTACTGCTAATGAATATGAATTTTGTGTTACGCTTATTAGAGCCTGCTATACCGTTTTGATAGAAAAGTTTATTACAACACGTTGCCTAACTTTCTCAGGGCTTGGAAAAGGTTGACACCTTTGAACTGTACGATCCACTCGTTGCCTAATTACAGTCAATCGAAGACGATTATTAATATTCCTTAACTATAGATATTTACGGCTAATTGAGAAATTAATTCGGCATTTATTTACTATTAATGGAGCAAAAGCTGCTGCTTCATTCACTGGTAGGTGCATGCACGGCAGTACATGCATGCAGCCTTTTGCGGTCTCGGGAAGGTTTTTGCGGTTGCAGAGCCAATGTTTATTGTCTCAGGGGAAACTTTTTGCGGTTACGGAAGGAGAGGCAGCAGGTTTTGCGGTTGGGGAAAAACAAATGGCAGTAATTTGCGGTTGCGGAGGAAGCGCCGCTGGTGGTTCGGGCGTTGACCTGCGGCGCGTTTCGTAACTATTTACAACGTAGCGCTGTGAATAGCGCTGTCCTATATATATATATATATATATATATATATATATATATATATATATATATATATATATATATATATATATATATATATATATATATATATATATATATATATATATATATATATATATATATATATATATATATATATATATATGTATATATATATGTATGTATATGTATATATATATGTATATGTATATGTATATGTATATATATATATGTATATATATATGTATATGTATGTATATGTATGTATATGTATATGTATATATATATATGTATATATGTATATATATGTATATGTATATATATGTATATATATGTATATGTATATATATATATATATATATATATATATATATATATATATATATATATATATATATATATATATATATGTATATATATATATATATATATATATATGTATATATATATATATATATATATATATATATATATATATATATATATATATATATATATATATATATATATATATATATATATATATATATATATATATATATATATATATATATATATATATATATATATATATATAATAAATTGGCAAAATTTCAGTCTGCCCTTTTTTCTTCCACCCCTTAATCCAACACTGATACGGTTACATTGATAAAAGAGATTATGATTAGGATTGAAAAAAAAGAAATACATGATTTTTGGTCATACGCAGCTCACTTTCTACCCAGTCACCTACCCCTACTGGCTCCCTGCATCTGGACCAGGCTGCCCCAATTCGCTCGAGCTCCCTCGGCCCACCATGAAGACTTTGAAGCAGCCCGACCCTGCTCTACCATTGGACTACAAATGTTGACATGATGTGCTATGGACATTACTTTATAATGTTTGTTCAGCTAATGCACATCACTCGATCAACAGTTTCTTATTATTTTAAAATTCATTTATAACATTTAATCTTGCTATTAAGTGGTATCGATGAAGCAAGATTGGACCAGAAAACAATTGTAGCCTTGGCTATCTAATCGAGCAATTGACATTCCGATTAAGAGTAGTTCATTCTTTTGTTATATATCTCAAATTATAAAAGTCACTTGTTTTGGCTTGTGGAGCATATGTGGTAAAAAAAAAAAAAAACAAAGGAAAGAAGAAATAAAACCGGGATGGACAAACTAACGTACATGACATGTTTTTTGTGTTCTGATACATGAAAAACAAAGTTGAAACTCGGTATGGAAAACAAAGAGCCTATAAACACTTTGTGTTTTTAATTAGGACAATCCATAAGACTAGGGTAATTTCTATTCTTATCCTTTTCCATATGGATTTGAATCTTGATTAGGATCTATGTAGATATGAGTTAAAGTTATAATATTATATACTACGAGGAAATTTTTTTGTGCCTTGCAGTTGAAGAAAAATCATTATTATACTCCCACTGTTCTAAATTGTAAATCATTCTCACTTTTCAAGATATATACTACACATTTAATGTGTATTAGACATAATGTATATGTAGAAGCATTGTAAAAGCTATGTATGTAGAAAAGTCCAAACAACGCACGATTTGGGACAATGGGAGTTTTATTTTTTTTGATCACGCCCTTGACACGTATTTCATTAAGTAGAAAATGGGAGTTTTAAAGCAGCACCTACAACCAAGGTATGCTTCATTCACCTGCAGGCACCGGTCCACAGACCCCTCTCCAAGATCTTGAGGGCGAACGGCAACAACACCTCCTTCACGTTGCACAGCAAGATGCTAGTAATCATCTACAGAATCAAGGTATGCGCTCCTTAGTTGCAGGAACGAGCACAAGGAGTTCCCAGGAGGAAAGGACTACATCTGTCATGGACAGATACCTAGTTCCAATCCCAACTTCTATTCAAGGAATAAGATGTTACATTGACGCTTCCACTCAGCCCGATCAGCCACTTCAAGTTCTTCGTGATGCAGGGATTGGTATCTTCATAGTCAATACCATGATTCAACCCTCCCATAGCATCTTTATAAAAGCTGCAATGAAGGATGCGTCCTCGGTACTCATGGCTGAGGCTGTTGGCCTTGCTCTTGCGGCCAAGATCATTAAGGAATTGAATCTTCAGCAGGTCACAATACTTTCAGACAATCAACAGTTGGTGAATTTCATGAATGGTTCTATTCTCCATCACCCCCCTGACTGGAGAATTAAACCTTTCACTCATATAGCCCACACAGCGATCCAGGAGACTACAACTTCAATCAGAAGAATTGGTCGACAACACAATCAGATGGCTGATAGTTTAGCCAGACAGGCTCTTAGAGCTTCTTCGCCCAATCAACAGGGTCCCGATGTAATCTGTGCTTTTCAAGCACATGAGAATGAGTGTCCTCTTCTTATGGCACTCCGCTCTGTAACCATTAACTCTGTAATGGTTTTAACGTAAGATCTTGTCAGTTAATTCAATCAATATAGTTTCATTGTCAAAAAAAAAATACGTTGCTATAGAAATTGAAATGACATGACATTGTACTATTATTAGCAAAATTAACTTGATCATTATAGAATAAATTAAATCCAGTAAAAATTATGAAAAAGGTAAATACATATAGATATATAACATTTTTGCCCTTATTTTGTTATTCAAGTAAGTTGGATAGCTTTTTGTCTTCTCCCATTGCAACGCACGGACATATATGCTAGTAATTCTAAAAATACAAAAATGAATCATTTATGGCTTGTTATGTGGCCATCATCGAGCAATATTTAGAAATTTATGGACAAAAACAAAATTAATGTTAATAAAAAAAGATGACATCGCAAGATAGTTGGGCCTAGCTCAACCTGGTGGGTTCTGAAATTAAGATTTATCAGATGATAGCCACTGCGAGGAGCAACCAGGCGACCATGAGCTGCGGTACCCTCTCGTTAGGCAGTTGTTCAAGCTCATATCTGGGCCCATAAGATCCCCTTATCTATGCCTTGCGTTGTGCTAAGTTTAGAGGGACATATGTGCCTTGCGTACGTTGTGCTAAGTCAATTCCGCGCATTGGCAAGTTTCAATGATGCCGAGAATTCACAGACTGGAGCAAGTAGAGGCATCACTGCTCGCTCAGTAAAAAAGTATTTTATCGCCCAAATCCACTCAGTGCATATAGTTCCCACCACCGACGTGTGCCTATTATACTCTTTTTTTATTTGCCACGTGGGGCCGGTAGCAAAGCCTTGTCTGCTTCTTCATTGAAGCAGATGGAGAGCGATGTCGTTTTTCTTTAGTGGGGGCATCACGGTGTGCGGACCGGCCCGAATAATCGCCCCAACAACCACTTTAATTGTGGCAATGACTACACAATTGTTGGACGAGGATGTCCGTGGCTACGTGCTGATGCGTTGGCTAGAGGCATGTGGCACATGTGCGAGTGCCACGCGATGATTCCACACACATAATAGACCTCGAGGCCCTAGGATTCGCCCTGAAAGAGCTAAAGTTCTGCGAAATTTGCCCGTTTTGGCCTGGCCCGAGATAAAATAAAGTCGTTCAGATGATTTTGGCTCAGTTCAAATTCTCATCCTATTCTATTGTCCAACAAGAAGCCCACCAACACCCCGCATTGGTACAACCCTGAAAAACTTCCTCATGCCACCTAGTTCTAGTGAGCCCTTTTCCTTTCCTTTCAAGCAACCGCCAAGGTGCACCGCCGGCCTCTGCTCCCTGTCGTCCACGGCTCGGCACCAGTGCAGTTGCCACTCTTATCACCATAGCAAGAGCCAATGAATAAGCTCGTGCCATTGAAGCCCCTCTATGCTCGCAAGTCGCAACCATGCTATGGTCGCTCCTCGGTGATGTGTTGTGTCATCACTTGCTGATGCAGCCACCACTGCACCATCGTCGGCCCTCCCTTTGCCAACGCGTTCTATGCCGTCGCTACTGCCCTTTGCCATGTTTGTCGGTTTGGGAGTGTTTGGTTCAAATTTGCACAAATTTCATTCAAATTTATAGTAGATGCTGGTGCAAATTCCCTAGACTTTCCAAAACTCTTCCAATTCGGCGTCTCCGAAGTTTTTATGCAAATAAATCCCAGAACCTTGGCTCACACAACACATCACATCGCTCAATGTGATGCCTTCGTTTACCCCGCCACCTGTCCATCTCCTCCCCTGCCCTCATTGCTCCTCCTCTAGCTTTGCATTTGTGCCCTCTACTTTAATAATGCCCCTCGGCCGTGCTCCTCTTGCTCGTACCCTCCCCTAACCCACTCCAACATTTTTTTTTTTTGCGAATGGAGAACTTTATTAGAACTTAAGTTACATCTTTACAGGAGAGGGACACAACCCACTCCGGAAAACAAGCAAAAAAAACACTGAGTCTCCCTAGATCTATTAGCAAAACGCGCTAACTCATGCGCCACATTGTTCTGGACTCTACTAATATATACTACCTCTAAATTACACAACTGACTGCTCGCAACGTGCACCTCCGCCAAAACTTGCCACAACGCCGAGCGATCACGGCCCTTTGTGTTGAACTTGGCGACTATCGACTGGCAATCAGATTCGAGCACCATCGGCGTTTCCGGCCATCTCGCCGCCATATGCATACCCTCTAGACAAGCAACAGCTTCAGCTTCTTCTGCGTCCCTGCACTGTGACAAGACGCGCCAAGCAGTTAGTTTCAGAGATCCCTGCCAATCACGGATTACAACTCCTACTGCTGCTTCTCCAGATAACTGATTGAAAGATGCATCAACATTAATCTTGAAGGAGCCTTGCATAGGCGGCAACCAGTGCCACCTCTTCTGAGCTGCTGATGGTCTTTGATTTTTACTGATTGCAGTCATAGCACAACGCTTCCCTTTTGTATCCAAGAGTTCACTCGCTTTCGAGTAATGTTCAGAGAAGCCAAATATCTCTTTAAGAAAGTGACCGAGCTTATTATAAAAGGATGAATATTTTCATGGATGATCTTATTTCGTATACTCCAAGTATGCCAAAAGAGCATGAAAACGTTTGTCAATACCTCTGGGGAATTATTATAGATCAGCATCATCAACCAATCTGGATCAGCCTTGGCCAAATCTTTTTTTGACGGCAAAACCCAATGCTCCCTCATCGCATGTCTTAGGGCTGTAGCATGAGGGCAGGCCACCAATGCATGGTAAACATCTTCCGCCTCTTGCCCACATAATTCACATACGTCATGTTGCTCCAGGTGACGATATTTCTTATTAACACGAGTAGGCAGTCCATTGTTAACAGCCTTCATTGCAAAAACACTAACCTTGGACGGGACATGAACCTGCCATAGTTTCTTCCACCCAGCCCTTCCTTGATCAGAGTTGGAACTGCTTCCAATGTTACCAGTCCCATAGAAATTCCGGACAGCTAACCTGTAGGCACTTCGCACCAAAAAGATCCTAGATTTCTCATAATGCCAGGCCACAAAATCAGCGGACTCCCGCACAGGCAACTTAATTTTAAAAATCTCTGCAGCATCACATGGGTAAAAATACCTTCGGATAGTCGTTTCGTCCCAAGTTCCACTGTCATCAATAAGATGGTGAACCCAACGTAGCCGGCACAACCGTTGTGGCCCAAGCGGCTTTAGTCCATACCCCCGCGGCAACCAGTTATCACGCCAAATCTGAGTGGATTTTTCATCACCAATTCGATGTATGACACCCTGCTTCAACAACTCCAGTCCATACTCAATAGCACGCCAAGTTTGTGATGCATCACTGGCCGGGGCACGATCCAACAGCTTACTGTTAGGATAATATTTAGCTTTCAACACCCTTGCACAAAGAGTATCAGGGAATGCCAATAATCTCCAAGCTTGTCGAGCAAGCAATGCCTGATTCATCAACCGGAGATCTTTGAAACCCATACCACCAAAACCCTTTGGCAGTACCAATTTGTCCCATGGAATCCATTGCACCTTCCTCCGACCCCTCTCAGCTCCCCACCAGAAGGCACGAACCTGTTTCATGAGTTCATCACAAAGGGTCGTGGAAGCTTAAAGACACTCATAATATAGACTGGCAAGGCTTGGGCAACCGATTTGATCGAACCTCCTTTCCTGCTGCAGATAAATATTTTTCATTCCAGGCAACCATTCTTTTGTAGAAACGCTCCTCAAGTGGTCGAAACAACCCCCTTTGAACCCGACCATTTGGAGTTGGCAAACCCAAATATTTGGCTTCAAACTCAACTCGTTCCACACCTAAAATTGAGCGCACTTGTTCAGAAACGTCCAGATTTTCATTTACCAGCAGGGAGCATTTGGTTGGGCTGAGTAACTGTCCAGTACACTTCATCAATCAAATGCTACATTGAAAAAATCAGAAATCTTCTCAACTCGATATGAAATTCGCTTGCTATGCCACCATGCTCCCTCCACTTTCCCCATCACGCTGCTGCTCCATCACACACAGATCAGTAAAGCAGCTGCCCATCAGGCCACCACACGACACAGATCTAGAAGAGGGGTGGGGATTTTCGTGCAAGAACTGACCTGGGATCTGGACGTCGCCTCCGCGTTGTAGGGCTCGTGCGCCGGGGTCGGCGGGCGCACTAGGTCGGCATAGGACCAGCCCTCCCCTGGACCGCCGGCAGCAGCACGGCGTCATGGAGAAAGAGGAGGGGGAGGGGGGCCCCACCCACAGCCACCTCGTAGCCGTCGCTGGCGGCTGGGGCCGGAACCCTAGGTCGCCGCCTAGGGCCGCCGCCGGCCGGTAGGACCAGCCTAGGCCTGGATCTGGCCACGCCGGGCCCAGATCCGCACACGGCCGGCCCGCCGCCGCCATGGGAAGCGAGGCCGGGGAGGGAGGTGCCCGGCTGCCGCCGCCAAGGCGCTACCACCGGTCGCCCCTCCTCCGGCGAGGGGGAGGGGGAGCCCGCCGCGGAGGAGCGCCAGGACGGGGTGCGGGGGGGGTGGGGAGGGCCCCAGTCACCCCCCCCCCGCCCGCGGGCCGCCGCCGCCAAGCTTATATTTGAATTTCAATATCCAGTAACTAAAATCCTTGTTTTTTGGATGCAACATTCATCTATGGCTTCTTGTACAATCCTTGTTACCTATGGGGATGTTACAATCCTTGTTTCAGTAACTGGATCCTTGATCAGTACTGAGAATGGCTTCTTGTATTGGTATCATTTTTTCTGTTCCACTATGGGGACATGCAGCTGTCTCTGAAGTCATGTTCAAATTATTTCTGTCTATGCCTTGTATTGTTCACTGATGACCAAATTATTTATGCTCATGTTCAAATTATTCTGCGTCATCTATGGTCACTTTGTGTCCACATATTTGTGTTTCTATCTTTTTTGTCATCTATGACGATGCCTCTCCCATTCTGTCTGCATTGTGAAAACCCGATGCTCTTTGAAGAATTGGATTTAACGATTTATTGATCATGTGGGCTATGGCTCTCTCATGCCTACCTCTCGTATATAAAGTATCATATCCAACGTATCTATATGTATAATAATATATCACCTATATGGATGGGTCTAAAAAAATTCCAATCATATTTAAAACATTTATGCTTGATCTAATTGGTACCAATTAGGAACACAATGGTACAAAAAAGTGAAAATGATGTTTCTGATTAATTATAGCTACATTCAAGTATTAAACAATAATCAGACAGACAACGCTTACCCACGGGTTGTATGAGCTGTGGGTTGTACATGCACGGCCTGTTGGTTGTATGAGCTGTGTGCTCTAGATCCTGCTTGGACTATTGTGGACAGTATATAAAAAATAGTGGGCAGCGACAAAACTATTGTGTTCACACCCTGACCACACAACGCATAAATAGAAGGGTAAACATCATTTTGTTTTTGAGAACATGCCGTCAGCATATAATTCATGAAGTAGAAGAAGAGTAGCCCGTACACCCATAAAGAAGAAACAAAAGGATTTGCAGGTAATACGAGGATTACCAGCGAAGTTCTTAAAGTAACACAAAAAGTAAGAACACGAGGGCTGAGCGACCCTCCACTAGACAACCCCTGTAATCGAGCCTAATACAAAAGATAACTCAACTCTTAGGTAGCCAGTAGCGATAGGAGTCATAGAAGAACAACCCGACGACAAAGCATCCATCCAAGCAACCTTGGCAGCAAAGCATCTACCAGAAGAGATGACGAGGTCGGTGGCAAAGCATCCACCCGAAAGCAGCTCAGAGGCGCGCAAAGCATCCGCCGGAAAATAAACGGTTGCTCCTCCGAGTCACTAAGGCTATTGCCCTATGGACCACAGGTGAGGAGAACTTACCTGAAGGAACACTGGCGGCAAAGCATTCACCAATGCAATGAAGAACCCCTCGACAGCAATGCGTCCGCCAGAAAACACCTCGATGGCAATGCATCTACCGAAAACAACCACAAGACCATCAACGCGGCAAAGCATCTGTTGATGGGGCCAACACACACCTAGTAGCAAAGCATCTGCAAGAAGAGGGCCTAAGCGACGACTACGGCTACAACAAACCAACTGGACCTACCAAGGTAAGGAGGTCATGAAGCACAAAAGGCTCAGCACAGCGACCACGATGACCAAACAGTAGGAGCAAATGCAACGGGAGGCCCCTGAGCGATCAAGATGAACAACAACTTCGATGATGCGCCAACTGCATCACTATCGTCGACCTGGAGGAACTAGGATAGGTTTTCACCAAGTTCTTGAGCGTGCATCGTTGGCACCTGCAGTGATGCATAGGTCGAAGAGTCATTCAGCGACGCCTTCAACAAGGTAAGTGGCACGTGAGGTACGGTGGAGTAAGCTGCTAGGCAGGGTTGGCCCAGAGCAAGATGCCAGGCAGGGTTTTCACCCAATGAACTGTTCGCCGGCTCAGAATGCCACCGCTGCCCGCACCACCGGCCTCGACAAGTTCGGGCGGCCACCAGAACCAAGCTAGCCGGCTAGCCTTTCCGCCATCAGTGGCCCGCACCGACATGCCGCAGAGGGCGCGCAAACCGCCGACCACCATCCATAGGAGCAGCCAAGGGTGAGGGCCGCCCTCCACCGAAGAAGCCACCTCCCATTATAGCCGCCGTCCACCCTGGATATCAGAAATGACAGGGAGGGCGTCGCTGAGCACCATGTCAGCATGCAGACGATCGGATCCTCCCGTGGGAGGAGGCCAGCCACCGCCTTTGGTCATCAAGCACGTTGGTGAGAAGGTGTAGAGCGGAGGGGGGTGAGCAGTGGAGAGGTGGGGTGGAGGGAGTCGAAAGTGCGGGCGAGGGCTCCTTCGAGGGAGCAACTGCCGCCGCCACCACGGGAAAGTGCTCATGAGGGGGGCTTGGCGGAGACAAAGCCCCTCCCCCCCCCCTGCTGAGTCGTCCGTGGAGGGAGCGGTCGGGGTCGGAGAGGTTGCGGCTTAGATTAAGCTGACACAAATGTAAACATCCTAGTTGGGAGGAAAGGTGCCGAACCCTAAAAAAAAGCTCTACAAAAACTTGCCACTAGCTAGCAAGTAAATAACTATGTGTCTGAAATAAGTTGCAACAAAAGTAATAATCAAGCAACACAGTTGAATTAAATCAGCACAATCCGAAATTGAAACCCAGAAAGTAGTCTTATCTTAGCCCTGAAAAGCATTATGCTAGCATCAAAATTCAGTCACTTCACACTAATACTAAAGAGCGTACTCCTATATACATTTGATGTTGAGACAAGCCACACCATAACCAGATGTCAAGATGCTAACCCTGTACTTCACAGTTCACAAAAAAGTGGGGAGACCATAGGAAGCAATCTTGTGATGGCATGGACTGCAGAAAGAGTTGTTGGGTCAAGTAGCATCGCAAGTCTTAATCTCCATCAATAACCAATCCTTCCTCAGATCCTTGGGTAATCTTAAAAAAGATCTCAACCGGCGACTATTGTCGCTGCAAACAAGAATTCTATAGGCTTTAACCTCATCAGGACCCAACAAGCCATAGCTAGGTATCTCTTGAAGTGCCTCAGACATTTCTAACAATGCTGCCTCGATAGAAGCAAGAGCAGCCAACGTAGTAGATGGTTGTTGGAGCGTAGGATTGCTGGAATCAACGACGACTGCCGGTGGCCACTCCATGTCAACCTCGCTTCTTTGGCCTGTCAATGTTGCACCACCACCGCCACTACTTGGATAATATGTGTTGAAGAAATGTGATATGTTGCTGGGGATCAGTTTGTCTGGCATGTAACAAGGCCCAACTTCATGTTCGCATTGTGAGACAGAATGTATTATTTTGCTTCTCATGTTGACCATGATCTGCCATATCATCTGACTGCCATATTCTGTGTCGCGCAACCGGAAGCAGATAACTTCCGGTTCGTCCAAGCTCACGAAGGCACGGTCAAGCGGGTCGCAAGGGAGGCCCTTGTAGGCATCAAGTGCCCAGAGCTCGGTGGCATCGACCACACCGTCCTTCACCCACTCCATCTCATGATTGCCCATTCTCATCGTCCAAGTGTGGATGGTGTATGCATGACGAGAGCGTTCGCAGCCGCAAGAAGCGGCGGTACCACAACAGCAGCGGCCAAAGATATTGACAAACTTGAGTGCACCGCCACCAGCTGTGGTGCACACGTTCCGGTTTGACGTTGTCAGACCTTTATGGTGATCTATGGGGAGCGGCACGTACCGAACAGTGGGCGTCTCCTCGAAAACATCGATGAGCATGATGCCACGGCACAAGTCGACCCAGCAGAGCTGACGGCCGTTGACGGGGACGACGGTATCCCACGATACCAGTGGACGATCCCAACGATCTCTAGTCACTATTGGAAGATACCAATCCTCTCTGACATCAATGGCGTGGCAGTTCCACTCACTAGAACGGAACAAGCAGAGCTCGAGCTGGACCACACATATCGTGCCCTCCAGGAGCGACCCCGCAGTGAGCTCCGCCACCACGAGCTCCTCCTCACCACGGCGTAGGAGCCCGGTGCCCTTAGCACTCAGCTGTCGAGGCACAATCACTGTTCGTGACAAGATCCAGTCTTTCTCCTCATAGAAAGGGGGGAGCAGCGACAATGACGGCGGCCGCGGGGGCTCCGCACCGTGGGCGCCGCCGTTGTACACGAAGTGTTCAACCGTGTGGTATGGTTGATTCTTCTCTGTAATACGGACCTGGATGAGCACAGAGTCGCCGTGTGCCGCGAGAACCTTGGATAACTCCCCTCCGAGACCGTGAGGAATCCGGAGGAATACACGTGAAAGTGCCGGGGGCTCTGCGACGGCAAGGGAGATTTCGATCGGGTGGCAGTTGCTGGTGCGGGCGGCCGCCAGTGTCTTGGGGTCGTCGCCGTCGGTCGGGGAGCAAGATGAGTCCTCGAACTTGATCTCCATGCGCTGCTCGAGCATCACCCACCGTGGGTAGGCGACGGAGGAAGAAGACGATCCGGTTCGAGATTGAGCTTCCATGGCCGCCGCCGCCGCCGATCAATGTTGGTTTTTGATCTAATCCGTATTCAGGATCCTGCGTCCGTGCGTCGTGCTTACGGTTTACAATGGGCTGCACATATATCTTGGTAAGAAAAGGGACGGTGTATCCGTGTTCCATGTGTATTGCAAGAGTTGCAGAGGAAAATTTGTGGACGACATGTAGACTGGATTTTGCTTAAACAGAATTTGCAACTTGTATTATTTGTTCAGACAGAATTTGCAACTTGTATCATTTGTTCTAGTAAGCTATGAAATTAGACTCTGCATCATGGTTGGATACCTAGGATCATGTGGTGTAAGTTCATCTTATTTTATCTTGGGATATAAAAAACAACTTTCTTGTCACAGAGAAAATAAGTGACAATTTTTGTTGCATGCACGTAAAAAATTAAACCCCTAGCTAGCTAGCTGATCCAAAATTCTTCTCATTCTACTACATACATTACTGAATTTGGCGTCCGTGGACAGGAAATCATCGTGTCCAAATGGTTCAGACTAGAGATTCCATCCAAATGGAGGTGAGCGAGCACTATTTTTCTTCCTCGCGTGCTATTGCACTACACGGCCCACAGCGACACACCACTTCACTAGTGCTACTCTCTCGACTACATCTTTGGCAGCTCTGTCCCTCCCTCGTCGTTATATCCGGTGGGCGTAGAAGGAAGGGGGGAGGCAGGCCAGCCAGGTTGTATGGATGGTGCCCGATTGAGGATAGAGGTGGTCGGCTCGGGTTGGGACGTGTCGTGGCCTCATCGATCGGCAAGCATGGCCACGGTGGCGGCGGCAGGAGTGGCTGGTGGGAAGGGGATAAAGGAATGCCGCCACTGGCGTCATAGGGCAACACCGGAGCTCCACAAGCTCAGCAGCAGAGCTCTGGCAGGCGAGTCCTCAAGTTTTCTTTTTTTTTTTAAAAAAAAAGGTTCCAAAAGCTACAGAAAACAAACCGAAACCCAAAAGTGGTAGCAACCTCCTGAAACATAAGATGAAAAATATCGCAGAAATGTCAAAAACTCTTACTCATGCATGCTAGCCGGGTCTAGGTGTTTGGTTTGCCCTCCAAAATTTAGTGCCGCTTGGAGTTTAGTGACCTCTAAACTTTAGCGGGGTGTTTGGCTCTTTTTAGCTGTGTGCCCGTGCGTTGCAACGTGAGAACATTCCTAAATACATATGAGTAATACATTCAAGATGCTACTAAGAATCAAACTTAATCATAAGTGTTATTTTTACAAATGCTACAAGTGCCGTACTAAGATCATTTTTATTTTTCTTCTCTTCCACAAGACAACAATACATCATTGGCAATAATTTTTTTCTACTAACAAAAAGATAGTTGTCTTTCTTACAAATTGACAAAGTACTTTATTGATAGGTTCAGATCTAATCTTTTAATGTTAATAATTGAGAAAGAATCAAAATGAAGTACAGATGTATTAACAATCTGGTACACTGCTGTAGCAAAAAAAAAAAAATCCTCAGTATGCATTTTACTAAATTGAACTTGTGCAATAATATAGCTTCAGAACATTCAACCTTTCAAAATACTCTTGTGGTTCTAACATAAAAATAAAAATGGCAGATTCTGATCACTCGTAACACCATTCAGGATTCAGCAACGTGACAACGCCATTCTGAAAAAAAAAAAGAGTGGACAAAAAATGGCAGTGGCCGCTGCTGGCTGCAGGAAGGCTACCGGACACTTGAGATTTGTTATTGGCGCCATCCTGAGCTTCTGTAACACACATTGTGTTCAAAGTTTTTGTTCTTGGATGAGATACTGGATCTCGAAATGCAAGTAGCAAGAAATCAAATTAGTTGTCTTGGTGCTGTTGCTGACCTTCTTCCAGTCACCGAGTCCAAACCTGGGAAAACAAAATCATGGCCATCAAGTTCATTTACTCCTCATTACTAAAAAGCAACAGGAAAACACGATTCGTACTTATTCAGAGATGAGTTCTAAACCAGAACACTCCTAGTTGTCTGTCTCACATGAGCAGCGCATCGAGAAGCAATCATGCTCCTCGGTGCTCCTGTGGCTTGGTAAAGGCGGCATTTGCACTTTGTGAAGTCATGGAAGATTTAACCACTTCATAATTTTTATTATTTAGTTTTTAATCTAATTCCTGGTATTCAAACTCGTAGAGTATACTCATTGCACAATTCATGGACTGCAGCTCCATTCTCTTTGGTAGGAATCTGATTCTATCTCCTATATACCTATGACCCTACAAACAACCGAACTGAACCTTGCCCTTGATTTTGATTGGAATTGCATGGCAGAAATTCTACAGTTCACAAACACTAAAGCTGTACACCTCCAGAGATAAAAACACATTAACCAGATTGGAGGAAAAAACTTGTTATATGCCTTGTTTGGAAATGTAAAGGAAGGTTAGCAGGACATGATTTTCTTATATATATATATATCAATTAACTGGCCAACAACTCTGTCCATTGTCTCCATGTCCCACCCAAGGGCACTATTTTTGTTTTGATACAGCGAAGGGCATGTCTGTACCTGATTACAGTTTCTATTCAGAAACAAAATATCATCCATGTGGGTATTAAAAGTAGCATGATGTATAAAGCAGACAGTTAGCGAAAAGCCAATTGACTAAATGGTGGGCGGAAACATGTTTAACTCTGACAAATTCAGATGACATAACCAGTTGCAGAGGAGTATGACAATGTACCTATAGCTTTCAATGACCCGATCCCAGTTCGTGCCTATGACACAGCAATGGACAAATTGCGCCAGGCGGCTCCAGCAGCAGCCGTGGAGGCCAGAAGATCACCCTCCAGTGAAAGACACGATAACATATGAAGGGCCATGAATAACTCAAGTTTTTATGCAAAACTGAAACAATCAAGTTACAGTCAGATTACATATATTAGTAAAGATATATACACATGCATCATTCGAATGGTTCTCATTGTTGTCAAATGATTTGCTGCATATCAAAATCCATACATCCAAATAGAAGGACTTAAGTAATGCTGATAGAAAGCTATTTAGTAGCAGGAAACTATGACTGCATTACAGAATAACTGAGAATAACCTCAGTGAAGTCAAAACAAAGAATTAGATTTCATGATTGAAGGCTTCCCACTGTTATTGCAGATAAAAAAGTAAGCATCCACTCTTTGTACCCCTTCCCTTTACATACTTATATGCTCTGTTGAGACATTTGGCCTAACACCATAGTTGACCCGTTTGGTCTAACAACAAAGCTCACCCTCTTGCCATTGCAATCAAATAATTAATTAAAGATCACTGCAATATCCAGGTTTATATTTCAGTGTAGAAACATAGATCATTTATAAATGCCTTATAGCATTAAAATTCACTTTATATAATATAAGCACCTCATATTTAACATGATACACACCCTGAAAACTTTGGCAAAAGTTTTGTCATTCTCTATAGCGCACCAGTGTAGAAGCTGATTGCATAGACTCCACACATCAAGGTGAAGGAAACCACGAAGCCAATACGGTTTGTTATTCATGTCTTGAGGTCTTTCGCATAATCACATTTTCTCTCTGTACAAATCCATCACGTCTTCTTCAGCTGAAAGTGATGTCACTATCCTTATGCTGCTCACAGCATCTTTTGCTGCTTATCTTGCCCCATACATCAACTGAAACCATAATGCAAAATCAGTGATCAGAGTCAGTATGATAAGAGAGCTCCCAATTTGATACAAAATAATGTGTCGATGTTCCTGATTTGGTTGTAGGGCCAAGGTTCTGATCATTCAAGCAAAATAACAGGTAATTAGTTCACATGTGCCATACAAAATAACAGGTTGTTGGTTCACAAAATAAAAATAACAGGTAAGGTTAGGAGAACCATGCAAAAAAGAAGGAAATATTTATTTACATAGTCCAACTAAAAAATGTATCTAAGATGCAAAGAGGTGGCAATATCAAGCTTCCTTTTAATTCTATCTGACAGATATTCAGAGAGTAGCTTCAGGCAAGCAGAAAAAAAAATAGTTTTGCAGATTTCTTGTGCCTAGTTTAGTAGTCTTCCCATCAATCTGTCTGTTTTTTTTTTTTTTTTTTTTTTTTTTTTTTTTTTTGAAAATACAGGAATGGACAGAACGAATTAACATTATCAAAGACATGTTGATCCATATCATTTTCGGGGTTTAATACTGGAACCCTAATTTGTAATTTCTGTACATGTACTAAACATATTCAGATCCAATACAGTATAGCAGGTAGCTAAGAATAGCATAATTGAATCAACCACGCATCAAAGAATAACATAATTGAATCAACCAAAGGCATCACTGCTCCTTGTTTCAGTGCTACGTCCATAAGCATAGCCATATATAGGGACAATCGGAAATACCAGTCAGCAGACCATGCATAGTTTATATATTAAATATTAAACTTGTATATGAAAAAATAGTGTGCAGGTTATGCCATCAAGGAACCAGATACATTATGCCATCATGTTTAAACCCACATAATGCAAAAGTTTTAACTATGAATATCACATTCGTATAACGGGTTGAAGCATTTCCCACACAGTTGCATAGTCTGTTAGTATCACATTCGTATAACGGGTTCAAGTGCATCATTAGCAAATCATGTGTGGCCACAGCCCTGTCTCTGCCATCATTATCCGAACTCCGAGCCTTGTCTCTGCCGCGCACCACCCTGTGTGGCCACAGCCCACAATGCTGCCACCTCCGCACTCACACTAAACCTATGCACAGCCCACACATAACCTCAGCCCAATAACTGTGCTTCCGGCACAAAGCCACCATGCCAAAGGCGCGTTGTCTCCAAGCTGCCCACACGCAACCGCGCGCCGTTCCTCCAGCATGCCTCAATTTTGCCACCAACATGGGGGCAATACGCTCTGCCTTAGGCCAGTCCTCAATGCCGAGTTTCACCTCCCGTTTCCAAAAATGAAATTTTAACATGTAATTTTTTTCTCTCAGTGCAAAGTTTCATAAGAGAGTTTCATAACTTATTTTACTATTTTCGTGGGTCCCATCTGTCCTTGTCATCTCTCTTTCCCTTTTCTTCCCCTTCCCCGCATGGAAAGCAACGACCATCTCTCTCTTCCCCCATGGAATGTGCCCGGCGACCTTGGCCTCACAGCCAGGCTCGGCTCACGGCGGAGGCGGTCCGCCCGAGCCCGACTGCTTCGCCCGCGGCGGAGATGGCCCCGCCCGCGCCAGATTGCATCGCTA
Organism: Themeda triandra; assembly: GCA_018135685.1. Lineage (NCBI taxonomy): Eukaryota > Viridiplantae > Streptophyta > Magnoliopsida > Poales > Poaceae > Themeda > Themeda triandra. The sequence continues at coordinate 168,845 of JAENPR010000670.1, read as the reverse complement.
GTGAAGCTTGCCCGCGACGAGCAGCTGGCGACGGAGATGGCCCCGCCCACGCCGGCGACGCCCGCCCGCGACGAGCAGCCGGCACCACCTCTCGCAGGCGACACCACGCGCACGAGCAGCCGGCGCCACCTCCCGCGGTCGGCGCTCCCTCCCGCGGCGGCGCCACGCCAGCGACCGGCGTCCGCGACGGCATCTCCTCTAGCACGCGCTCGCGGCGGGGGCATCCTCGCATCGAGCAGGCGTGACGGGGCGGCGCGCCGCTCGCGACGGGTGGGGCGGCCTCGCGGCTGGGCGTCCTTGCGACGGGGCATGGCGCCGCCGCTCGCGACAGGAGCTCGTAGCGGGGACGAGGAAAGGCGGAGTCGCGACAAACCAGCGTCCTCACGGCGCGGTGGCGGACCTCATCCGCGGCGGAGTACAGGCTCGCGACGCTCCCTTCGGATGAAACGCCTCAGTGGGGGGGTTTCACCATGTTTCACTGCCTGTGAAACGTCGCCCAGGTCGTTTCACCATGGTGACACTACTTCCTTCTCTCTCTCCTCCTCGTTTCAATCAAAACATGCAATTCTGCTGATGTGACGCTATAATAAATGTGTATGACACCCTGGTGAAACCTGCACTGAGACTGGTCTTATCACCTCTGTGCAACGATTACGCTGCAGCCACATCATCACTCCCGCATCACCACTGCTCCCCCAATGCATGGCCTCCACTTGGCCACCCTGCCACCTCCCTATGCCTATGGCCACCATGCTCCGCCCATACCCATATGCAAGGACCAGACCTGGGCTTCTGTTCTGATGCCACGAGAGTTTATAATAAAGAACTTTTAACTATATTAGAAAAATAGTGCAAAAATCAGTATTATGGGCCCACAAAATAATCAATATATAATATAGCAGGATATTTCCTCAATAACTTGATAGGCACCTATATATAATTGCCAAACTCAAGTGTGGTATACCAAAACTTTTTTATTTTATATTTGGTTTATGCACTGTTTGGTTTTTATATAAAAAAAATGTCATACAAAAGTTGGGTGCAAATAACTGCAATGCAAGAGTCCGCATCAGACGGCAAGTAAGAATTGATTTCAGATAAATGCAGGATATGACAGGGTTTCAGACAGCCAACAGGACTTTATAGTATAATTATTTTTCGGTAATTCCACGAATCTCATGGCTATCTTTTAAAGAATTCTAGAAGCTTGTGGAACCTTTGTAGTATGTAAATATCAGATAATCATATAAAAGAAATTACTAAAATAAAAATTGAAATCTTGGGCTGCTCTGCTCTGGCATAAATACAGATTGACAAAGTTAAAGGAGTGTCCTTATGCATCTTCCCATTAGAGAAATTCAGGCACAGGTTGTGGATAGATCATTAAATTTTCTTATGTTGCAGCATAGGAAGATCACTAAATTGCTATTACAATTGAGAAATTAGATGGATCATTTGACAAACATATCTGATCAATATAAAGAAACAGTAGGTTGCAACTATTTGATCAAACACTTCTCAGAACTGGAAAACCAAATACCTTTGTTCTGAAAAAAAAGGTGTATTCTTTTTTGTTAAACGTCGTCACCACTACTGTCTGCAAAAATAGGGCTCTAGCAAAACATGCAATCGGGACTCTTTCTGGTAGCAAAATCTCCAGGAATTGATGACAGCTTGAATAGGCAGCTACAATGTGTGTACTGCAATTTATCTTATTATTCAGGTCTTCAAATGCATCGTGTCAGACCAAAGGATCATTATCAATCTTGTCTTGCGACAGGCATGCGGTGCACAAAGAACTGATGGGTGACTAAGCATCGCTAGCCTTAATCTCCACCAGCAACCAATCCTTCCTTAGATCCTTCGGTAATCTTGAAAGAGATACTAACCGGCGGCCATTGTCATCGTCGCTGCTAATAAGAATTCTATACGCTTTAACCTCATCAGGACCCAAGCCATAGCTAGGTATGTCTCGAAGTGCCTCAAACATTTCTAGCAACGCTTGGGCAGAAGCAGGCTCAGCAAGAGAAGAAGGTTGCAGCGTTGGATTGCTAGCATCGTCGCCTGCTATTATCTGTTTCTTATTCTCCATTTGCTTTTGGCCTGTCAAAGTATTGAAGAAGTACGACACATTGCTGGGTATTAGTTTGTTTCGGCTGTAAGGAAACCCAAGTTCATCTTCATGTCTTGAGACGGAATGTATTGTTTTGGTTCTCATGTTGAGCATTATCTGCCATATCGGCCGGCTGCGACATTTGATGTTGTCCAACCTGAAGCAGATGACCTCTGGTTGGTCCAAACTCACGACGGGACGGTCAAGTGGGTCGCATGGGAGGCCCTTGTAGGCATCGAGCGCCCAGAGCTCGGTGGCATCGATCATGCCGTCCTTCACCCACTCCATGTCACCACTGCCCATCCTCATCGTCCAGGTGTTGATGGTGTAGGCATGTCGAGAGCGTTCGCAGCCGCAGGAAGCGGCGGTACCACAACAGCAGCGGCCAAAGATGTTGACGAACTTCAGTCTGCCGCCACCAGGGGTGGTGCACACGTTCCGATTTGACGTTGGCGAACCCTCACGGGGATCCATGGGGAGCCTTATGTACCGAACAATGGGTGTATCCTCAAACACATCGACGATCATGACGCCGCACCGCAAGTCGACCCAGCAGAGCTGACGGCTGTCGACGGGGACGACGGTATCCCACGACCCCATTGAACGAATACAATCGGTACCTCCGAGCACCGATGGAATATCCCAATCCTCTCTGATAGCGATGTCGTGGCAGCTCCACTCACCAGAACGGAAGAGGTAGAGCTGCAGCTGGACCACCGCCATCACGACCTCGTCCTCGAGGAGCGACACCGCTAGCTCCGCCACCACGACCTCGTCCTCGCCATGGCGCAGGAGGCCGGTTCTCCTAGCACCCAGCTCTCGAGGCACCATCTCAAATTCTGTGAACATGTCTTCATCTGATTCTGTGAACATGTCTTCATCATAGTAAGGTGGGAGCAGCCACAACCACGGCGGCCGTGGGGGCTCCGCAGCATGGGCGCCGGCGTTGTAGACGAAGTGCTCAAACGTGGCGTATTCTTGATTCTCATCTTTGATACGAACCTGGATGAGCACAGAGTCGCCGTGCGCCGCGAGCACCTTTGATTCCTTCTCCGGGAGACTGTCAGGAATCCGGAGGCATACACGCGAAAGAGCCGGGGGCTCCACGAGGCGGAGCGAGATTTGGATCGGGTGGCCGGCGCTGGTGCGGGCGGCCGCCACTGTCTTGGCATCGTCGGTCTGGGAGAAAGTGGATTCCTCGTCGTTGATCTCCACGCACTGCTCGAACATCACCCATCTTGGGCAGGCGGCGGAGGACGAACCGGAGGGAGGTTGGGCTTCCATGGCAGCCGTGTGCCGCCGCCGCCGCTCCTTGCTGTGTATATGGAACACTGGAATAGTGGATCCGTGTTTCCTCTAAGATCCGTGTTTTCGACGAGTTCGATTCGACTCACTTTTCTTTTATGTTTCCATATCTTTTTTTTTCTTTTTATATGAGGTATATGTACGAGTTGTACTTGCTGGCGCAAAGCTATCGACAATCCTTTTTTATATAATATAATATGGTAAAGACTTAAAGACTAATATATAAATACAGTCTGTATTACCTCTACTAAATTTTGTTCCCGAATGAATTTATCTTATATATATACTCCTAGAAGGAATCAAATGTCATCCTCATCGTAAAGTAATGCCCCCCCCCCCCCCCCGTAATCACCCTGGTGATCATCCCCGCCCATGGTCTCTCTCTTCGCGCCGCGGAGCCGTCGCTCGCCCTGCCCCATCCTGCGCTCTCTCTCTCCCCGCTCCTATGCGCGGAACCGCCGGCCACCCTGCCTTGAGCTATCTCTCTCTGCCGCGGAACTGCCGTACGCACGATGCCTGGGTCCGCAACTTGCTCCATGTGCATGAAATAGAAGCCCCGACGGTAGCGACCCAGTGCTACAGGCGGAGCAGTGACGGAGGCGGATTCTCCTCACCCTCGCCCTCATCGCTGCCTTCCACAGGGCGGCGCCGGACGTGCTCCGCTCCGCTCGTTCGCTTAGCGCCTTCCCTCCTATATCCTTGCCATTGGTGGGCGCCATGTACGCACTCGTCACTGGGCGTGCCATGAGCGGGAGCGGCCACGTCTGTCGGGACGAAGCCGTCAAGCCGTGGAGGACCCTATCCCCGACACACCACTGCCAAGCCGTTGCTCTGACCCAGGCCCCTAACCTCGCCCTCCCTGTCTCCCCGATTTGCCAGACCCGGCCCCCGCTGAACGCGCGACAGTCGAGCCACTGAGGTGGAGGCTGGAATATGGAGAAGGGTGTCGAGGCAACGAGGACGCCATCAGGAGGGTGATGAGGCATACGAGGACGGCACATATCCATAAAGGTGATGCCCAGGTCCGGCTCGTTCAGGGCTGCCTTCCTCCAATGTTGCTTGTTGCCTGTTAAGGTTGGACGAATAACTCGAAGCTCGTTAGCTTGCTCGGCACGTGGTAAGCTCGGCTCGACTCGACTCGGCTCGTTATGATAATGAGCCGAGCTAAGCCAAGATTTTAGCTCGTTAGCTATAACGAGCCAACTCGAGCTAGCTCACAAGCCGCTATCGCGAGCTGAACGAGTCACACATCTAGTTTAAAAAACATCATAATCTATATTAGTTTTGTAATACTTAATGAGCCCTACTTTACAATTAGTTGATTACAGGTCTAGATCCACTTTAGATTATTATGACTTTATCGTTTTATTTTTAATGGATGTACGGTGGAATAGTATAGTATATTATTATATTTGTATGCATATTAGCACATATCATTTGTTTTCTTCAATTTAAGACTTTGGATGTGTACTATTGTATTATTATTCTCAAGATTTAGAAACATACAAATTTTATATATTTTTTTTTACTTTTTTTTACACCTGGCTCACGAGCTTAACGAGCTAGTTCGAGCTTTTAACGAGTCGAGCCGAGCCAGCCTTTTAACTCATTTAGATAACGAGCCGAGCCAAGCTAGCTCGTTATCTTGACAAGCCAGAACGAGTTGAGCCGAGTCGAGCCGAGTTGGCTCATTATCCAGCCTTGTTGCCTGTCCATCCACAGTTATGTTGGATTTTAGATGGGCTTGGCCCAGTACAAATCATGAAATTTCTATTGAAATCTCAAAGGCCCATTTATGAGAAGCAAGAGGGGATGTGAAAACTCTTTAGTACCACCGTTCGAGTCTAGTTTGGGGAGGAGAAAGGGAAGTCCACACGCGCTCACCAGCCTCACCTCTCCGGGCAGGGCGAAAGGTGCGGGTGCGTGGCACCTGTGTGAATGGTCCACCGAAATCTAGCTCATCGCCTTTGCGGGAGCATGATCTCCTTTTGCAGTTTTTATTTTTGGTTTTCTTGGCCATCAAGTTTGTATAGTTCTAAACTGTTACAAGTTTAGAGTTCTAAACTGATTTTGATAGTAATTGTAATACGAGGTCAGTTGTTCGGAATATATAAGCAGCCTATCGGCGATGCCAAAACTTATCCAATTGAGCTAGAGTTTTCGCCTCTACTCGTTGTTGTGCTACCGTAGGCTCGTAGCTACTCCAGCCCGATTTTTTGTGCACCAGCGATTGGGCGAGAAGGTCTCCGGAACCCTCATTTTTGCGATCCTGCACCGGGAGAAGGCGAATAAGGTGTGGAAACCCTCTTCGTGTGACTGCTCCCAACCTTCATGACGGGTCGACTTCCATCGAAGTCAAGCGGCGCTATGTCCCGGCGTATTCGTCGGCCATGCCTTCGACGACTACAACATCGAGCTCGCCTTCGACGACATCAACCTTGCACCGTCTTCGTCTGCATCTCTACCACCAAGTACTTCTATATCTAGCAGGTATAATCTTAGTGATCTAATTTTATCATTCATAATGACCAATCTATCTAGTGTACGAGCCATATTTATACTATTTATCATGTTCATGCTATGCGATATTATGATCTGTTTTGCTAGTATATGTGATTTGTTAATCTGTCATGCTAGTATTCTTTCCGTGCTCAATCTAGTTCGTCATCTTGTCTTGTTCTAAATTCTGGTTTTAATCTGCAAAGTAATCTGAAATTTGCCTATTTATTTAACAAGTACATCCTTTAACATCACTCGTGTAGCGTCTGCTCTTGTTTCTTAATTTCCATTTGGACTTCAGGTTTGCAAGATATAGTACCCCAAGAAGTTGGAAGGCCAACAGGTCTCTAAACTCTATACTATGAACTCGACCTGCAGGAGCAAATGAAATTCCACGGTAGCCATTGCCGGAGATCTGTTTTCTATTTTCAAAGGAGGTCCCATCAATCCCTGTTGTCCTGGCAGCAGGTTACGATGGATTTGGGATATAATTTTTTGGTGAGTGCATCATACTTGGGGAATAGATGCCTCGATTGTGCCACCAAGGCCAGCTAGCGTGGGCTAGCGCGTCATCGACCATCGAGGCGCATCCTGCCTGATCTCCATGGTAAGTGCTTCAATTGCCTCTCGTCCACTGATCGGGTAGATACCTCACGATGTCTACGGTGCAAGTGCTTTTGACACATCACGCGGGACTGCAAGCAACCAAGACCTGTAGGCAATCTTCCTTCGGGCAATCACGCCCTCCAATGGGCTGGTAGACCTTGGTGGTTCATGCAGCCTTGGTGTAGCCACGACATGCACCTCTGTCCCCACTACCGATGGTCGACGGCATCGAAGATGGAGACGGCGCTAATGTCGGAAGTGTCGGAGGCGGTCGGCGAGGACGCACAGACAGCACCGACCTTCATCATGAGTAATGTCAAAGCACCGTCTGATCCATGGGCGTTGACGGTGTGGTCTCATGCCATGCATGTCTATGACATCAAGGAGGACCCAATGGTGCAAGCACTCCGTTCGTCACAGGATCTTCTCTTGATCGACTGGAGTCTACTCTGGTGCCACCACGGCTTCAAGATGAAGATCCAACCGCAGCAGCCACTCAGCTTGATGAGGACCCGATGGCAGTGAACTCCTTTGCGTTGCGGACCTCCCCTCCGCGCCCCATTCACTAGGCGGCAGCGGCAGGCTCTCTGACAGTAGGTGGCCCTCCCGGTTCATCGTCGGAGGACTCCTCCTCCAGCGAGATTAGCGAGGACACCGCCAGATGCTTCCTCAACAACTTCGTATACAATGTGACGCGTAGGAAGGACTCTCCACTTATTTGTGAGCCTCGAATGCAGCCTCCTGTTAGGTTGTGGGTGCCACGGCGCAGCAAGCGTTTGGCGGCCCAGCCCCTCACTTGACTGCCCGCTTCCAAGCGAGGGGATGGTGTTGCTCCAGCAACACTTGGGCTCCATCAAGGGTCCACCGCCGTATGTGCTTCATCATGGGTCCCTGCCAAGGCCGGAGGTGTATGACAAGTTCTTCGGCGGTGACACAACGAAAGGCTTGTCGGCGAATCTAACGACGCCAGATGACGAAGCACTGTACATGATCTTCCCGGCCTGTCAGTCGAGAAGACGCAAGGCATGACGTAAAGCCATCTCCTAGGTCATGTCATGTCAACATTGGTTGTTTTCTTTTATGTAACTAGAAGAATACGCCGCGTGTTGCTACGGCGATTCCAGATAATTGAGAAAGATATTGAACTTATATATTTATAGTTATATAAAGTAAACTATCTTGAATTAATTTTTTTGAATGGTTTGACACATTGATGTGGACAACTAGATGAATGTTACATGCAGAGATAGCTATCATAATTATATGTGTTAATTGGTTTTAATTGCAAGTTCTAGTGGATTGTTGATGTGCCTCAGCTTGCATGTCAAGAGAATTCACTAGTGAAGTTTGTTTACAAAAGAAGTATAGATATCGACCTAGAGCTCTTTCAGGACAGCCATAGCTGTGTTGACCCCCTTGGCACTCATTTAAAACAAGATATATGTTTGTCTAAACTCTTCTACCTAATACAATAATATGAAAACTTTTTGCGTATTCGCAAAAAAAAAAGTTACGTGCAAAAAAAGAAACACATGAATATTCCTCATAATTTTATATAGGAGATTGAAAAATATATGTTGGAGCACTCTATGACAAGCGCTATAGAGAGCTATCATTAATGTATTTTCAACTTTTCTTGTTTAGGCCTACGTCCACATGTTGTAACCTTTTTAGCCATATTAATAAAAAAATAGGTAGGGGCCTTCGCTGCCGAACCCTAAAAAAGAAAGCTCTACCCAAATCTGAAGCAAGCTAGCGAGTTAATGAGTAGTGTCTTAAATCGGTTGCAACAAAACTAATAATCAAGCAACACACTTCAATTAAATCAGCAGAGTCTGAAAATGAAACCCAGAAAGCAGTGTTACCCCTGAAAAGCATTATACTCACACTACAGAAAGTACTCCAACACAGTTCATTTTGAGACAAGCCACTAGATGCTAACATGTACTTCACTGTTCACACAAACAAGTTGGGAGACCATATGAAGCAATCTTGCAATGGGTCTGCATGCACATGGTAAATAGTTGCGCTCGATGCTAGTTGTTAGGTGAACTAGCATCGCATGTCTTAATCTCCATCAACAACCAATCCTTCCTCAGATCCATCGGTAACCTTAAAAAATATCTCAACCGGCGACTATTGTCGCTGCAAACGAGAAATCTATACGCATTAACCTCATCGGGACCCAACAAGCCATAGCTAGGTATCTCTTGAAGTGCCTCAGACATTTCTAACAAGGTTGCTTCGATAGAAGCAGGATCAGCCAGCGTAGTAGAAGGTTGTTGGAGCGTTGGATCGCTGGAATCAACAACGACTGACGATGGCATCTCGATGTCAAACTGGATTGGGCATGTCAATGTCGCATCACCACCATCACTACTTGAATAAGTATTGAAGAAATGTGATACGTTGCTAGGGATCAGCTTGTTTTCTCTGTTGTCACAAGGCGACCCAAGGTCATATTTGTGGCAATAGACTGAATGTATTGTTTTGCTTCTCATGTTGACCATTATGTGCCATACGGGCCATATGATGGGCTTGCACAAGCTGAAGCAGATGACCTCCGGATTGTCCGTGCTCACCACGGGTTGGCCAAGTGGCACGCACGGGAGGCCCTTGTAGGCATCAAGCGCCCCGAGCTCGGTGGCGTCGATCATGCCGTCCATTACCCACTCCATGTCACGGCCCATTCTCAGTATCCAGGTCTGGATGGTGTAGGCGTGGTGAGAACGTTTGCAGCCAGAGGCACCAGCGCCACCACAGCAGCACCGGGGGAAGATGTTGATGAACTTGAGCGCGCCGCCTCCAGCGGTGGCGTACAAGTTCCAGTTTGATTCCGATCCGCCTTGGAGATCCATGGGGAGCCCTAGGTACTGCGCCCTTGGTGTCTCTTCGAACACATCGAGGAGCATGACGCAGTTGTGGAAGTGCACCCAGCAGAGCAGACGGTCGTCGATGGGGACGACGGTGTCCCAGGACCACAAAGGAATATCCCAGTCCTCTCTGATTTCGATGCCGCAGGAGCTCCACTCACCAGAACAGAACCGGTAGAGCCATATCACCGTCGGCGCAATGTCGAAGAGCTCCCCCACTGTGAGCTCTGCCACGACGAGCTCGTCCTGCCCACGGCGCAGGAGGCCGGTGGAATAATGACAGAGTTCTCGAGGCGGAAGCAGTGACAACGATGGCGGCCGTGGGGGGTCGGCAGCAGCGGCGCCCGCGTTGTAGACGAAGTGTTCAGCCGTGTAGTACCGCTGGTCCTTCTCTTTGATACGAACCTTGATGAGCATGGAGTCAACATGAGCCGCGAGCACCATTGACTTCTCCTCCTCAATACCGTAAGGAATCCGGAGACAAACACGCGAAAGTGCCGGGGGCTCCGCGAGCCGGAGGGAGACTTGGATCGGGCGGCCAGTGCTGGTACGGGCGGCCGCCAGTGTGTTGGCGTCGTCGGCCGGGGAGCATGATGAAGAGTCCTCGACCCTGATCTCCAAGCGCTGCTCGAGCATTACCCACCATGGGTAGGCGACGGAGGATGAAGATGAGCCGATTCGAGGTTGGGATTCCATGGCGGCCGCAGCCGCCGCCGCCGCTCAATGTTGTTTCGATCTAATCCCGTATTGAGGATCGTGCGTCGTCTCCTTACGGTTGGCAGTGGGATCCACATATATCTTTGTACAAGGAACGGTGGATCCGTGTCCTTGGTTCCATGCTAGTACGTATGTATTGCATATTTTGGAAAGGCAAATTTGTCGACGAGTTTGACTTCCTTCACTTTTCTTTCTCTTTTCTTTCTAATGTGCTCATGCACGTTTGCAATAGGACTTCCATATTATATGATAGAATGACTCATATGATGTTCAAACAAATAGCAAAACAAATTCAAAATTGATAACACTAAAATTCAATTTTCAATAATGGCAATGTGAGTTTGGTCAAAAGGAAAGCAATAACCAAAACCAGCATGTCGTCACACACGATATGGAGAAACCACAATTAATAACAAGAACTATGTCGTCGTACACTAGGCGGTGGCACCACAATCAACAACTAGAACTACATCGTCGACTCATCGTCCTGCGCCGGCCCTTGTTGTTAACCTATCATGGCGCTTGTCGTTTCCCAATGACGGACCCTATCGAAAGCCTAAAGTTTTTCATCCGCTCGTCGTCACTCATCTGGGTCATGAGTTCGTCATTGAGTTGTCATCTCCCATTAACAATACAAAGTGCATTGTCCACTTGTCATCCCTTGTCGATAGTGCAGAGTTCATCGTCAACTTGTCTTCCCATGTCAACTCTGTTTGATTGGGATGGGTGTTCTGATCTTCTATCGGTGGAGATAACTTATGATTTGGGCAAAGAGTGACACAGTGATCTGGCTCTAGATTATGACCTACACCCTCCAACATTAGCACCATGTCTCCTTTGGTTATCAACTATTTCACTACCAGGTTTACCTTTTGGAAGGGCATTATGCTGCAAATCAAATAACAAAAGCAAGAAATAGATAGACACAATCTGAATAAAAGTGAGAAATGCAGATGTCTGACTAAGCACACAAAATTATATTCAGAAAAACCAAAGAACAACAATTGTTTAATGATATACTTTCTCCATACCCACAAAACAAGTCATTTTGACAAAGTTTGTGACAAATCTTGGGAATATAAATGATGAATAAGTCTTAAGTACTTGAGTTTGAAAATATGAAAATTATATAAATGGATTTGTCTTGAAAAATTCTTCCAAAAAAGTATACAAATATCATTTTTGATAAATATTTTATAGAAACAAGAAGTCAAAGTTGTGTTTTGGAGACCGTGTCGCTATCCTAAACGACTTATTTTATGGGTATAGAGGGAGTATTGATCTAAAGTGAAACCCAAACCCTAACTTGGATGATGGTTATTGATTATATATTTGAAGTGGATAAAAACCCCTATTCACATCCTTGAGGAGTCCGAACAATTGCGACACAACACCCTGACAGATTGTGGACATCCACGTGATGTCATGATTCCTATTGATTGTGAAGGAAATTTGATGTGAAACGTATGCATACTAGGCTTGCGTTTTAGTGTAGACTACACCTAGATTCTAAGATAAACTTGAATTTGATATGCATTGGACCTCCAACTAGACTTGGACACCCACACTAACCTCCTCAGGTGCTCGCATTTCTAGTGCTAAAACAATTAGTGATCACACCCTTAGCAGTCATGTTTGCAGAAGGTATGGGGCGTGAAACCGAACATGGAACATATACTTTATAATATTTTTGTATTATGGCAACATATAAATGTTCATAAATGTGAATGTTGGGAATCAATTCTTAACAAATGAGAGTGGACGGCAGAGGACCTTGGTTTGGGCCAAAGGGTTGGGTCTCCCCTTTTTTATGTCACCATACATAGGAGGAGATCTTTTAGAATACCCCTTGGGATTGTAAGGGTAAACTCTATTTGTTTCAAATTGTAAGTCGCTTTGACTTTTTTGGTACGTCCATTTTACCTTTCATCGAGAGGTCTTACGTATGTCTAGATACATAGCAAAATAAATGTATCAAAAAAGTCAATGTAACTTACGATTCGAAATGAAGGGAGTACTTAGGAAATTCATTAACACAGGTACATTCTCCATTCCTCTTGACAACCACTTTGCATCATGGGCTCTATCAAGCGTTGGTCAGCTGCTCATTACAGTCCCAACGTTGAGCGGAGAATTTCCGTTGGCTTGGGGACCGCCATTGTCTTGAACTCCCCCATGCCTTCGGTTCATGAAGAGTGCCTCCGTCTCAGATCTTCCAAGTCTTCTCCTCCTTGAGGAGTGCCTCTGCCATGACCATGCTCCGATGGGCCTTCACTATCCGGCTGAATACCTCCATCGCAGACCATGTTTCAGGCCTTCCCAGAGGCTCCCAGCAAAAAATCCCTGCCACTGTGGGTTACTAGCAATACATTGTTAGATCAACTTTCTTACACGACAGCGAGCCTTCATGACTCTTGTGATATGTCCCAACAGTGAACTTGAACATGAACGTTAACAACAACTATGGAATGTGAAAAGTGACTATGTTCCACATTTCATTTTTTATAGCCAACCAGGCTCTATGGCTTTGTATTAATTAAGAGACGCAGGCTCTGCTAAATCTTGGCCATCCTAATCATTTACAGACTCACAGAGGGGATCAGTCCATATCAAACACTGACCGGGGTCCCAACTCATAACGACAATATCAAGTTCGTGCATGGACAAATTACAAGATCCTGCAATTGTTACTTTCATGAAGAAGGCTTGGTGCTAAAAGTTTATACTATCCAATGCGTAGATACAATTATGAACACCACAGTGAGCAGGAATACTTTAAATGTGCAGAATGGAAAATAAAAATCCTTTTATTAGAGTTGTACTCGTAAAAGCATTAAGCATTATACTAGATCCAAACTCAGTAACACACGACACATCTTGCCAATTATACCATCCAATTTTGCAACAAACCTGTGATTAAGCTTGGCTAGACTTAATCACCATCAGCAACCAATCCTTCCGGAACCTGTGATTAAGCTTGGCTAGCCTTAATCTCCATCAGCAACCAATCCTTCCTCAGATTCTTCGGTAATCTTAAAAGAGACCTGAACCGGCGGCCATTGTCCTGGCTAAGAATTCTACAGGCTTTCAGCTCATCACCATCCAAGCCATACATCGATATCTCTAGAAGCGCCTCGAAGATTTCTGATGCTTGTTCTGAAGGCTCAGCGAACGAAGAAGGTTTCAGCAATGGATTGTTGGCAACGTCCTCTGTGATTGGCTGCTCATCAACGACAACTACCGGTTGCATCCCATTGCCCATCTGTACTTGTCCTGACAATGCACCATCACTAGTGGCGTTACATGCATAAGAATTAAAGAAATCTGATACATTGCTGAGAATTAGGCAATTCAGCATGTATGAAAACACATCTTCATGGTGTGAAACTGATTCTATCTTCTTGCTTTTCATATCGACCTTTAGCAGCCATACCTTTTCGTCGCCATGCCTCTCGCACATCTGGAAGTAGACTACATGAGGTTCGTCCATGGTCACAACTGGACACTCTAGTGGGACGCGTGGGAGGCCCTTGTACGCATCAAGAGACCAGAGCTCTGTGGCGTCGACAATGACATCCTTCACCCATTCCAATTCTCCGTCGATCCTCATCATCCAGGTGTGGATGGTGTAGGCATGGAGGGAATGTTTGCAGGAGGAGGCACCAGCACCACCGCAACAGCAGCGGGGGAAGACGTTGACGAACTTAAGCGCTCTGCCACCGGCGGTGGCGTACACGTTCCGGTTGGATAACTTGCCCAGGCGCGGATCCATGGGGAGCCGTAGGTACTGCAGCCTGGGGTTCGCCTCGAACACGTCACAGATCACCAGGACGCCACGTGATAAGTGCACCCAGCAGAGTAGCCGGTCGCCAAGAGGGACGCAGGTGTTCCACACTGCAGGAAGTTTGCACACTTCACCGTCATGGCCATAGCTGATGGGAAGACGCTTGACGCTCCATTGGCCAGAACGAAACAGGCAGAGCTCTGCCACCTCCGACTCTGGCATGTCGTCTGCCAAACCCGTCCAGAGCCCTGCCACCACGGGCTCGTCCTCGCCGCGGCGCGGCAGGAGGCCAAGGGCATAAGCACCGAGCCCTTGGGGCACAGGATCTTCCTCCTCCTTGGTGGGATACAAGTCGAAAGGCGGGAGCAGCAACAGCGACGGCGGCCGTGGAGGGTCTGCAGCGGCAGCACCCGCGTTGTACACGAAGTGGTCATCAGTCTTGTACTGCTGATGATAACTGTGATAGCCATCTCCGATATGAAGGAGCACAGAATCGCCGTGCGCCGCCAGCACCGAACGCCAATAGTTATGTGCTTCGACGCCGTCAGGAAACTGGACGCATACGCTCGAAGCTGCCGGTGGCTCTTCGAGACGAAGGGAGACTTGGATCAGGTGGCCGGTGCTGGTGCGGGCGGCCGCCAGAGTCTTGGCGTCGACGCCCGTGGAGCAAGAGGAGGCGCCGAGGCTGATGCTGCAGTACCCCTCTAGCATGACCCACCGTGGGTAGGCGACGGAGGACGGATCGGATGATCCAGAGCCGGAGGGTGGATGCGGCGTTTGGGCTTCCATGGCCGCCGCCGCCACTCGATCAACAATGTTGGTTTACCCTATTCCGTAGGGAGGAAGGATCGATGGCTCATGCTTGTCTCTGTATCTGTAAGGAGTATGACTGTAACTGTAAAGGAACGGTGGATCCGTTTTTCATGCCAGACGACTTGCTCGAAACTGCAGTGTCGAGTCCAGTCTGCATGTGCAAATGCCAGCGAGAAGATACCGGCGCGCCGCGCAGGACGGGACCTCCTGCCTGCACACTTATCTCTCAATGGGCGAGATAATTAATCTTTATCAGTTTTCTTTTTGCCTGCCATGAACGACTCCAATAGACTTTCCAAAATACAGACATGAAATCTTGGATTTCGAGGCTCCCTAAAAAGTATGCATTTCTCCAATAGATATTTCTATTTATCTCATTATGATCTATTTCTGGAATTTGCCACATCAATGTAGTGATTAGATATTCTCTTTCTTTCAAATCAAATCAAATAGGAGAGCTATCGATTATATTAAAAAATGGCCAGATTGGGTAGTACAACGAATCGACAAAACTCTTTCGCTTCTAGCAACAATACAGCAGAAGCAACAGATACAACTAAATCAAGCTAACAACAACGGTCAGTTGAAATGACACCACAACACAAGCCAGGGGTACTATATAGATCGTGGCTAGATGGATTGAACCTCAACATGCACCGAACCGCCACACTAAATCTGAACTATCTAATCAGGACCACCACCACAAGCACTACACATTCTCCCCTTGACGATTACCATGATGCAATCACAAAGAGTCATTGAGCCAGCACAGTGCCTCGTTTCAACAAATGCTCTAATTGAACTCATCTTTCTTCTAAAGTAAAAATGAGATTATTTTGAGTGACTTTGAGCTTCATCTCGGCGCGTTAGTCTCAGCTGATTAAAACTGGGTGCTATGCTATGCATATGCTTTGCACCCCCAGCAATGCTAAAGCAAAAGTGAGATTATTTTGAGTGATGGGGGTGCTCTTGATGGCAATGCTATGCATATGCTTTGCACCTTTCATCACCACCCATGTAGTGATTGGATCATAGTTCTTTTGCCATGAGACCAGCCATTCACTCCTGTTCTGACGCCATTAGAGTTCATAATTTATAATTTTTCACCGTCATGGTGAGAAATCAGTATCTCATGCCTCCTAAACAATCAATACATAACACAGTAAGATATTTCGTGAACAACATGATTGGGCCCTGTAATTGGCAAACTCAAGGGGGGCATACCAAAAAACATTATTTTATATTTGACCTTGTTTTACACAAAAGATGAGTGCAGATAAGTGCAATGCAGAAATATGTTTGAGACAGCAAATAATGCAGAGTTGATTACAGATAAGTGCAGGATATGACAGGGTTTCAGACAGCCAACAGGGCATCTGTAAAAAAAAAAAAATATCAGACATTCCACGAATCTCATGGCTATATTTGAAAAAATTCTAGAACATATATAGCATATAAATATCATAGACACAGGTAGAATGAATTATTAAAATAAAACTTGAAGCTTTGTTCTGCTGTGCTCTGTCAAACATACTAGATCGACAAAATTAAAAGAGTGTCCCCCTGCATCTTCCTATTAGAGAAAGTACAGGTTGTGCATGAATCATAAAATTGTCTTGTGTTGCGGCATAGGAAGCTCACTAAATTGCTATAATGATTAACAAATTAGATGGATCATTTGAGAAACAAATCTGATCGATATATGTATACAAACAATATATAGCTTGCAACTATTTTGATCAAACACTTTTCAGAACCACTAAACCAAATAACTTTGTTCTTAAATATTTATCAAAAAGATGTATTCTTTTTTGTTAAACAGTCATCAGCCCAACTGTCAAATTGCGAGTCAAGGCTCTTGCAGAACATGCAATCTGGGCTCATCAAGCAGCAAAATCCATCTCGAGCAATTGCATCTGGTCCACAAAACATTGACAACTTGAATAGGCAGCGACAATCTGTGTGCTGCAATTTATCTTATTATCTCATTAACAAATTGCACTGGCTAAATCCGGGTACTACTAATATAAACATATTAGACAATACAGCAATCCTCGGAGTGGCCGCAACGCAAAAATACAAAGGGAGTCCCAAAGTCATCTCGCTTAGGGTATCAATGCAGGTATGACGACACTGACACTAGCAAGCTACCCTGGCTTCTGCTGCTGTTAGTAACCATTGATTTCAACGACCTCCTTGTCGTCGGAGGAACCCTACCAGCAAAATTTGCCTGTGGCAGCATTGCGGTTCAGGAATAGAGATTGGTATTAGAGACAAGATTTGACAGGATGCTTTGTCTTTTCGATCTGGTCAGATGTGAGAAGAAAGAAACGTAATAACCATGTAATCAGCGGCCTGGCATGTAATTTCCTCACAACTCAACATGGAGCTGAGGGGTTAATAAGTAGTGTCTTAAATCAGTTGCAGCGAAAATAATCACGCAACACTACAATTAAATCAGCATATTCTAAAATGAAGCCCTGAGGACAGTCATGTACTGAACTCCTAGTAGCATTATACGCTTCAAATTCAGTAACACACTCACACTACAAGGCGTACTCCTAGTTGATTGTAAGACAAACCACAATAGCAAGTTGCTAGACTGTACTACTTCAAAGTTCAAACACAACGTGTCAAACCAAAAGATCAGAAGATTAAGCTTCGTAGCCTTAATCTTCATTAGCAACCAATCCTTCCTTAGATCCTTCGGTAACCTTGAAAGGGATGCCAACCGGCAGCAATGTATAATATTATCAGTTGCTTATCCTCCATTTGGATTTCGCCTGTCAAAGTTTTGAAGAAATATGATACATTGCTGGGGATTAGTTTGTCTTGGGTGTAACGATACCCAACTTCATTTTCATGGCGTGAGACGGAATGTATTCTTTTGCTTCTCATGTTGACCATTATCTGCCATATCGTCCGAATGACCCATTTGTTGTCACACAACCTGAAGCAGATGACCTCCAGCTCGTCCAACAATACAGGAATCCGGCTGTTCGCCGACAGCCCAGGGGTTTGCCGACAGCCAGGATTTAGGCTGTCGGCGAACCAGCTGTTTGCCGACAGCCGAAGACCGCTGTCGGCAAAATCTATTTCGCCAACAGCCCCAGATCCACGGGCTGTCGGCGAAGATGATTTTTCCCGACAGCCTGCTGTTGGCAAACTAGGTCAGTCGGCGAACCGTGCTCGACCAAACGGCGCTGCCGCTGCTTTGCTTTCGCCGACCACGCCGTTAGGGGTCGGTTTAAAAAGTTTGCCGACAGCCTCCCCAAGCTGTCGGCGAAAATAGGGTTTGCCGACAGCCTCCTCGTATGCCGTCGGCAAAGTTCCGGGTTTGCCGACAGCCTTTGTATGTCGGCAAACTATGCTTTTTGCCGACAAAGAACTCTATGCTGTCGGCAAAGATAATTTTTTTTCGAATTTTGACTTCAAATTTTTTTATTGCCTAGATACATTGTTTACAATCACATGTTTCAATTTGGGCCCTTCTGGCAACATTTAGCTATATTTCATTAATTTTTTTACTTCACTTGAATTTTCCCGCATTTTTCAAATTTGAACTGCAGGTACATAAAATAATAAAACTTTGGCCTTCGAAACATGATATTCATGGTGGGGAGTGTGTTTTATGGCCGTGTACCAAAGCTCACCCAAAATTTTCAGGTCCTTGTCCACGTAACACGACCATCCAGGAGTGGTAAAAGTGTTTTTTAATTATATAAAATCCAAACGAAGTCGAAAAATCACGAAACTTGACGGGGTGTCGTGTTATCGCATGTGGAGGCTATGCAAAAAATTTGAAAAAGTTTGGAGCAAGTTGCGGCGTCACATGCTCAAAACCCAGACATCTCCGCACATCTCACTCGTGATCACATGTGGAGTTGTCCGGCTTTTGAGCATGTGACGCCGCAACTTGCTCCAAATTTTTTCAAATTTTTTCCATAGCGTCAAGTTTCATGATTTTTCAACTTCGTTTGGATTTTATATAATTAAAAACACTTTTACCAATGCCGGATGGTCGTGTTACGTGGACAAGGACTTAAAACTTTTGGGTGAGCTTTGAGACACGGCCTTAAAACACACTCCCCATCATGAATATCATTTTTCCAAGGCCAAAGTTTCACTATTTCATGCACCTGCAGTTCAAACTTGAAAAATGCGGGAAAATTATAGTGAGCGAAAAGAATTAAGGAAATATAGCAAAATAACTCAAAACATCCCCAAGTTTTGAATTTGAGATGTAATTGTGTCACTCAGACCCGTAAAAAAATGGATAAAAAAAAAAGCCGGGCCGGCCCATGAACTAACAAACCCTACCGCGCCCCCATCCCCATTCCCAACCTCCCCGACCGCCCGACCTCCCGCTCGCCCGCCGCCGCCCCCGCCACCCGACCCTATCCCCATCTCCCCGACCGCGCCGCCGCCCGTCCACACGCTGACCGGCCGCTCCCCGCCACCCGCCACCCGCCGCCGCCGAGCGCGACCCCATCCCCATCTCCCCACCGCGCCGCCGACGTCCCCACGCGGACCGCGCCGCTCCTCCGTCCCGTCCCCCCCACGCGACCGCCGCGCCGGAGGTCCCCGCGCCGACACACCCTCCTCCTTCCTCCCTCTCCCTCTCCCTAGCCCCGCCGCCGGGCCCTCCTCGCCGCGTCTGGGAGATCCGCGTGGCCTCGGGCCGGTGCGGAGCGGAGAGGAGGTCCGCGCGGCCCGGGCTCCGCCGCGCCGGCCTCGGAGGAGGAGGAGGAGCGAGTAGGCAGGCCCTGCCCCTCCCCGCTCGGGCCCCTGGTGCCCCCTTGCTGCTCGCCGGCCCTGCTCGGCCCCTGCCCCCTGCTGCTCGAGGTAGGAGGAAGGAGGAAGAAGAGAAGGGCAGCAGGAAGAAGAAGAAGAAGAGAAGGGCAGCAGGAAGAAGAAGAAGAAAAAGGGAGGAGAGGTAGGAGAAGAAGAAGAGAAGGGAGGAGGAAGAGAAGGGAGGAAGAAGAGAAGTGAGGAGGAAGGGAAGGGAGGAGGAGAAGGGCCGCTTCGTTCGTCCACGTCGTCGACGCCGTTCGTCCACAACATTCGTCCACGCACGTCCCCGCGCATCGCTTGTGGAGAAGGTAAGGCCCTAGTGTTGTCGGCCTTCGTGCCGGTTTTGTCGTGCCCGGCCTTCGTGCCGGTGTTGTTATTGTGTGGGCCTTCGTGCCGGTTATGTGGATGTGTGGGCCATCGTGCCCCAAATGTGGACGTCGGCCTTCGAGCCGATGTTTTTTCTTGTAGGTTTTGAGAACCTCCCCGTACAGGGGAGGTTCTGCCGAAATTTTCAACTAATAGTGATGTCTTTATTGTTTTGCAGAGCAGGACTTGTCATAGGGGACATTGACCGTGTTCGTGCACCTACCCGCCTCTGCGCCGCCACCCTAGGTATAAATCACCTCTCGTGTCTTATAGTTGTTGTAATTACTTTGCGTAACCGAGTTAGGGCGTCTCCCCGTCCGAAAGAGATTCGCGGTCGTTGGTATGCGGATCGCTGCATATCTCGCGACGGTGTCTCTTTCGGATTTTCCACGCTTTTTGGACAGCCGGAGGATGCGTAGATGGGTTAGCTTCCATGTTCCGCCCCTCGTTCGAGTTGGAGTTTCGCAGCTCCCCCGTTGTTCTCCGGATGCACACTCTCCCGCCGGACGTGTATTGGGAGAACAACGGGGAGGTGCTGCCGAAATTCCGTCTCGGACGGGCGCGGAGCATGGAAGCTAACCTCATCTACGCATCCTCAGGTGGGATTAGGACCTATCCTTCACCTATTAGATGGTAGGAACGCCTTGTAGATGCAGATGCTGGTTTTATTGCTCGCTTACATTGGTGCATGTCAGAGGATGGCTGACCGTGAGTGGATGTACACTGGCTGGACAAGGGAGAAACAGACCACTGAATGGGTTAGGGGGACCAAAGGCTTTCCCCGGAGCGTGCATTTGACCGAGCCGCTAGAGGGTCGATTCGGATGCGGTGTCCGTGCAAAGAAATGTAAGAACAAGAAATGGAGAGACAAAGCGCATTTTATGGAAGATCTTTTCAAGTATGGATACGTTCCAAACTATACGCACTGGGCCCACCATGGTGAACGAGATCCTATTAGGGAGGTGCCGGTGAGGCAGCTCCTCGAGAACCTTGATGCAGATGCCGGGATGGCAGATCTGATGGAAGACTACCAGGAAGGGGGGTTCCCTGAAGGAATAGAGGTAGAGGAGGATTCGGAGGAAACCGCAAAGGCGTACTACGCCATGCTGGAGGCGGCACCGAAGCCCCTTCACGAGAAGACACATGTATCGCAGCTGGATGCCATTTCTCAACTAATTGCGTTGAAGTCGTCACTGGGCATCAGTCGAGAAGGTTTTGATCTCTTGTTGGCGAGGGTTGGCAACTTGCTTCCGAAGCTTCACATGTTGCCGAAGAGCACGTACGAGTCACAGAGGATGCTTCGAGCACTCAAGATGCCGTACGAGCCGATTCATGCTTGTAAGAATGGGTGTGTCCTGTTCAGGGACGACCACGAGGACGCAACACACTGTCCAAAGTGCAAAATCTCTAGGTATGTGGAGGTAGAAGGCAAAGTGATGGCATCAAGCGTCGCCAAAGATCCCCGAGATGGTCATAAGGCACCTTCCTTTTTTACATTGGCTCCAACGGCCGTATATGACAGAGGATACCGCGAAAATGATGGTGTGGCACAAGAAAGGCAAGAGGTACACTTCCAAGATGGTACACCCAAATGGATGGTGATGCATGGAGGCACTTCGATGCCATGAATCCTGAAAAGGCTGAGGAGGCTCGGAATGTACGCGTCGCACTGGCAACAGATGGGTTCAACCCGTTTGGAATGATGGCGGCCCCGTACACATGTTGGCCGGTGTTTGTGATCCCCCTAAATCTCCCCCCCCCCCCGGCGCCATGTTTGAACCCAGTGAACGTGTTCTTGATGCCGATAATACCCGGACACCCGGCAACAATATGGGTGTGTTCATGCAAACCCGGTGTGGGATGAATTGCAACATGCTTGGGATGAGGGGGTGCCGACGTACGACCAAGCTACAAAGAGGAACTTCACAATGCATGTGTGGTACTAGTATTCATTGCATGACTTCTTGGCGTATGGCTTGTTCGGCCACGTGGTGTGTTCACGGAAGTTCCCTTGCCCAACATGCAAGACAGATATGATGTTCACCTGGCTGAAAAAGGGTGGCAAGTACTCTTCTTTTGACAAACATCGGCAATTCCTACCCGAGGGCCATGAATTGAGACGGGATGAAAAGCATTTCACGAAAGGTGTTCAAGTCACCGACCCCATTCCTGAGCCTGGGAGCCCCGCCGCCGTCCTGCCGAGTTACAGGCTCTCCAAATTGATGAAGTGAACGGTGGTTTTATTGTATATGGTACCACACACATGTGGACTCATTTATCGGGCTTGCATAGGCTACCGTACTTCAAGGACCTTCTTCTTCCACACAACATCGATGTAATGCACGCAGAAAAGAATGTCGCCGAGGCACTCTGGGCAACACTCATGGACCTTGGTAAGAAGTCGAAGGACAACGTTAAGGCTAGACTCGACATTGAAATGATTTGTGATAGACCAAAGCTTGTGATGAAGACCCTCGCGCTGTGCAAGAGATGGAAAAGGGGCCCGGCCGATTACGTCCCGAAAAGGCCGTTTAGGAAGGAAATACCGAAGTGGATGAGCACGTTGCGGTTCCCCTCGATGGGTATGCGGCGAATCTGGCCCGGGGAGTGAACTTGGAGACTATGAAAGTGTTAGGGATGAAGAGTCACGACTTCCACATATGGATTCAGCGGGTCCTTCCCGCGATGACCCGAGGATACCTCCCGAGCCAGTGTGGCGCGTCCTGGCAGAGTTGAGCTTTTTCTTCCGACGCCTTTGTGCCAAGCAGCTTATCTCGAGAAGTTTGTCTTGAACTCGGAGAAGGGTGCACCTAAGTTGCTCGCAAGTTGGAGATGATATTTCCACCCGGCTTCTTCCTATCGATGCAGCATCTCGATTTTGCACCTACCAAGGAGGCACGGTTGGGGGGCCGTGGCAAGACCGTTGGTGCTATCCAATCGAGAGGTGTCTAAAGCTACTTCGGAAGAAGTGTAAAAATAAAGCCAAAATTGAGGTTTCTGTGGCAGAGGCATTCATTATGGAGGAGGTGTCGACATTCACACAGTGGATACTTGATGTTTTCGTTCTTATTTCTTCCGTGAAACATTCAATTCATCTTCTGACATGTAAAATACTTGATGTTTCCTAGTGGATACCGGGGTGGTGCGACAAGGATCCGCAATGCTGGGAGGAGATTGTACGCTACTGGAGATCGGACAAGGCGTACGAGGTGAAAAACGAGCGTCGGGAGCGCCGGCTCAAGAACAAGGGGGTAGCACACCACCAAGGGAACCGGTCCCTCCCGCAGTTCATGGACGCCTGGGTATGCTCCTTTTAATACACATGGACTCATGTAGTGCTCAATCTATTTACCTCTAACCATGTTTGTGTTTTCCTCTCGCAGAGGGACTCCCATGATGGGGAGGAGATCAATGTGGTGGTGGGGTACGCCCTTTCTAAAAAGGGCAAGGCGATGGACCCGAACAACAGGTTCGACCCGCAGGATGGGCCGGAGGCGTACACCAACACCGGCGTCCACCCGAAGCTCGTCGAGTACAGCGCCGCGTTTCGCCAGCGCCATGGGGACGACAAGGACCCCACCACGGAGCCCCTGGACCCGGAGCTCGTGATGAGGTTGGGAGGAGGGAAGCAGCACGGCTCCTACTGGATGGCCAACAGCACCATCGACCCGACCATTACTCCCACGCTGAGGGAGATTCGAAAAGCCAACTCCAGCAGCTCCTTCGGCATCCCCATAGCGCCACGACGGCCGAGCACCGCCTAGATGTACACGCAGATGGAGGTAAGTGCGGTTCCATTCGTCGTTCACACACGATCCACCTTCGCTTCACATACCATCAACAATGTGCGGGTGTAATATTGCAGGCTAGGTTCGAAGAGCTGGAGGCCAACCAGCGGCCCAGACGTGGCCCACAAGATGCAAACGGGCGGCGGTGGAGGCGGCCCACCAGCGCACTGTGGCACCGACGCAAAGACCACCACTCGGGCCGATGGCGGACTGGCGAGCTTCCTCCGGACCCGCACACAGCCAGGAGCTTCCTCCTCGCTTGCTCCAAAGACCAGGTCCCGTGCTCGCTCCCGTTCAAATAAGTCCCGGTGAGTATAATACTAATTGCCTCACTTGCTTTAGCTTGTGCGCACTACAAGGATTCCCCCCTGATGCAACATCCTAAAAGTGTTGTAATAGGCCAAAAAGTGTTGCAATAGGCACAATTGGAACACAAAAATTTTGTTGCGAGGCGTTGCCATTGTGATGGTGGTAATAGGATTGCACAACACTTTATTCTGGTGTTGCAATAGACAAAAGTCTATTGCAATACCATGGAGTGTTATTGCAACACCATTAAGTGTTGCGAGTCATATTAAAAGCAACCATTATGGGTGTTGCAATAATAACTATTGCAACACACTAGGTGTTGCCAGAGAGACCTATCGCCACATACCCGAAGAGTAGCAATAGGTACACTTGCAACGACGATGAGTGTTGCAATAGATCCTATTGCAACGCATCAATAGTGTTGTAATAGCTGCACCGTCTATTGCTACACTATCTTTTGGTTGCTATAGGTACACTCTATTGCCACAACAATTATTTGGTTGCTATATGTAGTCTCCCTATTGCAACACTTATTTATGTGGTTGCTATAAGTGGAACCCTCTATTGCCACGACAAAAGTTTTGGTTGCTATAGGTGGTCTCTCGTATTGCCACTTATCGATGTGGTTGCTATAGGTGGAACCCTCTATTGCCACGACAAAAGTTTTGGTTGCTATAGGTGGTCTCTCTATTGCCACACTTATCAATGTGGTTGCTATAGGTGGAACCCTCTATTGCAATGGCAAATGTTTTGGTTGCTAGAGGTGGTCTCTATATTGCAACTCTAAATAATGTGGTTGCTATAAGTAGAACTCTAAATATTACCACGCCATTTGTTTGTTACTATAGCATATATTGCAGCATCAAATAATGATGCCAATAGTCCATATTGCAATGCTTTCTATGGTAGCTATAAACAATAATTACACGATGACCAATATATGATGAATGAAACATTTAGAGGCATCCATTAAACCTAAATGTGCTTTGTTCATACAAATAATTGATGGAACTGACACAATCCAGTGTCAAACTTAGTAGATAACACACGCACAACTTAAACACATAAGGTATCTGACAAAGATTACAATCTATTTGATCACATCAAAACACAATGAGCTATGGACCACAACAGCGAAGGTATGGTTGCCTTGACGTTGACCATCCTATCAATCGTGCACTCCACTCAAACTCCATCTTGCTCCTAAAAAGAATCATTAACAATTAGCATATACGTTAGGTAAACTAAAAATGTATTATTTTTGTAACAAAAGCATGGAGTCGACAAAGTAAGCAATAAGTAAATCAGGTATATATAGAAAATTCTCAACACAAATCAGATTCAGAAATATTCATAGGTACTGTAGTTACAAAAAAATTACCTTTGTATTGCTAGCTTGTCATTTCCTTCTGCCTAATGCTCGTTTCTTAGCCGCATCATCCTTCAGTGCTTTTGTAGTAGTATAAGAAACAGATGCATTCTCTCTAATGTTTTGGCCTGTTTGTGACTTATTTGCAGCACTCCTCATTGCACGAGTATGAACGGTAGCTGCAGGTCCTGTAGATGGCTGTTGTGTTTCCGGCGTGCTGCTAGTGTGACCAATAGTTGTTCCAACAGTAGCTGCGAGTTGTGTTTGCAGCGGGCTGCTATGTGGGTTATCCTGCGAATCAATAGTTGGAGGGAAAATTAGGCCCCATAATATGGACTGACAAAACATTAAACACTCTTTGATTCTCAAACTACCTGCTGATTTGATATTTCATCACTTTCTGTAGTTGTTACATTTCCTTCAGCCATATTTGTTGTTGCAGCAACCTCGGCAATTAGTGCCCCATCTTTGTTACCCTGCATCAAAAGTTTGTTCAGAAAAATCATGTCTAGAGTTTGAAAGTACAAAGATGATGTTTACACGTTCAATCAAGCAAGCTGTCATCTCTTTGAAAAGTATGGATCTCATTCAAATTCCAATGACGATGAAGCATATAATGAATTCTATTAACTCAAGATTTTTTGGTTCTAAATGGTGGTAATAAGGATTAGTGGACTTTCATTTCATTTGGGGAAGTCAGCATTTTCTATTAGAAGGGTCTATCAGCATCATTTTAAGGCCATTTGGCCTACCTTTGGAAAACCATTTGTGTTCCCAGAATTAAAATTCTTCACTTGGTTACTTCTAAATGACATGCTAACATAAGGAATATATTCAGAAGAAGGAAAAAGTTTCTAAAAACTTTCTATAAAGGTACAGTTGCCTTATGTGTGGTGATAATTTAGAGGATCTTCTTATTAGTCTTTGAACCTATATTTGGGTTCTTCCTTTTTTTTAATATAAATGCCCTCAGGGGGTTGATATCCCACGATTTCTATTCAAAAAAAACTAGCAGATGTATGCATAATGTCTGCACCATAGCAACACCTTTAGTAAGAAATAGAGTACTATAAGCATGGTTTCTAGCCAGCTGCCTGAGCACATGCATGATTTAGTTCAACAAAATAAGAAAACACTAAACCATCAGGTAGGTATATAACCAGGAGATAGATAAACAAATTAACTTAATCTGTTTGGCAAGTTAAGATTTTACACTAAAATTACCTGTTGCAATGATGCTTGTCCTTGCATTGCTTTCATCATTGACATAAACTCTTCCATCTGACGCCTATGTGCTTCTCTATCAGCCTCCCTTGCCTTCTGCATTTCTTCCATCTGACGCCTATGTTCCTCCCTTTCCGCTTCCCTTTCAACCTCTTGAGTTTCATGCATTTCCTGTAGCTTTGCAAATGCGTCGGCCAGTGTCGCGTCCTGATGAACACTATACTGGTATTCCTCAGAGAGTAGCTGCCTTCTAGTTGGGTGCTTTGCCCTGTATCCGTTAGCATGGGTCTTAGTTGATTTGCAGTTTGTTGTTTCCTTGTAGGCTGTCTGGAAAATATGATTTTGCTCCACATCTGAGATGAAGTTTGTATTTCCATTTGCTTCCCTCTCTAAAATTTTCCTGCTTGCATTATCCTAGCAAAGAGAGGATAATAAATCTCATTAGTTAAAAAGAAATTATAGTTCAGTTTTCATCGATTAATAAGGTCTGTACATGCTGTTATATACTCACGTAGACATCCCTAGATTCTTGGCTTGTCCATCGCCCATTCTTAGAGTGTGTCATCATATAAAGGTCCAAATCATTTGGCTCATCACCAGTTAGTGGGTCCCTCTAATGTGGTGAGAATGTAACAAATTAGCGACATTTCATTAGGTAAGGATGCATGTACATGTACTTATGAAGTTCTTACCTTCTCATAGCTTAACTCAGAAAAGGACTTCGATCCAAATCGTATGGTTTATCTTTTCGATTTTGCCGATTTTGAGAATTCTTCTCACTAATCGTCTGCACAAGGAATTGTTTTTTTCTTAAAAAATAGTGAATTGATTGAAACATATCATTTAATTCATATTAGGTGCAATTGGCAAGAATATAATAAATTTCATCAAACCTCAAATTGTCGGTGCCAAAATACATCACCAGATAGTGCCATTCAACAATGTCCAACTCTTCTGGTTTGTGTCTCATTCTCTCATCATAGGTGGTGTATGCTTTGTACGTAGAACTAAATGTTGAGCGCCATCCTCTATAACGCTCATTTGCAATTTTCCAAATCTTTTTCCTGTTTTCCTCGTTATCCTCGATGTCCCACTTACTCTATTGAACAAAAAACATTAATACTAGGCCACTTCTTAAATAATTTGTTACCAGTGTACATAACCAAAAGCAAATCAGAACTTACCATAATATGAGATTTTATTTTCTTTTTTACATCTTTGTGGATCTCTCTCCATGTTCTCACTTCAATGAGAGGGGCAGTTCTCCTTGTAAACAATACTATTTCATCAACAAATGTGCGTGTGTTCTCACTTGCAGCTCCTCCAATTCTAGAGAACTCGACTTTAAGCTTCGGACCACCGTGCTTGGATCTCTTGTGGGAGGCTGCCAATCCTTTCATGATACCTCGGGCCTTCCTCTTTTGGGGATCTTGTCAATTGAAACAATATACAATGCAATATATTAGACAAAATTGTTTACTTGGGACAACTGAACTGAACCTCAAAATAAAAACACAATAAGAATTACTTACTATATCCATGTGTATTCCCACGCCGAGCATGAGATGGTAGGTTCAGAGGTGGTGTTGGATTGCTATCTTGACTTGAATTTTGTAAATCTATCTGATTCCTATGGTTGTCATATGCACCTACAGACAATATATAGGTCACATATGTAAGCTGTAAATGGTTTGGGAAGAACTTATTATAATTTGGTTTAAATTTTGGGAAAAAGTTGTTTATTACAAATATCATCAAGTTGTCCTTGCACCCTTAACCATTCTTTGTAAGTCTCAATTGTGTCATCCCTGTATATATCTTTAAATTCTGCAAAAAAAAAAAAACTTGCTGATATCAGTGACATGGCCATTGCAATATATTATAATATAACCATTTAGAATAGGGCAGCAACATAACTTACCCATGAATTTTCTCTCTTTATGCATTTTGCTAAGCCACACCTTGTAATCATCAATTGACTCCTCTGTGGAATCATCATCACTAATTGATGCCATTCTTGGCAATTTAATGGGTGTTATCGCCACATTTCGCTCTGTTATTTGATCCCTTGACAATACAAGTCTAACCTCCCTCTCATCCGCATTACATGACAACATTGCAGTTGTATCCTCATCATATTCAATCTCATTTAGTGTTGCTACAGCGTTACCACATCTCCTCTTATAGTACAGGTAGTCCCTGGCACCATACCCCAAATTTGATTTCATTGTTATTAAGTTACCAAATGTGACTGCATCCCTTTCTATCCTATATTGAGCATATTCTTGTCCCCCCTGTGCCCCCTTGCAAGTGAAAGACATAGTCCATGTTTGCTCCAAGCTGTCACAAAATATAATGAGAAACATAAGCACAGGTGATGAAACAACAAGATGGTGTAATACTACATCATGGAAAACAGAGACTAGGCAAATCAAAGATTTCAAATAATAAATTTTTAAATTTTAGATTCTAGTGCATGATTCGGAGCATTTTCATTCATGATTCAGAGTCTTTTATTCACGTCTGAGCAACTTATGTTCAGATAATGGAACATATTAGATGCAAAGGAAAAGGCATTTCATGATTCAGAACACTTCCATTCAGAGTTTATTGCTTTACAAACAAGTGTAACATGTAACTTTCATTCAGAGTTGATTGCTTTACAAACAAGTGCAAAGGAAAAGGCATTTCATGATTCAGAGCACTTTCATTCATGATTCAGAGCAGTTTCATTCATAATTCGGAGCACTTTCATTCTGATAATGGAACAATACAAAAGTCTACTGTGTTCTGAGTTAAAAGATAATTCCTTAGAAGATGTATACTGATAACCAAAAAGCATCACATATGCAGGAAACTGCTCGCACATGTTCAGGATCGCATATTCAGGATACTGAGTTAAAAAACAAAAGCATCGCATATTCAGGATACTGATAACCAAAAAGCATCGCACATGTAACCTGAAACTTTCATTCAGATAAAAGACACTACGGGAAAACCGGACTTTGCCGACTGCCCACTTCTTTTGCCGACTGCCAAGGCCAGGGCAGGCGGCAAAGACCCTCTTTGCCGCCTGCCAAGGTTGAGGCAGGCGGCAAAGGCACGGCAGTCGGCAAAGACAGGCCTTTGCCACCTGCCAGAGTAAGCAGTCGGCAAAGAGACTCTTTGCCGACTGCCACACTAAGCAGGCGGCAAAGAATTTTTTTTCTTTTGAATTTTAATTTAAAATTTTTTTTGTGAGCATTATAGATTGTATTGAATCATATTTTCAAATTTGAAACATTTTCATAACTTTTTGCTATATTTCTTGAATTTATTTTGTTTACTTGCATTTTTCTCGAAAAAAGTAAAATTGAACTGTAGGTGCATGAAATAATGAAACCTAGCTATTCAAAAAATTATATTCATGTTAGATAGTGTATTTTGAGACCCTATCCAGGAACTCACCCAAAAAATTTAACTTTTTCACGAAACATGGTTCTCCAATTGAGAAAGACGTGTTATTTAATTATATAAAAATGCAAACGAAGTCCGAAAATCACGAAACTTTGGCGAGTGTCATCCCATGGCATGTGGAGGCTGTGATAAAAAATTGAGAATGTTTCGAACAAGTTGTGACAACGGATGGCTAAAACCCGACATCTCCTCATGTGATCACTTGTGTTTACATGTGGAGATGTCTGGGTTGTACACATCCGTCGTCAGAACTGCTCGAAACATTCTCAATTTTTTATCACAGCCTCCACATGCCATGGGATGACACCTCGCCACGTTTCGTGATTTTCAGACTTCGTTTGAATTTTATATAATTAAATAACATTTCTCCTACAACTAAATAGTCATGTTTCGTGAATAATTCTTTCAAAAATTTGGGTGAGTTCCTAGATATGGCCTTAATATGCACTCTCCAACAAGAATATCATTTTTTGAGTGGCTACATTCCATTATTTTATACACTTGTAGTTCAATTTTGGATTATCCAAAAAAATTCAAGTAAATGAATTAAATGAGCTAAATATAGAAAAATGCTATAAAAAATCTCAAATTTGAACAAGTGCTTGTAAACAATATACTATGATAACAAAAAAAGTGTCAATTCAAAAAACATTCATCTTCTCATGCTTTTGAATTTCAAAGATTTAAAACAAAAAATTTAAAAGAAAAAGAAAAACTTTGCCGATCGCCCTTCATGGGCCAAGGCCGGCAAAGTGGGCGGCCCAATAAGGCCCATCAGCCCGACAGCCCCCATATAAAACACACCCTAACCCTAACACCACCACACCTTCCCCCACCCCGCCCGCCGCCACAAACGCTGCCCAGCTCCGCACTCTCCGACACTCCCCCAATCTCCCGCCTCCCCGTCCACGTCGCCCGCCGCTCAGCGCCTCAGCCTCCCGCATTCCGTCGAACACCCCGGCCGCCCCCCTCGCCATGGCGGCCCTCTTCCTATCCTCCCGCCTCCCCCACCACCAAAGACCGCCACGGCGTCTTCCACCCGGCCCGCACCCGTTTCCTCCCCTTCCCCAGCACCGGCACCGGCACCCGACGCCGCGGCCGAGGCCCGCTCCTCGCCTCCTCCGCGGCCTCCCCTCCTGCGCCTGCTCCGGCCGCGCAGCCCTTCCGCGCCTGCTCCCACATCGGCTGGTTCGTCGTCCGCGAGCTCCTGCGCCGGGGCCACCGCGTCCTGGCGGTGGCGCGTCCCCGGAGCGGCATCCGCGGCCGCAACTCCTCCGACGACGTGGTCGCGGACCTGGCGCCCGCCCGCGTCGTCTTCTCCGACGTCACCGACCCGGCCGCGCTGCTGTCCGACCTCGCCCCTCACGGGCCCGTGCACGCCGCGGTGTGCTCCCTATCTCCCTCCCTTCTCTCCCTCCCGGCGGCGGCCGGCGGCCCGTCGCTCCCCCGCGGCGGGGCCGCGGCCATGACGCCGCCGCTCCTCCTCCGACGCGCTGCCCGGCGCGCTCCTCCTCCGACGCGCTGCCATGGCGCCGCCGCTCCTCCGACGCGCTCCCCTCCGATGCGCTCCCCTCCGACGCGCTGCCCGGCTGCTCATGCTCCACCGGCGGCGGCGGCTGCTCATCCTC
The DNA here is from genome assembly GCA_018135685.1 of Themeda triandra. Taxonomy (NCBI): domain Eukaryota; kingdom Viridiplantae; phylum Streptophyta; class Magnoliopsida; order Poales; family Poaceae; genus Themeda; species Themeda triandra. The sequence continues at coordinate 137,201 of JAENPR010000670.1, read as the reverse complement.
CCCGACGACGACCTCACCGGCTCGGCCCGCAGCGGCGAGGCGGCCCATGGCGGCGCTGGGCGCGCTCCAGACCCTGCGGCCCCCGGCGGCGCGCGACGTGGCGGCCCAGTGGCGGCGCGCGGGACGGCGGCGCGGCGACCGTGTCGATGGGCTCGCAGGGCCCTAGATGGGCTTGGCGGGCCCATCTTTTTTTTATTTTCCTCAAAAATCTTGGCCGACTGCTGGTCTAGGCAGGCGGCAAAGGCCTTTGCCGCCTGCAATCCCGTGGCAGTCGGCAAAGAAGGTCTTTGCCGACCTGGCCTTTGCCGCCTTCTCTTTGCCGCATGCCACGTGGAATGCAGTCGGCAAAGACCTTTGCCGACTGCATTCGGGCCTTTGCCGCCTGCTGACGACAGGCGGCAAAGAAGGCGTTTCCTGTAGTGAGATGTATACTGCACTTGTTATGATAGAGCACTTGTTCTGACAGATCAATTTTTTTCTTGAAACAACAACTAATTAGGTCAGATCAGATCTAGAAAGGTATCGTACTTTTATGTGATTAGATCATATCAGAACACAGACAGGCAATTAGCTTAGGGCTGGGTGCTCGGTTTCACATAGCAGGAAGGGATCAGAAGTTGTTCGTCAGGTGCACATGGTGAAGGGAAGGGATATTTTGAGCCCTTACCAGTCGTCAATCTGAAAGGAACGCCGGCACCTATCTCGTCCTTGGCTGCCATCACCTTCATCTTCATCGGCAGGAGGTGTGGCCGTCCTGGACGAAGGTGTCCGAAACAACGACATCGTCGCCATGGGTCTGGATATCGTGGAGGCAGGTGGGGCGCGACGACGTAGGTGTTCCCGTGTGGCACGAAGTTGCCGTCGCCGCTGCAGGTGTGGCCATCGACGACGACGCAGGTGTCCCCGTTGCCGCTCTCGTCCGTCCCTCTGGAGGGGTCGCCATCTTCTTCCCCCTGGTCGAAGCCCCAACCCTAACTGGCGCCCGGCGGCTATGGCAATCTGTTCCAGCAGATTAGTGTTACACCCTTTGCCGCCGGCGATCGCCGGGACGTGAGCCGAAACAGATGGGATCGAAGACGACGAACAGAGGAACCTCTGTCGTGCGCTTTTTGTCTTTCTTACGAATGAATTGTCTGATCTCTTACACACAAATGGAACGGCCTTATACGGCTCGCCCAAACCTGGCTCGATGGCCCACATGTCAACGACACACTATGACAGTTCGAATACGTAAAGGACGATACAAGTAGAAATGCGCCTTCTTCTTCAGATGCTCTCACTCTTGGGCCGATGTCGCCTGGGCTTCGCCCTCACTGGGCCGGGTCATAACATCTTCCCCCCCTTGAGTTTCTGCTTGTCCCCAAGCAGACGCAGTTGGAAAGCGTATCTTCAGCACATCATAGTCCTCCCATGTAGCAGACGATGGAGGTAAACCTGACCATGTAACAAGCACTTGAGTTATGGCACGGTTACCTTTCTTTACCAGTCGACGCTGAAGAATCTCGAGCGGAGTTGCCTTGGCAGCCTGGAGATTAGTCACTGATGGCAACTCTGAATAAACTGGAGTGTAGTCAGGAACGAACGGCTTCAACTGAGAGATATGAAATACCGGGTGAACTTCACTATGAGCTGGAAGATCAAGCTTGTATGCAACTTGCCCCACCTTCTCTAGGACAGAGTATGGACCAAAGAATTTGTAGGCCAATTTAGGAAAAGGACGACTTGCCACCGATGACTGCGTGTATGGTTGCAGACGCAGCAGCACCTGATCCCCAACAGAGAATGATCGATCAGTCCTATGCTTGTTAGCCTGTATCTTCATTCAATTCCTGGCTTGATCAAGTCTCTCTTTTAGACGCTGCAAATGTTGCTCGCGTGTCTCAATAAGCTCACTGGCAGACACTGGACTGTTAGGCACTGGGTTGATGTTCAGGCCTAAATTCGGTTCAGAGCCAAACAAGGCTAAACAAGGAGAACAACCCAGAGTGGTGTGGTAAGAAGAATTATACCACAACTGAGCTAGTGGCAGCCAACTTTTCCAGTCCTTAGGAGCATCCTGCACAGCACACCTCAAATACATTTCCAAACACTGATTCACACGCTCTGTTTGCCCATCTGTCTGTGGGTGATATGCAGTGGACAAATTGAGTTGACACTTGTAAGATGTAAGAAGATGCTGCCAGAAATTGCTAACAAAAACCTTGTCTCAATCACTGACTATGCTACTAGGCAACCCATGTAATTTTACCACAGTTTCCAGGAATACCTTAACCACAGTTGCAGAAGACATTCTCTATATCATGATCACTCTCAGGATGCAGAGATTCATCCACATCAGATTCAGTACTGCTACTGCGATTTGCTCTGTCAAATTGCTGCAGTGTCAGCTTAGCTATCGCTTCCCCATTAGCCAACACCGATTTAGCCAACTGATGCTGATTAGAGCTAGTAGTTGCCATTTGATCCTTCATCTCCTGCTAGATTTTCCCCATGTCATTCATCCGCTGGGACATCAGCGTCAACGTCTCCAGCAACTCACCCCAATGACTCTGTGCAGTCTCCACCGTAGCTGCCATCTGATTCAGTACGAACTGGGTTTGCGGAGATGGTTGAAGCGGTCGTGTCTTAAGCGGAGCCACTTCGACTGATAAATCTCAACCAAACAACGGTGATGCCACAGGTTCAGCAAAGCCTCCCCAATCCACGGACAACACCAAAATTCACCGCCGCCTGGAACTAAGGCTCCGAAACCCAAATCGTGGATAGTTCCCCGCCAACGCCACCGCTCAGCAGATCTACTTGTAGTTACCGGAATTTTACACACAGACTCGCTACGCAACCCTCACTACAGATCGATGCTGGCCAGAGAGATTAACGCGAGCAGGAAGGAATTAGCTCACAATGGTTCCGCCGCCGAACCCTAGGATGTCGATGCCGCTCCCCAGTTGGTGCAGAAACGTCTTCGACGGCGCTGGCTGAGGTTGACGCGCCGCCGGAAATCCGCTCGTCGCTCAACACCGCAACAACCCGCCGCCCAACTCCGCCATGAACTAGCCGAGATAGAGCGATTCCGCTGCCGATTGCGTCTCCTTGTCGATTTGGTAGTATTTGTGGTCTCAAACTCGAGCAGGGCAAGCGATTCCCCAGGAAAATCGAACAAAATCGCGTCGGAGCCGAAGCACGACGCGCTGCTCGATAGTTCACCGGAAAAACACCACCACGAGATGCGCTCGAGCCGAGATGGGTAAGGAGGACAAGGAGGGCCGAGAACCGAAGGTAGCTGATACCACTGTTACACCCTTTGCCGCCGGCGATCGCCGGGACGTGAGCCGAAACAAATGGGATCGAAGACGACTAACAGAGGAACCTCTGTCGTGCGCTTTTTGTCTTTCTTACGAATGAATTGTCTGATCTCTTACACACAAACGGAACGGCCTTATACGGCTCGCCCAAACCTGGCTCAATGGCCCACATGTCAACGACACACTATGACAGTTCGAATACGTAAAGGACGATACAAGTAGAAATGCGCCTTCTTCTTCAGACGCTCTCACTCTTGGGCCGATGTCGCCTGGGCTTCGCCCTCACTGGGCCGGGTCATAACAATTAGATTAGCGAGTGCTAGGAAGGGAGATGAGTAGTCACGTAATGTGGGGAGGGAAAAGCGCGATCCGTCGTGGGCGCGGGCGTTTTGGCGCTAGAATTTTCGCAGAAAAAGAATGGGCGCGAGGGTTTTGGCTCTAGAATTTTCACAAAAAAAAAAAAATGGCGCCACTGAGTTTAGTTTGGAAAATTTGGTGGGATCTCTGACAGAATGGCGCTAGAATTTTAACAGAAAAAGAATGGCACTAGAAAATTTGCAAACTTTCAACCATTGTTGTTGTCTCGTCACATAGATGGCCAACTAACGAGTTGATAGTATTTGAACAAGTTTTACTAACGCATTCCAATAAACGAAATGTTAGTTCCATTCAAAAAAAGGGTGTTCGAAGAGCCACACAACATCTTAATAATTTTAAATTAGGTATTTTTTTTGATAATTCAAAAAACCCAATTTTTTTAAAAAGAATTTCATAGTTTTAAAAAACTGGTAATTTTGAAAGTCACCTTTTAAACTCAGGAACCTTAGAGCATCTCTAATGTAAATGGTTTGGAAATTAAATTATTTGAAAAAAAAATTGTCTCCAACAAACTTTCTACAAGGCTCTCCAAATTGGATAGCTAGCCATCCCATGAACCTCCATACCTCTAGAGCTTGTGCGCGCCTATGAATCCTTCCCGTGTCGAGGCGGCCCTTTCACATGAAATTGTCTCCAACATCAAAGTAGTAGCTAGTAATAGTAGTTGGCATCACTTGTAGTTAGAATTTCCAATTAATGCTGAAGTCAGTTCATAACAATGGAGTTATGAGTGACAAACATCCATAATTTAAAAAAAAAATACAGAGTGATACATGTTTAAGGTGAGTGGAGTTAGTTGCATATAGTGAATGTGTGCTCTATAAGTAGTAGTAGTAGTAGTAAAAGGTTAACATCTTACATCAGTTGCATAGGAAGTAAAAAAACAGTAAGGAAACAATAAAAAAAATTCAAATCGAAGTAGGAAAAAGCAAAAATGTCCAAATGGATTTTATAAAAGTAAAAAGAATTAACAAAACCTGTTGCATATGAGATTCGAACCAAGGAGCTATAGTCCATTTTGAGGCTCCACTCCAACTGGACTAATTATGTTTATTGAACAATTTACGGACTTTATTTTACTTGTACCATATAGATCTTATTTTTTAGGTGCATCAGCTGCGGCAATGGGAGGCCAGTAGGGCGTCTAAAACGTGCACCACAACCGTCCCTAAATCCCCATCGGCATGGTTTCTTAATATTAATTTCCGGGATAATAAAACAATAAAGAACATCAAAAAATTATTTTTCATTAAAATAGCAAAAAAAGATAATGTCGAAGGAATTTTGGAAAGTATATATAGAATAAAAATTAACAAAAATTGACAAACACTAGGATCGAACCTAGGAAGCCAGGATCACGCAAAGCTTGTTGTACCACTGAGGTACTGAAGTTTATTTGAAAATAGGCGGCCATTGCTTTACTTGTAGATTTACGTAGGTGATTTTTTTAAGTGCATCGTGCTGTAGCTGCGGACCTGTAGGAGCGAAAGCTCTCTTTCTGGTCTTAACTAAAATAGAAAACTCCAGGTATTTTACTTCAAAAAACAAAATCAGACATGCTGCCGTCAATAATAAATGACAGGAACCAATTAGCCTGAAAGAGTCCAGCCGTGGACTTTCATGGGGTCTGGACATCAATAATCAAGAAGAATACATAGAGAATCAACTACAGTACGTGTCACAAAAATACATAGAGAATCAACTAGTACGCGTCACAGTTGAACAAAAATAAGTATTTAAACAAAGAAATCATCTTCTTCGCTTTCTACCAGAACAGGTGCAACAACTCCATCATCAATGTAGGTGTCATCTTCATCATCATCATCCTCATCAAGTAACACCGCGTCATCTGGTTCATGAACTGCTTTATCACGCACCTGATTAATAATGGAAGCATCACCGGTTGTGGCTTCTTTGTCTGCTCTTGTCCAATTTCTCAAATCCTCATTTGGGCCTACTAAATTCATGTGTTGGATTCCCACATCAAGTATACCTGCTTCCATGTCACCCTCACTTTCTGATTCTGGCATGGCAAACAAATTTCTTGGTCTCACCGCAACAACACTAGACCATCCCGGCTTGTTCACGAGGTTGACAAAAAACACCGGTTCAGCCTGTGTCGCCAGAATGTAAGGTTCATTTGAATATCGGAACCTAGAAGTATCGATATCGATAACACCATATGTATCCCTACTGTATCCTCTACTTCTGTTGGTAGTGGCAGCCGGCACATCATACCAATCACACTGAAACAATACAACTTCTTTTTCTGCATTGAATTCAAGTGAGATAATTCTTCTAATCACTCCGTACCAGGTCATGTTGCTAGTAGCATGATCACCCCTCACAAGCACACCACTGTTTTGTGTGACAAGGTTTCTCTCAATGGCAGTCGTTCGGAATAGCCAGTTATTGATATAGCATCTATTGAACACACGAGCTCGAGGGTCGGTTCTTGAGAAAGGGCATACATCAGTTCACTTGCTTCCCCCTTTCTCATATAGTTTGGTGATCTGAAAATTCAGTTTGAAAACAAATGCCTCTGTTAATTACTACATTGTTCTAACCATCACATGGAATAAAAAAAATAAAACTAACCTTCTCCTCGAACCACCTTACAAAGTGTTGCTCATGTCGTTTCTTAAGATTCCTTGTACTATTTTCTTTGAGTTCTTTCATATGCTCCCTACATCGAAATAGCCAACTAATTAGTTGATGCTACAAACAAATAGTGCAATAATTAATGATGATATTTTTTCACTTACTCGACCCAGTGTCTCGCTTCGGGCAGTTACTAATTATGTAGTGCCTCATCTTCCGTACCTCATCTCCACTAAATGTCTCAAAACTCTGTCCTCTCCTCTTGTAATCCATTTCACCAAATACGCTCAGACCAGACTGTGGCTCATTCACAATTGTGCTTTCATGACGATCAACGCGATTAAGCTTGGTGTCGACGTCGAAGAATCTAGAGCAAAATGTAAGGCACTCTTCGGCTATATATGCCTCGGCTATTGAACCTTCCGGGTGTGCCTTGTTCCTCACATAGCCCTTAACAGTACGTAGATACCTCTCAACTGGATACATCCATCTGTAACACACGGGCCCTCCAAGTTTGGCCTCCTCAGCTAGATGAACCGGTAAATGAATCATGATATCAAAAAATGCAGGTGGGAATACCATCTCTAGTTGGCAAAGAGTCTCTTTAATCGAAGTACTAAGTTTGTCAAGATCATCTTCCACCAGCTCCTTCGAACAAAGTGCAGTGAAGAACCTACTGAGCTGAATCAATGGCGCAACAACTTCTTTTGGCAAAATCTTTCTGACAACCAAGGGTAACAATTTTTGTAGAATAATATGGTAGTCATGAGTTTTGAGTCCAGATACCTTACACACATTGACATCAACACATCTCCTTATATTGGAGCTAAACCCATCTGGCATCTTTGCTCCTTGTAGAAACTGGCATAATTTTTTCTTGTCATCTTTATCTAAAAAGTATAAGGCTGGTGGCAAGGTATAACTATCATCGTCAATCATGGGGTGCTGATCTTGCCTTATCCCTAGCTGTTCCATGTCAAGCCGAGCCTTCTCACCGTCCTTACATTTACCTTCAATTTCAAGCAAAGTTCCTAGTATGCTCTCGCATATGTTTTTCTCAATGTGCATCACGTCCAAATTATGCCTTATGAGCAAAGAAGACCAATAAGGGAGCTAAAAAAAAATACTCTTCTTCCTCCAATTGTGCCATCTTTCATCTTCATCACGCTTCCTCTTTTTTGATGCCCCCTTTCCAAAACTCACTTGATCAAAAGTTTCATACTGCTCCAATACCTGTTCACCAGACAGTGGTACTGGAGCCTCCCTGGTTTCCACCTCATTGTTGAAGCTGATCGTGTTCATGCGCCATGGATGGTCCAAGGGAAAAAAACGACGATGCCCCATGTAGCAATGCTTGTTCCCATATTTCAACCACAAATAATCTGTATCCTTGTGACAGTATGGACATGCAAATTTGCCTTTTGTGCTCCAACCAGAAAGCATCGCATATGCAGGAAAATCATTGATTGTCCAAAGCAGAATAGCATGCAATGTAAAACTTTTCTTTACCTTATCATCCCATGTATCAATACCCTTTTCCCAAAGATTCTTCAGCTCATCAATGAGGGGTCTCAAATATACATCAATATTCATTCCAGGAGATTTTTTACCAGGTATCAGCATTGACATCATCCAATATGGTTGTTTCTCAAACAGCCAAGGAGGCAAATTATAAGGGATTAGGATAACAGGCCAACAGGTGTACGTAACATTTTGCATGCCAAAGGGGTTGAAGCCATCAGAAGCAAGACCCAACCTAATATTACGAGCATCCTCTGCAAACCAGTCATACTCCTTATCCACGTGCTTCCATGCCTTTGAGTCTGCAGGGTGGCGCATTTTGCCATCACTGACCAATTCTTCCTTATGCCATCGCATTTGTGATGATGTGCTCGCTGTCATATATAATCTTTGTAGCCGAGGAGTAAGAGGAAAGTAACGTAGTATTTTACGTGGGACACGCTTCTTATTTGTTCTATCAACACCACCATCCGCATTGCCCCTATGATCATTAGCACCATCATCAGGCGTTTTCCACCTAGACTCGCCACACTTGGGACATGTATCCAGATTTTCATTTTCCTTCCTAAATAACACACAATTGTTCTCACAGGCATCTATCTTTATATAGTTCAAACCAAGATCTCGAACCACCTTTTGCACTTTCTCCATTGTGTCTGGGACACAATGGCCTTTTGGCAGAATCCTTGAGAACAACTTAAGTATCGCATCCAATGCACGGTTACTCATGCCAGTCGAGCACTTAATCTGAAAAAGTTCCACAATAAAAGAGACCTTAGTAGCTTCAGTGCAACCTGGATATAATTGCTTTTCTGCCTCCTGCAATAATTTCAAGAAGATCTTGGCTTCTTCATTTGGTTGTTCATTGTCATCAGTGATCTCTCCACGTATAGCACCTCTGATTAGGGATCTAACCATCCCAGTGGAACCACGTTCCTTACTCGGTGCGCCTTCTTCATTATTGTCATCTCCAAATTCTTGTGTTGTGGCTTCATTGGCTACTTCTACATCAACCGGTGGTGGTGCATCATTGTGTACTTCTACATCAGCTGGACATGCATCTTGGTTGTGCAATTCCACATCTGAAACTTCCCCTTCCATGATAAAGCCTTCATCAAACCCTCTAGCAAGAACATGACGCTGAACCTCAGACTGTGGTCTGTATGACATGCACACACATTTAGGACATGGACAAGCAGCAGTTCCACCTCTCGATGAGCCACCAAATGTGATTTCCAGAAATTGTCGAAATTTCTGCTGCCACTCAGTTGAAGTACGAGACAAGCGCATCCAACTCCTATCTTCACGTGACATTATATATTCTGCATGATGATGACCACATCAAACAAAAAAAAATTAGAATTCTATGAAATATGTTAAAAAATAAAAGTACGTATAAACAGAGGCCTCAGCTAAGATGCATGCATATATATATATATATATATTCACTAATCCACTAAATATACATACGGAGGTATAAAAAATTAGTAATTGCCTTGTTGAGAACTTGATATAATGATTATCCACTAAATATTCTGAATTCTAAATTCTTAGATGGCAATGCCCTATCTGCACGTATGGACTTTTAACGTGGGATAGCCAAATCTTGTCCTCTAAAGAATAAACATTGGAGGAGGTAAATTAAACACTGATTATTTTTTAGATCAACAAAGGGAATTATAGGAGCAATTGGGCAAACGAAGGGTACCTGGGGCACCTGGCGTTAACTTGTGGCTTGCTTTGCGTATATTACGTCGGAGTCACCTCGGCCAGCGACGTCGCAACGGCCGACGACACGCAGTGGAGCCACGATCGGATCACCACACAATGGAGACTCGGCTAAAAACAATCGAAGTAGCAAGGTCACCGAACGTCCGATCGACAGAGAGAAAAGGCAGCGGCGGCCGGAACTCGCAAACCTTAGTCTGTACGTCTCGTATAGGTTTTCTCTATTTTTTTTCAGCAGAAGTCTCCTAGGTTTTCTATCTCTTCTAATTCGTTGCTGGGCCTTATTTAGAATTGAGAAAACGGCCTGTATACAGTGACGGAGGCAACATACTTAAAAAAACTATTTGAAATACATACACATATACATGACGTGGTGATACACTTATACGGAGGGAAGCTGGATAGGCCTGATGGGCCTCGTGGCGTCAATTAGCAGAAGGGAGGGCTACGTACTACATTGCATTTTATTCAAAAAACACACGCAAAAAAAAAAAAAAAAAAAAAAAAAAAAAAAAAAAAAAAGAGGAGTCCAAAGCGTGCGAGGCTGCTGGGCACAGGCGAGCGCCACATCCGGGGCTGCTGGGTGAGCTCTACCTCGCCGCCGTTGGGCAGGCACCTCACCGCCTCGAGCAAGCTCGGCCTCGACACTGCGGGCGTGGGCGACCTAGCTCCGCCTCACCGCTGACGTGCGCGCTCCGTTGGCTGCTCTGCCTCGCACACGGGCTTTGCCGCACACTAGCGGATGCCTATGCTTCTAAACAGCCATGGCTAGTGCCGTCCCTTCTCGCAGCGCATGGTGGTTGGCGAGCCAGCCACCTACTCCACACCTCCCACGCCGTTGCCCGCGCCACGCCATGTTTTCTTGGGCGGCAACATCGACCCCAGCGTCGAGTGGATGGCGTAGTGGCGGAGCGCGCGTGTGGCGTCGGCAGTCTCGGGGTCGACTCCAACTCCGTGCTGGCGGCCCTGCTGGACTCGCACCACATGGTGCTAGCGGAGCTGGTGGAGAAGACGCTGCTATCTACTTGACCTCCGGCGCTTTGAAAAGGCCTACAAAATACATTAGTCTATAGCAACGCAAACAAATCGTTGCAATATAGTAACATGATATTGCATCCATTGAGAATTCTAGTTGCAATATTTAACTAACAATGGCAACGCCATAGAAAGTTATTACAACACCAAGAAACCGTGGCAATAATAACTTTCTATCGCATCCATTCGGAATTTTTGTTGCAATAACCATCTAGCAATTGCAACGTGACTAAAGATTATTGCAACCCAGAACAACCATAGCAATAGTTATGAGTAAAAGCAACCAAATTCAATATAGTTGCAATAACACGAAGTAATTGCAACAAAAATCAATATTAATGCAACTCCAAAGTACCATAGCAATAATGCCAACTAATTGCAACATAATTCTAAATTGGTTGCAGTAGCACACGTCTATCGCAACGACTAACCACATATATTGCAACAAATTTAGTCTGTTGCATTACAGGTACATATTGCAACCATTTTACGTGAAGGTTGCAATACGACCCCCCTAAGGCAACCAAATTAGTGGTGTTGCAACCGTGTGGTGCGGCATTAGAGCCGAATCCTTGTAGTGGCGGCCATCATGCATTTACTTTACTAATTACCACACTTGTCCTTTGTGCAGGCTCCGTCGGCGGGTTCGAACCCGACTCCTGGTGCCAGCCCTCCACTGGGTTCCAGCCCTCCACAGCAAGGCTGGCCAGGGTACCCGACCTACCCGACCTACCCCAAGCAGCCGTTCACGTGGGGGCCTCCTCCTCCACAGTCGCAGGGCTACTCCTCGTGGCCAGGGGCGCAGACGCAGCAGGGGCCTCGCGCAGGACTATGGCACTACGACGCCGCGCCATCAGGGTGGACTCAGGCACCACCACAGGCAGGGTGGGGTTCGTGGGAGCAAGGTGGGGGCGATGGGACCCCTGGGGACGGCGCCACGAGCTAGGTACGTTTGCCTCCCTTAACTACTTGTCGGCCTTCGTGCCGCTGTGTTTATTGGCCTTCGTGCCGTGGTGGTTATCGGCCTTCGTGCCGTGGTCGTTGTTGGCCTTCGTGCCATGTTTTTTGCAGGTCTTGGAACCTCCCCGTGCAGGGGAGGTGCTGCCGAATTTTTGAGTGGATACTAATCTTTTTATCTCTTTTTGTAGGAGGAGGACCTGTGGGGGTACTCGGTGACGAGCTAGGTACTTTTGCCTCCATCTTCTCGACTAGGATGCATGTTAGACCCTTTCGCCCTTATGTTGGACTTGTAGGACTTGTTGGACATGTATGTTGGACATCCATATGTATGTTGGACATGTATGCACTTGTTTCGCGACGTTATGTGTATTTTGGACATGTATCGATGGATTTGATGATGTTGATGTGTGGATTCATGTTGGGATCGAATCGATGATGAAATGCGGTTTATATGCTATATTGTTGTTATAAATGTGATCTGTGGTATATATATATATGCTATAAATGTGGTTCGAATACAATGAAACAGAAAAAAAAAAAAATCCCAGCTTTGCCGACAGCATTGGCCATAGCTGTCGGCAAAGCTGGACCTTTTTGCCGACAGTAGGAGTTTGCCGACAGCCTTAGCAGGGGCTTTGCCGACAGCCATGGCCTTGCAAACTCACCTCTTTTGCCGACAGCCTTGTGGATCGGGCTGTCGGCAAATTCACCTGTTTGCCGACAGCCATGTTGACCTGGCTGTCGGCAAATTCACCTGTTTGCCGACAGCCTTGTTGACCTGTCGGCAAACCGACTTTGCCGACAATCGGGGGCTGTCGGCGAAGCGGTTAACAAGCAGCCGAGTTGACGGCGCCGTTCCTTCGCCCGACAGACCACGTGGCTGTCGGCGAAAGTACGCCGACCACGCCCGGATTCCTGTCGGCAAAAACCGGTTTGCCGACAGGATTTTTGCCGACAGTAGTTTGCCGATAGGAATACGGAAATCCTGTCGGCAAACCCTTTGCCGACAGGAATCCGGTCTTCGCCGACAGCTCTAAGCTGTCGGCAAACCCGCGGTTTCCTGTAGCAAGCTCACAACAGGACGGTCAAGTGGAATGCACGGGAGGCCCTTGTAGGCACTGAGCGCCCATAGCTCAGTGGCATCGACCATGCCATCCTTCACCCACTCCATGTCGCCTCCATCGATCGATCCTCATCGGGTGTTGATGGTGTAGGCGTGGCGAGGGCGTTCACCACAGAAGCAGCGGCCAAAGATGTTAACTTGAGTCTGCTACCGCCAGCAGTGACGCACACGTTACGGTTTGATCTCTTCGAACACTTGCAGGGATCCATGGGGAGACGTACATACTGAACATTGGGTGTCTCCTCGAACACATCGACGGTAATGATGCCGTGGCACAAGTCGATCCAGCAGAGCTGACGGCCGCCAATTGGGATGACGGTGTCCCACAACACGAATCCAAGATCCCAATCGTTTCTGATTTTGATGTCGTAGCAGTTCCACTCACCAGAACGCAACAGGTAGAGCTTGATCTTTACCAACCTCGTTGTGTCAACCAGGAATGACAGCGCCATGAGCTGGGCCACTACGAGCTCGTCGTCGCCACGGCGCAGGAGGCCTGTGCTATTAGCACCCAGCGGTAGAGGTACCATCTCTAATTCTAACAAGTACGTGTATCTCTCCCCGTAGCAAGTCGGGAGAAGCAACAACGACGGCGGCCGTGGGGGATCCGCAGCAGGAGCGCCGGCGTTGTACACGAAGTGTTCAGCCTTGTATCGTTGATTCTTCTCTTCGATACATACCTGGATGAGCACAGAGTCGACGTGCGCTGCAAGCACCTTGGATTTCTCCTCTTTGACATCATCAGGAATCCGGAGGAATACACGCGAAAGTGCTGGGGGCTCCGCAAGCCGGAGGGAGACATGGATCGGGTGGCCGGCGCTGGTGCGGGCGGCCGCTAGTGTCTTGGCGTCATCGGTCGGGGAGAAAGAGGAGTCATCGACCTTGATCTCCAAGTACTGCTCGAGCATCACCCACCGTGGGTAGGCAGTGGAGGACGAAGACGAGCCGGATGCAGGTTGGGGTTCCATGGCCGCCGGCGCTCAATGTTGTTTTGATCTAATCCCGTATTTGTTCACATCAAATGTGGAACTTACGGTTGGCAGCGGGCACCACATATATCTTAGGAACGGTGGATCCGTTTTCCATGCGTATTGCATTTGCGAATGTAGACTTTTTTGACGAGTTAGATTTTCCTTTCTTTTATGATTTTTTAATAATGTATATACGAGTTAGCCTAAAAAAACAATGTATACGCGAGTTAGACGTTCTAATGGTTTATTAAAATTCACGTCTTATCCAAAATAACACATATTAAATTGGGTCTCACTAGCGATCAAACATTCGATCTTAGAACGGTAGCAGGGCCCGGCCCATTTTGACCCCTCCCCCCGCAGCGCGCGCGCACACACGGGCACTCACCTACACTTTCCCCCGACAAAAAAGCGCGCGGGGGACACACACACACCCCGCCGCCGCCACACCCCCCGACGTGCACGCACGCTGCGACACCCCTCGCTGCCCTGCTCCACCGTGGCCGGCCCTCCGCCGCCGCCGCCGCAATATGGCCACCCATGCCTCTGAAATAAAAAAACAAACCACATGAAACAGACGACTAAAACCACTGCAACAATTTAAAAGATGAATTGAAACACCTAAAATTACCTAGTTAAAACAAAACGAAACAAACTGAAAAATCAAATGAAACAACCCCACACAAACTGAAACAAAATGCAAACAAAAAAGAAACAAATGATTAGCAATAACTGAAACAAAAAAGAATAACAAACTGAAGCAACGAACAAAAAGGGGGAAAAGCAACGTCCAAAACGATTCTGCTGAAACAAACACGAACACATAATGAAACAAGGCGGTTTTGAAACACAACGACGACAGATGGGAACCCCACAACCTTTCCCAACCCCAGAGAAACATCGCGGAAAACAGTACATGAAACAAACCAAAATAATAGCTGAAACATGTCACCAGAGTTGGAGAAACATCCCAAAAAAGGCATGAGCTCGCCAGGACCCCGAGAAACTTCGTGTTGAAAGAAAAGAAACAAATCAAAAAAAGGAACTGAAACAAAAAAACGCGGTTGGAGAAACACAGCTGAATGAAAAAAAAACTACCAACATGAGGGACGAGGGAGGAGACCTACCGATACAGATCCGCCATCGTCGCCGCTGCTACGTCGGATCTGGGTGGATGCAAGAAGAGAGAGGAGGAGGACTGCAGATCTGCGTGGATCCGCAACCGCCCGCCACCCCATCCACCCCATATCCGGCGACGGCCGGAGGCGCAAGGAGTGGGATATGTGCGTGGAGAGGTTGGACGCGGAGAAAAGTGAGGCAGGAGCACGGCTCGCCAGACACCCCACCCCCTAGCTCGCTGTCCGAAGGGGGATGATGCCGAATCCGGCGAAATTAGCACCACCCCCACCGGATCTGGCGGATCCATGAGCGCTGCCGCCGGATCCGCGAGCGTCGTGGCTGGATCCGGTGGATTTGGGACCACAGCCGCCGGAACCACTAGATCTGCGGCCGCCGTCGTCGGTAAAAGCTCCACCGCGCGGCGGGGCTTGTGCACACATGGAGGAGCAAGTGCACGCGAAGAGAGTGGAACATCGAGCGTGAGCAGGTGCGGCGCGCGCGACGAAGCTCTCGAGGGGCAGTGGCTCTGGCTGAGGAATGAAGGACGAGAGCGAGACCGGGAGTGAGTGGGTGGGAGAAGAAATGACGAGGCGGAGCAGTCGAGGACTCGAGGCGAAGAAAAGTCGTTCGCGTTTATTCTGGAGATACGCGAGGCAAGTTGGGCACGGAGTGGACAGCGCGTCGGCCCAGTGGGTTGTTGCCACGTTCGATGGTAGAACGTCCGTTCTTAAGCATTACCGTATTAAATTTGGAGCCAAAAATTGTGTACCAAGTCCAGCACCAGTCCAAACAAAACCCCAGAGATCGCTCCCACTCTCGACCTCCCCCTAGGGTGCAGTTAAGGTCGCCAAAAAAAAAGTCGCCGCCGCTGCCGCCGCAGTCCCTAGCCTCCACTTACAATAGTGCCTCCACTCTCGATCTCCCCCTAGGGTGCAGGGTGCAGGGTGCAGCTGAGGGCGCCAGCGCTTGTGCAGCCCTAGCCTCCGCCTACATTGGCACCCCTCTTTTCTCCCTTCAGCAACACTCGTCAAAAGCCGAACTGTGTGGGGATCCATCTCGCTACTTGTTTTCTAGCAGATCGAGTTCTATTATGGTTAGGGTTTCTCCAGGTCAAGGTTTTTGCTTTGGGGATTGGTCTCCTCCTACTCCTGTTTGGTGACGCGAGGAGAGGTAGGGTGGCTTTGGTCTCCTCCTACTCTAATTAAGATGAGGGCGGCAACTCTGTGGTCAACAACTTCCTCAACACGATGACTTGGAGAATTAGCTTTTCGGACAAAAACATTAATGTAGAGATTATTTTGCCGGTGTCGTATATTTTTCACCAGTCACTCTTTGTTTCATTGTGGTTAGATCTAACCATGATGAAGGACTAGCGAGAATAAGTTTGCCCCTCAAGCTGATTACTCGTATGGAGTTGGGAAGATTCAAATGGTGTTTCTTATTCTTTATAACAGTATATAAGATAAGATAAGGTAAGATAAGATAGAATAAAATATAACTGCAACCACATACTACATTTAGATACAAAAATCTAACTTTAATTAACCATGAACTATCTTTAGTCACCTCCAAGCAAAGAAGCAATTAGCAGTCTCCAAAATCATCCATAAGTAACAACTATAACCCTAAAACTCTAGTTCTCTAAATCTTCATTCATGGACACTAGACATAGCAAATAAATGGTAGATCCTTTTACTTGTCATTGCTTGGCCCGATGATTGTTGTCTATGCGCATTGGCCCAACATTGTGGGGGTTGACTCGTCTTGGTGCCACATTGTGGGGGTCAACGCTGATGTCCCATTGCCCTACATGAAGACGGTCAATGTCGTCGCGCCTTTGCCCCTTCCGGTGGTAGGGGTCAATGTCACAGTGCCGTCGTCTTGTCTTTCTCTGTGACACTGTTGTCTTGGTGCTGTAAATTCTACAATTGGTGCACATACGTACAAGTATGTAAGGTTGATATCGACAATTACTTAGGTAAATATATACCACAACCATTTTTTAAGCAAGCGCTACATTTGAATTAGTTTTATACTTTTTCTCTCTATAGGTGTGCAACACATGTTTAAGACTAAGCGGTAAGTAACTCATGCATAGGTATCCATCCCCAACATCTAGTCCTGTCCAGATCAATGCTCAGATGCCTGCAACACGGGGAAATCAAATAAACTGCAAGAAACGATAGCAAGGAAGGAACCTGTGAAACAAGATATGACGGTGGATGGGGGAGGGACGCGAGCCCCTCAACAGCAGTCGGCAGAAAGCAAAGGCGAGATGGACAACATGAGCAATGGATTGATTTGTAACTTTTGGCTTTCAAAAATTTTCTCATCCGGAGGAGGATCACCGAAACCATCCATTCTGATGACCTCCTAGTTCACGAAGGGACCCTATAGCAGCCAAATTTGCCAGCTGCGCTGGCAGTAGCACGGATGCTCGGGAGTTGAGAGCGGTTGCATTGTAGAGAAGTCCTTGATAAGATGGTTTATTTTTCTACTAGTGTTGTCAGATGGCGAGAAGCTGTGTGTGAGTAAACACAGACAAAAAGATACGTGTAATCAGTGGTATTGTGTTTAATTTCCTAACAGTTCCATGTGGCGGTAGAAAACTTATGGTTTTAGATATGACAAGCTCCACAAAAAAGCAGAGTGAATCATTTCAGTAAAAGTAACCTAGCAACACTTCAATTAAAACAGCACAGTCCAAAATGAAACCTAGAGAGTAGAAATAGACTCAGATCTGAAAAACATTTTTTACACATTAAATTCAGTAACACACTCACACTGTAAGGGTACTCCAAGTTTATTTTAAGACATGCAACAATAGCTAGATGCTAGCTTCAACTTTATAGTTCAAACACAACGTATCAGACCATAGGACAAGACAGTGGCGGAGCTACAGGGTATGCCGGGTATGCCCCGGCATACCCTGTTTTTCCGACGTTACAGCCACTACATATACGTATATCTATTAAAAAAAACCGTCATCTGCGAGCTGGCTAGCGCCAGGCGCGAGCAACCGGGCAGGCCGCGACTCCACGAGCACAGAACGTCAGGTTCAGGCCCACGCAGACCATGCTGAGTTTGACGGGGAATACAGCGAAAGCCAATACGGCAATACGGAATTGGATCAAACGCTCGAGCAGTGCCCGGCGGCCAGCGCATCGGTTCGACACTTCGACTTCCCTTCCCTGTCCGACAAGAAGCAATCTAGTTTGCGACAGGCCTGCAGTTCACAACGAAATGACGGGTCAATAAGCATCGGTAGAATTAATCTCCATCAGTAGCCAATCCTTCCTTAGATCCTTGGGCAACCTTGAAAGAGATTTCAACCGGCGGCCATTGTCGTCACTACTAATAAGAATTTTATATGCTTTAAGCTCATCAGAACCCAAGCCAAAGCTAGGTATCTCTTGAAGTGCCTCAAACATTTCTGAAAATGTTTGAACAGAAGCAGGCTTAGTGAACGAAGAAGGTTGGAGTGCTGGATTGCAGGATTGATCGTCTCGGTTTATTAGCTGCTCATCAACAATAACTGCTGGTGGTGTCTTATCGCCGATTTGGGTTTGGCCTGTCGAAGTATTGAAGAAATACGATACACTGCTGGGGATCAATTTTTCTCAGTAACATTCAAACCCGACTTCACGTTCGTGGTACAACACTGAATCTATTGTTTTGCTTCTCATGTTGACCATTATCTGCCATACCCATAGCGTCCTGCTGACACTTTTGGTTTCACGCAACCTGAAGCAGATGACCTCTGGTTCATCCAAGCTCACAAAGGGACGGTCAAGTGGGTCACACGGGAGGCCCTTGTAGCCATCGAGAGCCCAGAGCTCAGTGGCATCAACGATGCCGTCCTTCACCCACTCCATATTGTCATCATCAATCCTCATCGTCCAGGTGTGAATGGTGTAGGCATGGCGAGAGTGTTCACAGTCGCAGGAAGCTGCAGAACCACAGCAGCAGCGGCCAAAGATGTTGACGAACTTTAGCGCACCCCCACAGGCTGTGGTGCACACGTTCTGGAATAATCCCCTGGAATCATGGGGATCCTTGGGGAGGTCTACGAACTGCATACATGGTTTCTCCTTGAATACATCGATGAGCATGACGCTGCGGTACATGTAGTCGACCCAGCAGAGATGACGGTCGTCGACAGGGATTGCGTTGTTCAACGACCTCGAAGAAAGTTTCCAGTCCTCCGTGATTTCAGATTGGTAGATCTTCCACTCACCAGAACGGAACAGGTAGAGGTCACCCATCCGCGGAGTGCCGTCGCTGGGTGACCACACCGACAGCTCTGCCACCACAAGCTCGTCCTCGCCACGGCGCAGGAGGCCGGTGGCATCACCAGAAAGCTCATGAGGCACGAGGTCTGAGTCTGAGAAGAATTTCTTCTCATAGTAAGGCGGGAGTAGCCACAAGGATGGCGGCTGTGGGGGCTCCGCAGCGGCGGTGCCAGCGTTGTAGACGAAGTGGTCCACCAAGTATTCTTGATACTTCTCTTCTATACCTACCTGGATGAGCACAGAGTCGCCGTGCGCCGCGAGCACCTTGAATTTGTCCTCTCTCTTTTGTTTGCTAGACTTGGATTTCTCCTCTTTGATGAGACCGTCAGGAATCCGGAGGCATACACGCGAAAGTGCCGGGGGCTCCGCGAGCCGGAGGGAGACTTGGATCGGACGGCCGGCGCTGGTGCGGCCGGCGGCCAGTGTCCTGGCGTCGTCGGTCGGGGAGAAAGAGGAGTCGTCGACCTCGATCTCCAAGTACCGCTCAAACATCACCCACCGTGGGTAGGCGGCGGAGGACGAATCCGATGGAGGTTGGACTGCCATGGCCGCCGCCGTCCTCAACGATCGTTGCCCTATCCCGTATATGCAGGATGGATGCACACCATCCTTTCGCTGGGTAGTGGGTCCAAGTATATCGAACGATACATACGTGCATGCAATTTGCAAACAGAAACTTTTATCGACGAGTTGGACTTTTTTTTTGTTTTCCATTTGTTTATGTAAATAATAAATGGGTCTGCCTTCATGGCATGAGGGCAAGCTGGTCTTATTGGCAGACCTATGCGGTGGGCCTTGCGACCGTGGACTACACCATATAATATTGCAAATTACACGATACACGACACAACTCACAATGCACTTACACTAACCCATATGAATGAATTGTTACGGCCTATGGTCCGTGGGCCATTGTGGGCCGTGGCGTGCGTGTGAGTTAGCCGATGGCGGTTGCGGACAGCGCTTAAAGCCGATTCCGTTGTAACGAAGGAAGTAAATGAAGAACACAACATTTGAACCCGTCCCAAATTCCTTGGCTCTCACTGGTTCCAGCCGTGCTCTTGCTGTCCTTCCTAGACTCTACGCTACCATTCCCCCTAATTCTCCTCTAGTTATATGTGATCATAACATTTGGTATCCAAAGCCTACTGATTTGGCGGAAACATTTTAACCCAATTTGTGTAGATCCTAGCGCCGAAGAAGCGAAATCCACCGACGTAACAAGTCGAGATGACTGCGACAATGGAGGAGTTGAAGGCGACGATGGAGTCAATGACGAAGCAGTTCGGCGGATTCCAGCAGATGGTCTCCACCTCCCTGGACATGCTATCCTCCATCAAGGATTGGCAGAGCACCGCCATGGTCTCGATGGGGACGCTGTTCATGTGGTCCGAGGAGGCGACGACGAAGGTTGCGGACACCGTTGCGCGCCTGAAGCAGCTAGAGCTCCGCCTACCTCTACCTGTTCCACCAGCACCACCGGTGGCGTGGCAGCAGCAGTTGCCGCAGCTGCCGATTCCCCAGATGTCGAATCCATCGCTGACAATGGGGATCGATCTCAATGTCGCTGCAGCCGCGTCGACATCCACATCGCTGCTGCGAGTCGACATGGCCACGGGCCCCGGCGCGCCCGGCGGGAGCATCCTCGAAGCGCTTTCGTGGAAAATCGGTCAGGGTACGCCACCATTTCTCTCCACCCCTATTTTAGCCAATGATGAACATGAGCACCACCACCATCCGCCATTCCCCAAAATGGAATTTTTGAAATTCGACGGTTCTAACCCTAGGTGGTGGCGTGATCAATGCGAGGTCTATTTCGAGATCAATGTGGTGCAAGAGATCATGAAAACGTGATTCGCCTCGCTGAATTTTGTCGATCCGGCGCGAACATGGCTCCAAATTGTTCAATGCCATGGGCGCATCATGGACTGGAGCAAGCTTGCGGAGATGGCCCTCACCAAGTTTGACAAGGGTCAATACCAGGTGTTGTAGAACAAGCTTGATGGCCTGAAGCAGACCAGTGTTGTGGTGGATTACCATGCGGAGTTTGAGAAGCTGGCACATGGTGTGTTGTACAATCCTGCGATTGACGACACATTCTTCATCACACGCTTCGTGGCTGGCCTACACGAGGACATCCGTGCGGCGATCCGTCTGCATCAGTCGAAGGATGTGGACACCGCAAGTGCTTTGGCTCTGATTCTAGAGCAGGAAGCGGCTAACATGCTGGTAGCGCACTCTTGGCAGTATTTCACCAGAACTGCCCCACGCAACAATGGCGCAGTGGATAAGACCAGGCAACCTGAAGCGTGTAAATTCACCATCAAGTCACACAAGACTGAAGGAAAAGACAAATTCGCTAGTCTCAACTCACATCGCAGGCGCAATGAGCCAAGTTTCAAATGCGGTGAGAAGTGGAGCCCTGCTCACACCTAACACGTCACATGTATTAGAGGAGTTCTTTGATGAAATAGACATTGTGCCTAGCAGCGATGATTTGTACAGTGATGATGATACACCGAATGAAGATCAGGAGGTGTTAGAGCATCTCCAAGGGTTATGCAATTGGAGTTGTACATTTGAGGTAATTTGCAAACCCCAAATGAAAATGGCAAGGCTAAAAAGGTGTGATTTCCAACCGTTATGCATTTTGCCAAGTCCAACTAGGCTAAAATGGCAGCGCGAGGTGGAGGGAGACGGCGAGGAAGTCGCGCGAGGGAGGGGAGAGAAACGCACGAGCGCTGTTTGCATAACCGGAGTGGCTTGGCATATATGCCAAGTCTCCCCCTCCAAATGCCAAGTTATGGAAAATGCAAAAGCTAAATGCATAACCATTGGAGATAGTTTTTTAGGAGTTTTATGCAAATTAGTAAATGCCAAGTCCAATTGCATAACCCTTGGAGATGCTCTTAGCTGTGCAATCTAAGCAAGTTAGAACCAAGACTCTTAGGCAAACTCTGAAACTCTTAGCATAGATTGGGAAACACAAGGTGCTTATCTTGGTTGATTCAACATCAGTAGGAACATTTCTCAGTAACAGCTTGGTCCATCATCTGCAAATCCCATGGGGGCTTGATGTTATCTGATCAGACAGTGACTCAACTGCAGTGGTGCAGTCAGGGTCATTGCTTTGAATCTGATGCTAGAGTGTTGCCTTTGAGATGCTATGACATGATCCCATGGGGGCTTGAGGAATTCATTCCCATGACCGTTGATTAAAAGCTCAAGACCATTAAATTCAGATATCAGGCCATGTTGGTTGAATTACACGGAGTGGTGGATAGACCTGACACCTGCACTCCAGTTAGTGCACACGAATTAAAAGGCCTTCTCAGACATGGAAAGATTTCTCATTGCATCTAGATGACTATGCCTTCTATTGTTTCTGTTCAAAAGGAGAGTAAGACTGAATTATCAGAGAACAAGGATGAAGCAACATGAGCATCTGTTTGCTGATCCTACAAGACTACCTCCATCTAGGTCAGCTGATCATAGGATCCCTTTCGTCCTCGGAGCACAGTCAGTCAAGTTTAGGGCCTATAAATATTCTCCCATCCACAAGGCTGAGATTAAGAAACAGTTGAAACAGATGCTTGCACAGGGAGTCATAAGACCTTGCACCAGCTTTTTTGCCTCATTAGTGCTATTGGTTAGGAAGAAGGATGGCACCTAGAGATCCTGCATTGATTACAGAAAAATCATAAAGCATTACGGTACGACAAGCAGAGCATTAACCGATTTACTCAAGAAGAATGTGCCCTTTCAATGGACTCCACAAGCTGACCAAGATGAAGAAGCAAATATTGCAAGCGCTAGTACTTGTTGTGCCTGACTTCTCTAAGGACTTTATAGTGGAAACAGATGAAAATGATTTGGGTGTTGGAGCTGTACTTATGCAAGGCCTAAGAGCATCTTTGAACATTTGGTAGGCAAATCTCGTTGTCTAGAATATCATCTGCCATGGCTCAAGACCTAAGAAAAGGAGGAATTTTGACCGGCATTTCTTAGTGGAAGCCTAATAATATATTTAGAGCCAAACATTATCTATAATTAGTGTAATAGTCAACCTAAAATAGATGTGTCTTAGTTGTTTAAATTTTTCTTTGTTATTACTTTTATCCGTGTTTCTACCTTCCTCTTTCTAATCTTCCTCAATCCTCACTTGAAATCTTAGTTTACGACTACATACGCTTCCATGTTCAGCTTGTTATAGCATGAGACTACCTTGGCTATGACACTAATAGTGTACTAACCTTTATCTATTGGATTGCCACCTACTTGTATCATATGACCTTTTAAGTTAATCATTTTGTGTTTGATAATATATATACATGGGCTTTGCTATGGTACAAACTTTACCTCCTAGGAGGTAAGAGTTCCAACAAATCACAGCTCTTGAGTTTTATATAAATAAAGTATTTATAAGTAACTAAAATGTATAATAAATGAAAATCGCGATCAACAATTAAAGAAACGAATCATCTCAAGATCATGCCAGTCATGCAGCGCCCCTGCCCGTTTTGCGGCCTTGAGGTCGCATGCAGGTAAAACATGTCAATGTAACGTACGTATTTGTATGTCGTAAGCACTTATGTTTCAAATATTTTTTTTCTATGCACTGTGCATGGAAGATGCATCATAAAACATTAAGGGTCTTTTGTGCAACTGCCCCTATTTTGTAATCTTATTACTCATTTGCCCTCATTTTTTAAACTTTATTCGTTTGCCCCTGTTTTTAAAAAACGAAGCCACTAGTTGCCCCTGTTCCGTGAAGTGAACTTAACACCGTTAAGTCTAGGGTAAAAAGACAAAAATGCCCTCGACATAAATGACCTTATTTTGGAGCATTATTGCTTGTTTGCCCCTATTTCATTTAGTACATAACACTTTTAAATCAAAGCTAACCAGAACAAGCGGTACAAGTACTGATATGAAATTTGGACAAAAAATAAAAAAAATGAGAATAATCAACACGGTTCTTCACATCTGACATTTAGAGAAAAGAAATTCATTAAATACAAATCAGAAACCGATGCTTATCTGCATAAAAAGCAGAGAATGAAGAACCGAAAAGCTGCGCTCTCGATTTGGGCTTTGACTGAAGCCACAGACATGCACATCAAGCCGTGATCTGGCCTTGAATGGAATCAAGAACAATCACATCAAACCGGCCGTGCAACCTTGAGCACCGATTATCACCGAGAGGACGAAATACCACCATACGCAGGATCTGGAGGATCCAACACCACTGCGCAGCGGCCAGTCACAATTACGGCGTCAAAATTACTTCACAATACTTCAAGAGTTCAAGGAATAAGCCAATTGCAATTCTGTCGCACTCCTGGGCACAGCAATCTCCTGCTCCAAGAACACCTCAACGATGCACGCTGGCGGAGGGTTTGGCGGCGGCGGCTGCGGGGGCGGGGGAGGACCTCGGACCTCAGCGGCGTTCCTCCGAACTCCATATATGCCCACACGCCCGGCAAATTGTGGGCCAGCTCCCACAGCTTGCCCAGCGGCTTGGACACCGCGCGTCGAGCACCGGGCGTTGAGCACCGCGCGATGCTCTCCCGTGCGTACCCCGCCGGCTCGTTGCCCGCCCGCGCGAGGCATGGCTGCGCGATGACCACCCGCGCGAGGCCGCGGCGCCGGCCACCGCGAGGCCCGGCCGCAAGTCGCCCGCTAGCGCGAGGCCCGTCGGTGCGCCGCCCCTGGCTTCCTCCCGCAGCGTCCGAGGTCGGAGGAGGCCCTCGCGTCGCCGCGCTTCGCCTAACCCTAGGTGAGGTCGGAGTACGGAGTCGGAGAAAGAGGACGAGTTGCGACGGGAGTGAGATCACATGACCGAAAGTTCAGTTCTGGAGGATAAGGGGCAGTGTGGTCTTTTTTCTTTTTTCATATTTATCAAACATTATTTTTTGGGTCTTAATTTTTGTCCACCTAACGGAAGTGCAAATCAGGGGCAAACGGTGCGTTCAGTTTCAAAAAGTAAGGGGAAATGAGCAAAGTTTAAAAAATAGGGACAAACGAGGAATTGAGTCCTAAAATAGGGGCAATTACACAATTGTCCCAAACATTAACCAAAAAATGATCAAGTACAGATATACATTTTTTCGAACTTAAAACTATGGATATACATGTAGTATGACTTTGTGTGGGATATATCACTGCATTTTAGCAAGTGGCGTACTACATGTAAACGTGTACTGTGGAAAAAAAAAAGGTTACAAAAAAATGTTAAAAAAACACCTTACCATGTTATGTCACGTTGGAAGGTTATAATTTTTCTTTGAAAAAACAACTTTGCATGTTATGCCATGTTCGAAGGTTACAATTTTTCTTTTAAAAAAGAAACTTAGCATGTTATGTCACGTTGTCACAATTCACAAATACAGAAACTTTGTTTTGTTTATTACAATTTACATCGTACATGCAAGGTAGATCCAAAATGATGAAAATAGATCTTCTAGAAGATATTTACCTATTTTGCTGATTTATATACTTAATCCTTCTATTACCTCCTAGGAAGTAATATATGATAAAAGTCATCAAGATCGACGGCTCACAATTGTTTGGAGGTACCGTAGCAAAGCCCTATATACATTGTGTATAATGGCACGTTACATGTATAACGGCAAAAGAAAATTTATGTCACATTGATCCGTACCCAATTGGTGCTTGTCTGCTACCTACAGATGCTAAGATTCTGACTTTGAGCTCTTAGAGCCAGACCCCTAAAATGTTTCAAAGAAAAAGAGAAACAGCCCTACCTGTTCTATTGAGCAAAGAATAGAATTCCATTAAACTGAGGCCACCAAATCGTTTATAGCAGCAGGACTACAATATTATCTTGCTAGAGTTCAATAGTACCTGGCCCTAAGCATGCACACATTTCACTACTACAGATTCGCACAACACTGCTCACTGTATCACCGCCGGAAATGGCGAAACCGACGGTGATGACTCATCACAGCCGGTGCCAAGCTCGACGGAGCCTGACTCGCGTCAGGCAGCGACGGCACCGGCTGTGATGAGGATATTACTGCCGGCTCGTGTGTAGCGCCGGCAGTGATGAGTATATTACTGCCGGCACGTGTCTAGAGCCGGCGGTGATTAGTGGGCGAGATATCACCGCCGGCTCTAGCCGGAGACCGGCGAGCATGGAACTCATCGCCGCCGGTGTCGGGAGAGCCGGGCGTGGCCGCCGACAGCACACCGCCCGCTTCTCCTTTCTCCTCCCCAAGAACGAGAGGGCAACACTTCTCAAAAAAAAAAGAACAGAGGGCAACAAAATAATAATAAAATAAATAAAACGAAACTCGTAGGAATAGAAATTCATTATATAGATAATATGATAAGGTTTTCATTACATAATTAACATTTCTTGTAAATAAAAAACTAATAAAAAAAATGGCGGCGGCGTTCGGCGTCCGCTCGCCGCCGCGCCCTCGCCGCCGCCTAACGGGGCTGCGAGCAGCCTCCTCCTCCTCCTCCTCGGCAGCCGCGCGGGCCGTCTGCTCGGCCGCCAGTGCATCGCGGAGGATGGCGGCCTCCTCCTCGGCCGCCGCGCGGGCCGCGCGCTCCACCTGCAGCGCCTCCTCGGCCGTCCTGCGTCAGCTCCGCTCCTGGGCAAGCTGCGCGCGCAGGGCGAGGACTTGGTTCTCCGGCGCGCGGACTTGGCGGCCGGGGGAGGAGGTCGACGGGTGCAGAAAACGCCGTCCCCGGCGTCCGGCTGATCCGTCTCCACCACCGCTGCGGCCACCTCCGACGCCACGGCCGCCGGACTCCATGACGGACGAAGGAGAGAAGATCGAGAGGAAATGGAGAGAAAGAGAGGAAGGTGTGGGAGGAGAATGCAGCTGAGGAGGCCGATTTATAAAGGCCACCGACGGGGGACTCAAAGGCCACCATCGCCGGTGGCCTATCAGTTCACACCGCCATCAATGCGCGGCAGGAAGACGAAGCGGGTATTTGGCCGTTCGTCCCCGCCAACTTATCACTGCCGGTTCTTGTTACGATCCGGCAGTGATGATGGAGACGGCTATGTGCGGTTAAGTAACCTATACTGCTCCACTCTTTCAATCTCCCCTCTTTGTCCCAGCGGATAAGGCCGCGCGCTATGGAACTTGCGACCCGCGCTCGAGTCTAGGCTGCCCCAAAATTTTTGACCTTTTTTATATTTTTATGGTTATATCTACTTTTTTTATTTTTTATACATTTATATAGTAAACTCTATGCCTGAGTACATATATGTTTTGTTAACGACAACAAAATAATTATTTAGATAGAGCACAAGAGTACAAGATAAAACAAATAAAAAAATTACATATACGATAACAAAGACCTTACAACAAAATTACATATACGATAACAAAGACCTATTTTCATACAGATCAAAGCTACCATCCATGAGTATCAACACATTATAATTTAACCACCTCAGTAGTATTTTTCTAGCATCCTTGCTAGCATAGATAATGCGAGGTGGTTAGAGCAATGCTTGTCGGAGGCAATCAGGGAATGCCGCAATCCTTCCCCTCTTGCTCTTGGTTAGAGGCTTTCGGCGGGGATACATGACTGTATGGCCCCTTCCGGCTTGAAGAGACAATACCGCGCGGGCATCGAATGCAAGCACATAAGTGCAAGCACTTCTCAAGAGCCTCGCCGGAAACCCCAACATCCGGCATTGCTATATCAGTAGAATTCTTCTAGCACCTATTGCGTGCACCATTGTGGTGGACTACAACGCGTAAAAATATCTGTATGTGAAAGGCTTTCTCCCACAGAGAGGCCATCTTCACAAAAACTAGCAAACTAGCCTAGAGAACTAGCCAAGATGGAGAGAGGAAGAAATGAACACAAGAAGGCAGGCATATGCCCTGGATGTTTGCCTGGTATTTATAGGCGTGCACATCACTGCCGGCTTGTACCAACAGTCGGCAGTGATATATATATAAAACTAAAAAAAATTAAAAAAAACGCCTGGACTCGATCGTGGTCACAGGTTCGGTTTCTATTTTTTGTTACAAATCTTTATGTTATTTTGCTCCCATTTTTTTTTAAAAAAATGATGCTCGTCGGGTTCAAATCCTACGCCGGTGTGCGTCGTTGATCAGACCACTGCGGCAGGCCGGAAGTGATGTGAGCCTGTGGCCGCAGTGGGCTCCCCTTTTAAAAAATGCCGTTGTATTGATCACTGCCGGCTCCTTCCACAAACCGGCAGTAATGGAATGGGCGCGCCTTTTAAAAAATGCCGTTGGATCTATCACTGCCGGCTTGTGGAAGGCGCCGGCGGGGATGGACTGGGCGCTTTTTTAAAAAAATGCCGTTAGCCCATCGCTGCCGGCTCCATCCAGGCGCCGGCAGTGATATAAAGTAGAGATTGTTTTTTTAAAAAATTTATCTCTGCCCCCTCTGATCAATATAGCAAGAGCACTGCTCCCACCTACCACGACAACCCGGGGGCTATAAAATAGCCATCGTGCTTGGAACCTCTATCTGAGTTTGTGATCCTTTTCCTCCCCCTTTCTCTAGTTGTTTGCTAGTTTTCCAAATACATGGGTTCCCTTTGGGAGAAAGCCCTCCATGTACAGATATCGGCATGTGTTATAGTAGTCCACCAAAATAGTGCACACAAGTGGTGCTAGAAGAATGCTACTGAAGATGAGCTGAGCCGCATGTTGGAGTGCCCGGTGAGATTGACAGAGCCGTCCCACGAGCTGGATTCTCTGGGTCTCTGTGAATCGTGTGCGTTGTAGACAATACATTCATTCCTTGAAGTGTACCTCTGCAGTGGCATGCGTTCATTTGAGGTGCTATGAGATTGACGGCCTTTGTGCAATTTTCTCCTGGGGTGGTGTTAGTACTCGAAGGCGACGCCAGAAGTTTATGCACGAGTTGGTCGCGCATTTCTGCCGGGTCGCGATGCGACCGCCCCATCGAGGAGTACCCGCGGTGCGGTTCGAGCTGCATCCGACCCTTGCCGCTGCCGCATCCGACCCTTGCCGCTGCGCTAGAGATGGCAAGTAGGCCACAACCGAGGACGAAAGCAAGTGGTCAAATTATAATGTGTTGATACACATGGATGATAACATTGACGGTGAAGAAAAATATGTCTTTGTTATTGTATATGTAATTTTATAATTTTTATTTATTTTGTATTCTATCCATGTACTCTCTCTAAATAAATATTTTACAAAGTTGAACAGGAATAGCTCGTGTCAAAGTGGATTTGGTCTTTGTATGAAATTTATAAAATAATTAAAAACCCAAAAACTTGGATATGAGGTGCCAAAATTCAAAAATTCAAAGTTTTAATGGTACAAGCTCACAAATGTAGAGTCGACCATTACACCAAATGTTTATCATGATGAGTGTGACAGACCTTGTGTTCATCACTTTTGTATTTGAGGCCATCTAGGGCTGGGTCAAAGTGGATTATCACAAAAATCTAAGATTCGACCAAGTCAAACATGGTCAAACCATGTCAAATCTCTAGAAAAAAAAAACTAAGATCATGTGTGGGGACTTAGTTTACTTGTTTATGTGTTTAGAAAAAAATTTGACATGGGAATACACAGTTTTCTATTTATTACTAATATATCTAGTATTTTCAATAAATAATAATCACTGCCGGTGCCACATTGGACACCGGCGGTGATGTTATTTTGAAAACTAAGAATTTTCAAAAAATTTGACACCACAAACGACTCGAACGCGGGTCCAGCGAGATCAAACATTTACGCCTTAACCACTTTGCGCTCGGAGAGGATAACTGCTTTATTCACTACTTCATATGTTTAACAGTTTTTCTTTGAAATTTGTAAAATGATTAAAAACCCAAAAAATTTGCAGAGATTAGGACTCGAGCGCGGGCCTCACAAGTCACGGGGCGCTGTTGACGGTGATTAAGTATCAATTTTATACCGTCAACGCAGCAAGATAAAGGACTAAAATAAGTTCACCTATTAGATATAGGGGTTACACTGATAGGATTCCACGAGTTTTGGTGATTGTCTATTTCTGCAGGGGGTTATCAGGAAAGAACCTAATGAAGGCCCATATGTCGGGATTACATAGAGATAAAGACCGAACGGGTAAAATTGTATACTCTAGAAGACTCCAGAAGGCAACACCTGAAATCGGGGGCCCATCTGGCATTGACCTGGGGCGGCCACCCCTGGCATAGAGTCGGCCGCCTCTCCACCTCAACCAATGAGGTGGAGTCTCGCGGATCATGCCTCCACCGCCTTTGAGGATGAATAATAATCGTCCATTTAGGTCAGTTTGATCCGAGAGCTGTGGTGCATCCTAGGGGGCTATATATTCAGAGCCCCTGACCCTGGGTGAAACCCTAATTCATTCTCCATTCATTCATCTGAGAGAATTCAGAGAAGCCAGAGCCACCATCTCAATTAGAGCTCTATAATTTAGTAGCATAGCTACATAGGAATAGATCTGGAGGGAATCAAGCCTAGTTTGGAGTCCGGATCTGTCGGAGTTCTTGGTAATTCCCCTCTACATTCTTGTAATATTCATCATTGTTCGTGATACTATGAATAGTACTTTATTCTATTCTATTATATCAGAATTGACTTTGCTCTATTTGATTATGTTCTCAATTATATCATTCTTAGTCTACTTTGATTATATGTTTAGCATAGTTGGACTAGAATTATGTTTATGCATAGGATCGTATAGCGCTTGCTCACTAGGCCAATGGGTGAGTGATAGATATTGTGTAGGCATGGTGCCTGGTCCGTATTTTTCTGCGATTGCACCCTATATTCCGGATCGTGAGGTAGATCGCGGGAGTGACAGTCCTGTTGAGTCCTTTATAGCCCTTCTCCCGAGTATAGGTCTAGCAGAATACCCCTATTACATTGAAGTCATTGGTATGTCTCTAGTCTTCTCTGGTAATATCACTATGCATAGATGTAACCTTTTCCCGCCATGATTGCTAGATGTTCTTGCACTAATCATTGTATGCTTGACTTTATAGTTAGAATAACATAGAATTATACCCTAGATCGTCATAGTCCATGCTAGTGTTATAAGCTTAGAGTGCTAAGTTGAGATGGTTATTACTATTATTTTATGTGGCTAAATGCTCTCATTTATCTTATGTCAGTTATCATTCATTCCTATATTTTATGTGACACTTACCCTGTATGAGACGATCGATACAGACAAGGTTAAGCTCTCCATTATTGCATGTGCATTGCTCATCACTCATTATCCAGTGCATTCCCTTCCCAGTGGTAAAATTATAAATAACGATACCTAGATTACTCCTGGTTAAAATGCTACGATGATATTTTCTGTGCGCTTGCAGAACCCTCCTTATTTCAGTTGCACTTAATAAACATCAACAGGCGCGGCCTTAACTGCTGTGGTAAAGATGTCTGTTCGTACGAAACAGGAAATTACACTAATTAACCGGTGGGCGCCACATGTAATCACTGCCGGGGCGCGTTTAGCCCCGGCAGTGATATGATTATCACTGCCGGATCTGCGTAGGAGCCGGCAGTGATATACTTGCCAGTTCAAACATGGTCAAATTGAGGCACCAAACGACCTCAGATGGAAAACATCTGAATACAAGGGTGATATAACTCAACAAGATACACATTTGATAGATAGGCCACTTTTGCATTTGAGACAGTGGTACCCAACACCGGTCACAAATTCTTGAATCTCACATGGACTTTATGCAAGTGTATGTGGCACGTGTGGATTTGGAGCTACACTTTCCTAACACTTTGTCAGATGCAAAAATGGCCTTTGTATGAAATATAGTTCATGATGAGTGGACCAAAGTTGGTATTCAAGACACTTCAGTTTGAGACCATCTAGGGTTTCAAATACTGGATACGAGGTGCCAAAATTCAAAAATTCAAAGTTTTAGTGGTACAAGCTCTGTCAAATGAAGAGTTGACCATCACACCAAATGTTTATCATGATGAGTGTGACAGACCATGTGTTCATCACTTTTGCATTTGAGGCCATCTAGGGCTGGGTCAAAGTGGATTATCACAAAAATCTAAGATTTGACCAGGTCAAACATGGTCAAATTGAGGCACCAAACGACCTTAGATGGAAAACATCGAATACAAAGGTGATATAACTCATCAAGATACACATTTGATAGATAGGCCACTTTTGCATTTGAGTCGGTGGTACCCAACACCGGTCACAAATTCTTGAATCTCACATGGACTTTATGGAAGTGTATGTGGCACGTATGGATTTGGTGCTACACTTTCCTAACACTTTGTCAGATGCAAAAATGGCCTTTGTATGAAATGTAGTTCATGATGAGTAGACCAAAGTTGGTATTCAAGACACTTCAGTTTGAGGCCATCTAGGGTTTCAAATACTGGATACGAGGTGTCAAAATTCAAAAATTCAAAGTTTTAGTGGTACAAGCTCTGTCAAATGAAGAGTTGACCATCACACCAAATGTTTATCATGATGAGTGTGACAGAACTTGTGTTCATCACTTTTGCATTTGAGGCCATCTAGGGCTGGGTCAAAGTGGATTATCACAAAAATCTAAGATTTGACCAGGTCAAACATGGTCAAACCATGTCAAATCTCTAGAAAAAAAACTAAGTTCATGTGTGGGGACTTAGTTTACTATTTATGTGCTTAGAAAAAAATTTGAAGCCAATTTGACATGGGAATACACAGTTTTCTATTTATTACTAATATATCTAGTATTTTCAATAAACAATCATCACTTGCGGTGCGACATTTGACACCGGCGTGTGATGTTATTTTGAAAACTAAAAATTTTCAAAAAATTTTGACACCACTGCGACTTGAACGTGGGTCCAGCAGATCAAACATTTATGCCTTAACCACTGCGCTCAGAGAGGATAACTGCTTTATTCACTACTTCATATGTTTAACACTTTTTCTTTCAAATTTGTAAAATAATTAAAAACCTGAAAAAATTGCAAAGATTAGGACTCGAGCGCGGGCCTCACAGGTCAGAGGACGCGGCCTTAACCGCTGTGGTAAAGACACCTATTCGTACGAAACAGGAAATTATTCTAATTAAGGCTTGACAAGTCATCACTTTCGGGGCGCGTTTAGCACCGGCAGTGATGTACTTATCACTGCCTGTTCTGAGTTGGAGCCGGCAGTGATATACATATCACTGCCGGTGTTGTTTAGACCCCGGCAGTGATAACACCTGGGTATATAAGCGGGCGCGCGCGCTACTGAAAATTTCACAAGTCTTTTGAACCACGCGCCCTTTCCCAACTCTGCAGAGCAGCCTCGACGCCGTCCGCCGCCCCCAACGACGCCGTTCGCCGCCCCCGACGACGCCCTCCTCCATCACCGACGTCGCCGTCTGCCGCCCCGCACCTCCGCTGACGACCACGCGACCCGCGGCCCCGTTCAGCACCGGCGCCAGCGGCACCACCGGCGCCGCCGCTGCCACACCGGAGCTCGCGTGCCCCTGCCCCGCGTCCAGCAATCTCCGGAGCATCATCCACCCTCACAGGCATCTAGGAGCGCGCGGAAGCGGTCACC
The DNA here is from genome assembly GCA_018135685.1 of Themeda triandra. Taxonomy (NCBI): domain Eukaryota; kingdom Viridiplantae; phylum Streptophyta; class Magnoliopsida; order Poales; family Poaceae; genus Themeda; species Themeda triandra. The sequence continues at coordinate 103,630 of JAENPR010000670.1, read as the reverse complement.
ATCTGTTCACGCGGTTTGCTCCTCTCTTCCTGCCCCCTACCTGTTCGACAGAATGCCTGTATAGGCTTCTGTTGCTGCAATGATCTCTGAACTTTGGTCAATTCGACCTTGTTAACTTGTGAACCTGCTGATGCTCAGAACCTGTTCATGTTGTAAGATTTTGGAGATGCTTTAGAGGGTGCTAGTAGTTAGTATAAGTAAATAAATTCACCATCTTAATTCTACTTAGGATTTGAGCTTGATAAATTTTGTGTGATGTTTCTATGCTGAATTGCTGGTAGTTAGCCATAATTGGAGGCTCAAATCTGTTAATGGACATGTTTCATAGTCCAAAGTAATTTAGGCCTATTTAATGTGGGTTTAATGTTGCTAGCTTGTGGATTTTGTGTAGCTTTAACCATAAGTCCAAATGGGCTGAAATTTGGTCAGCAAGCTAGTGTGGACATGATTTGTAGGCATTTGTAGGTCATAGATATATATCCTATTTGTAGGTCAAATATATACATCATTTTTGTAGGCAATTGTGGATTGTCTTGTTATTAGTTTAGCACCGACGACCACGGTCAATTCACATCCATGGTTCATCACCCGGATTCCTCGTAGTCGTAGAGATGGAGCATGAAGCGGCCTAATGTTGTCGGTGAAAATGAGGCCGCTACTCACGGGCAGGGAGAAGAGAGCCCGGGCAGTTATTTGAACCTGCATGATGAACAAGAAGAGCAGGCTAACCAGGTAACTTAGGTGTCATTTGATGACGTAGGCACACCCACTACTGCATTGACAGGGTATTAACTTACACGTTCTATCCAGCAGGTTCCTTCGCTGGTCGCCGACCCACCGCATACCGGTGAGCCGCAGGCAAGCAGTGGTATCCAGCAGGTTCCTTCACTGGTCACCGACCCACCGCATACCGGTGAGCCGCAGGCAAGCAGTGGTAATACTAGAGTCAGAACCAAGCGAGGGCCGACACAGCTTCCTAAATCTGCGTTGCCGATCACCACATTCGATGATGGACGCGGTCTCCCTTCTGCACCAGAGAAATCTGTGAAGAAGTACTCAGGGGTCATCGGCAACCTTGTAAGGCAATTTGTCCCCTTGAAGTACTATAACTGGCAGGGGAAAGATACGGACCCGTCCGTGGTTCCCGAAAATATCAAGTTGCAAATATGGAACGAGGAGCTCCCAAAGTATTTCACATTCCCAGAGGAAGATCAGTTTGACAAACCCTTAGCCCAGAAAAGAGCCTATGAAATAATGTCCTCATGCTTCAAGACTTTCAGGGGTGAGTGTTACAGGAAGAATATTGTTGGTGGTGCAGAACCAAGTTTTGGTAATAACTCAAAGTTGGCCTATCAGGGGCCCTACTGGGAGGAGTTCATGACTCACTGCGATTCCGAGGAGTTCCAAACCCTTAGCACACAGAATAAGGAGAACTCGACGAAAAACAAACTTCCTCATCATTGCGGCTCTCGTGGATATGCCAAGCTTGTTGATGTTTTTCAAAAAGAACTTGAGAAGCAGTCAGAGCTTATTGAAGCTGGCGTTGAGGTTGTGACCGCCCATTGGCAGGCCAGATCTATAATGTTCTGTATCGCGAGGAACTGTCGTCATGGTAATGATGGGAGCTTTAGCGTCTTAAATCATCCAAAGAGTGAAGGCATAGATGATCCAGACATGAGTGCCCTCGTCTCAAGGATCTCCGAGATAACCGAGGAGGTGATTCAAGGGTCACGCACTTCTGACAGGGAGAACGACGTGCTCACCCAAGCACTCGGGAACAAGGAGCATGGTGGCCGCACCAGAGGAGCCGGGGTTGTTAGTTGGTTGCTAGGTTTCCCGGAAGATGCGGAAACTTATCGGAGCCGCAAAAGGAGTAAGAAGGCAAGAGAGGAGGAGACACTCAAGATGCTTAAGGATGTGGAAGATAGATGGAACTCCAAACTAGATCAACTAGTTCAAGAGAAGGTCGAACGAGAACTTGCGTCCCAACAATCTCAAGGATGTGCCTCACCCGATCGATAGCATCACTGACCGTGTGAATGTCAAGCTGTACATCAAGCAACAATGGACGAAAGACAAGGTGGCGCTCGGCCAAGCCTTACCCATGTTAGATGGGACCATTAAAGGCACCCCAATTCCGCCGGGGTACGCCAAAGTCACCATTGACAAGGTACTCAAGAACGGAAGGATACCCATTGACCACCCTGCATCGGAGGACATGCCAAAACTTGAGCAGAACATAGGATTTGTTGTGGCGTGGAGCAAGCGCCTCATTAAGCTTGAGCACGAGATGTCCTCTGATGAAGAGGACGAATGCGAACCCTCGCCCCACAACTCAGCATCTCCGAGCAGGAGACATCCTCAATTGCCATCAACCCCGTCTTCTTCTCCTCGTCCTCATCAGGAGTCTCCTCTGCGTCAGCAGAATCCTCTTCCTTCTCCTCCGCGCCAGCAACCTACTGCTCCTTTGCCTCCTCCTCCTCCTCCACCTCGTCAGCAGACTCCACCGCGTGAGCGGACTCCTCCCCCCCCTCCCCCCCCTCCTCCTCCTCCTCCACCTCGCGAGACTCCACCACATCGCGAGACTCCTCCCCTCCTCCTCCTCCTCCTCCTCCTTCGCGTCAGCAGACTCCTCCTGCTCCTTCGCCTCAGCAGACTCGTCAGCAGAATCCTTCTCCTCCTTAGGTGACCGCCCCTCCTCTTACAGTGGGTTCTTCAGGAACCCGAGGGAGAAAAGCGAATCCCGGTCGTTCTACATCCAGGACTAGAGGACATGCTTCTCGTCGTCCTCAGACGCAGGCAACGACAACATCCTCTCAGTCAAGGAAAAGGTCCTCGGCATCGGTTTCTAATGCTGCCCATGGCGATCAAGGGCAAAACAAAAGGTCGTTCAGTGGCAGCACTTCAAACCCGATGGACGAACTGTGGACAGCCAGAATACCCAAGTCCCAGTATGTACCTTTTTTCAATCTCGTCGCCAATTTTCCTATGGCTTTGAAGAGGAATGAATATGAAAGGCACACACAGAACAAATACAATAATGAAAAGGCCGACGATGATTTCAAAGTGCATATAAGAAAGATAGATGAATTGTGCCAAGATTGTCCGGAGTTGACCAGGGAAGAAGCCGAGGAGATGTATTGGGAGTCAGTTGGGACGGCACCAATAGCGCGTAAGTTTGCATACGGAAAACCTTTGGTCTCCGATGAAGAGTACCAAAATCTTCCCACGCCGATGCGTAAGTTGCACGAATATTACATGGCTGTCACCTCACAGCACCAGGATTTTGCATTTACTGCTATTATCCCTCCGAAGCTAGTCTACTACTATGCAGAAGAAGAGAAGGTGCCCGTCGAGTACGAGGCTCTTTTTCAGCTATATCAGGGATTCAACCTCGACGTACAACACATGACATTGTGGACTATGTAAGTACCGTAAACACAAGAAATCCTAAGTAATGCTCTTTCGAGTCACCAACTGTTAATTGTTTTCAACTTTGAATGTTTTTATGCAGGCTAATTTGGTGCTATACTTCAATAAAGCAGAAATGGCAACAATTAGGCTTCATTGACCCCATCAGAGTCAATCAATGGCTTATCATCAGTAATCCGGACGAGGTGCTAAATCTCTTGGGCCCAATTTTTGAAGAGTTCGTGAAGAATGGGAAAACCATGATACTTCTGGCCTACAACTTCGCGTATGAGTTCTCCACCTTTGTTTTTATACTTCTCTTTTCTGTCAAGATTATTTGTTAATTTAGATCATGTGATTGCAGAGGTCATTGGGCTTTCATCACCGTCGATCTTGACACCAATCTGATCGAGGTGTGGGATTCAAAGAAGATTCCACTTAAGGACTTGGATCCACTATTGCAACTATTTAATAAGTAAGTGATACTAATAACAAATTATTATCTGATCACACATGTGTCTTTCTAATGTTCCCCCTATTCAATATTTTTACACGAGTCTTCGAACAAGATATAGAGGCCGGACGCAAAGAGCATTCAAGATTCAAATAATGAAGAAGATCGCGTACTTGAAGCAGCCTAAGGGCAACGCCCAATGCGGCTTCTATGTGATGTGGGCCATGTTTCGATTCCTCGGCTACACTCACGAGCGAGCCGGATGAACTTGTAAGTATAATCCTCTTTTCTATGTCTCGTTAATAATTTAAATAAATTATGATTGTACTGATTCCTTGTTTGCGTTTTGGAATGACAAATGAAGAACCAAAAGCACGAAATGTTGTTAGACTTCGAAGTCGCCGCATTCCAAGCGGAGTTGGCGGACTTCATCAACACCATGGTGCTTTCGAAGAATGGATTATTTTCAATTTCTCGAGCCGAAGGGAAGTACAAGGAAGAGTTGGCAGTCCAACTTAATTGTCTCATGTAATTTTTATTTCATTGAACTAGAAGTACATTTTGAGGGTTGTACAGAACATGTTGGAAGGAATTTGGATGCTGTATTATAAATGTAATTAATATAATTATAATTATTGTAACTATAATTAATATAATTATAATTATGCATTATAAAATAAAACTAAAATATATAATTTATTTAAAATTTTAAAAAAATAAATTGAAAAAAACCACCATCACTGCCGGTGCAACGAGCCGGCGGCCGTCTCCGAACAACACTGTCGGCTCGTTGCACAAGCCGTTCGTGTTGTCAGAGCCAACACGGCCGGCTAATTCTACGAGCCGGCAGTGTCGTGTATTACAACACTGACGGCTCGAAGAACCAGCCGGCAGTGTTGGCCCTGACAACACTGGCGGCTCCTGGAACGAGCCTGCAGTGTTCGCTCTTACAACACTGTCGGGCCTTAAGAAGAGCCGGCAGTGTTGTCATCGAATAACACTGCCGGAGCATTCTACGCGCCGGCAGTGTTGTGTGCTCATCGCAGCCGGGGTGAAAATTCCGGCTGTGATGCACCACCCACAACACTGCCGCTTGCTCACTGCCGGTTCACTTCCCGTCAGTGATGAGGGTTGCGAACCGGCTGTGATATGAAAATCTGTAGTGTTTAATTAATGCATTAGCTACGATATTATAAAACCTGGGGATATACATCACCTTCGCTGATGCAAATTCATAATACAATAAGCACCTCATGTCGTGAAAGATGACTCTACCACAGATATAGCAAACATTGCCGGTTCCAAATGCCATACTGCTGCCGGACTTTGAACCTGCGGAAGCTAATTGGAAATGATGCCTATTTGCTATCACCGCCGGTCCTTCACTCCGACACTGACAAATCATACAAGAAACAATTCATACATCACAAACGAGGAGGGATTCATAAAAAAAATCCAGCTACCACAGGAGTTTAGCCAAATCAACTCAACCACAAATTGAATAGTACACCATCGACAAAGGCGAAGGGTTCAACACAAGCACAAATCTGAGGCCAGATCTGAGGCTGTGCTCCAAGTCGCCCGTAGTGAAAGAGCTGACGAGTTAATAAGCATCTCTGGCTTTAATCTCCATCAGCAACCAATCCTTTCTCATATCCTTCGGTAGATCTTAACCGGTTACCATTGTCGCTGTTAAGAATTCTATATGCTTTAACCTCATCAGGACTCGCCAAGCAATAGTTAGGTATCTCCTGAAGTGCGTCAAACATTTCCAGCAATGCTTGGACAGAAGCAAGCTCAGCAACGGACGATGTTTGCAGCGTTGTTGGATTGCTGGAATCATCGTCGCTTAGTATTAGCTGCTCGTCAAAATCAACTGCCGGTGGTCTCTCATCGTCCACTTGAATTTAGCCTGCCAAAGTATTGAAGAAATATGACACCTTGCTTGGGATCAGTTTGTCTCGGGTGTAACAATAATACCCAGGATCTTCTTCGTGGCGTGAGACTGAATGTATTGCTTTGCTTCTCATGTTGACCACTATCTGCCATAGCGTCCGGCTGCCATGTTCGGTATCACGCATCCTGAAGCAGATGACATCCGGTTCGTCGATGCTCACAATGGGGCGGTCAAGTGGATCGCACGGCAGATCCTTGTAGGCGTCGAGCGCCCAGAGCTCGGTAGCATCAACCATGCCATCCTTCACCCACTCTCTGTGGCCATTGCCGATCCTCATCGTCCAGGTGTGGATTGTGTAAGCATGGCGAGAGTGTTGGCAGTCGCAGGAAGCAGCGGCTCCACAGCAGCAGCGGCCAAAGATGTTGACAAACTTGAGGGTGCCGCCGCCAGTGGTGGTGCACACGTTCCGGTTTAATCCCCCGCCACAATCACTGGGATCCATGGGGAGCTCTACGTACTGCACCGTTGGTGTCTCCTCGAACACGTCAATGAGCATGACGCCGCAGGACAAGTCGACCCAGCAGAGCCGATGGTCATCGACAGGGACGACGGTGTCCCTCGACACCCAAGAAGGAAGATCCCATTCCCAGTCATCTCTAATTTCGAATTCGGAGCGCTTCCAGTGACCACAACGGAACAGGTAGAGCACGCCCATCCTCGGCGTGTCGTCTTTGTCGAGGTGCAAGGACACGGACAGCTCCGCCACCACGAGCTCGTCCTAGCTCGCCACGGCGCAGGAGGCCGGTGCGACCATCAGACAGCTGTCGAGTCACGTGGTCGTCGCCTGAGAATCTCCATTCGTAGTAAGCTGGGAGCAGCCACAACGACGGCGGCCGTGGGGGCTCCGCAGCATGGGCACCAGCGTTGTAGACGAAGTGCTCAAACATGTCGTGTCGATGATTCTTCTCTCTGATACGGACCTAGATTAGCACAGAGTCTCCGTGCGCCGCTAGCACCTTGGAATTCTCATCTTCGAGACCGTTAGGAATTCGGACGAATACTCGCGAAAGTGCCGGTGGCTCCGCGAGACGGAGGGAGACTTGGATCGGGTGGCCGGCGCTGGTACGGGCGGCCGCCAGGGTCTTAGGGTTGTCGCCGATGGTTGGGGAGCTAGAGGAGTCCGCGACCTTAATAGAGGGGTTGAGGAAAGAATTCGGACAAAGGAGATAGTTTTGTTGTTGTTGTATGATTTGACTGATAGATGGGATCAATCGGCCGTGATCCCCACATATTTATAGGGGGGTGGTCTTATCCCAATAGGAAACAAGCCCAAAGCTCGTTGCTCACGTTTCCCAAGCCAAAACTTACCAAAAATCGACTCGTAACGGAGTCGGTTTCTGCCTGACACGGCACCGGACGTGTCCGACGCCTTCGGCGCGCGTCCGGCGCAGGCGTCCGTCGCCCCCGCGCGCCTGGGGGGTTTCTGTTCCGCGTCCGACGTGGCCAGGCCGTGTCCGACGCTGCCCTTCGGCCGCGTCCGGCGCAGTGGCGCAGATGGCTCAGCCCGAGGCGCGTCCGTCGGACGCGTCCGGCGCTCGGACCGAGCGTCCGACGCTCAGCGTCCGCTGCCCGGCCTCGGCTTGATGGTCTCTGGACCGCGTCCGACGCCCGTTTGGACGTTGGGTTTGCCGTTTCTTCATTCGTCTTTGTCGTTAGCGATGCGTTGACCTCTGCTAGACATTTTTTAGCGTCAACACATTGTTTAGCAACTAAATGTTGGATGCATATTCACGGATATGTATGCAATAGATACAATGTTAGGTAGGATTCTGCAAACATTTAAATTAATAAATTAGCATGATCCAAAATGAACACCAGAAAGCACAATCTTGTACTCGATGACAAAAGGCATTGTACTAACAAGAAAAGAAATCACATACGACACAGCCATTCCTTATTGATTTTGAGACAAAAGCAAACCTCCGGACCTAAGGAATAAAGAGCGCACAAAGTGGTGAAAGATCAATCTTCGCTAGACCTAATCTCTATCAGCAACCAATTCTTCCTTAGATTCTTCGGTAACCTTAAAAGAGATCTCAACCGGCGACCATTGTCATTGCTAAGAATTCTATACGCTTTAACCTCGTCAGGACCCAATCCATAGCTAGGTATCTCTCGAAGTGCCTCAAAGATTTCTGAAGCTTGCACATAAGGTTCAGCAGACGAGAAAGCTTGCAGAGTTGGAACCGACGGCGACCCCTCAATGTCAATCCGGCTCTGGCCTGTCAATGTGGCATCATCAGGGTATGTATTGAAGAAATACGATACATTGCTGGGGATCAGTTTGTCTCGGGCGTAACAATACCCTAGATCTTCTTCGTGGCGTGAAACTGAAAGTATTGTTTTGCTTCTCATGTTGACCATTATGTGCCACAGCGTCCGCATCTTGCTGCCACATTTGGGCCCCCACAACCTGAAGCAGACGACCTCCGGTCCGACAATGCTCACGATGGGGCGGTCAAGTCGATCGCACGGAAGATCCTTGTAGGCATCGAGCGCCCACAGCTCGGTTGCGTCGACCATGCCGTCCTTCACCCACTCCATGTCGCCATTGCCGATCCTCATCGTCCAGGTATGGACGGTGTAGGCGTGGAGAGAGTGTTCGCAATTGCAGGAAGCGGCAGCACCACAGCAGCAGCGGCCAAAGATGTTGACGAACTTGAGCGCGGCGCCACCCGCTGTGGTGCACACGTTCCGGTTTAATCCATTGCCATCACAGGGATCCATGGGGAGCTTTACGTACTGCACCGTTGGTGTCTCCTTGAACACGTCAATGAGGATGACGCCTAGGCGCAAGTCGACCCAGCAGAGCTGACGGTCGTCGACAGCGACGACGGTGTTCCACCACACTTGACGAGGACCCCAATCCTCTCTGAATTTGAAGTGGTAGCCTTTCCACTCACCAGAACGGAACAGGTAGAGGTTGGTCACTGTGTCATCGCTGGGCCACGTGAGCTCTGCCACCACAAGCTCGTCCTCGCCACGGCGCACGAGGCCGGTGGAACCATCACTGAGCTCTCGAGGCACGACGACTGAGCGGCCTAAGCTTGAGTAGTCTATCTGTTCGTAGTAAGGTGGGAGCAGCCACAACGACGGCGGCCACGGGGGCTCCGCAGCATGGGCGCCGGCGTGGTAGACGAAGTGCTCAAACGTGTCGTGTCGTTGATTCTTCTCATCGATGACCACCTGGATGAGCACAGAGTCGCCATGCGCTGCGAGGACCTTAGATTTCTTCTCTATGACTCTGATATCGTTAGGAATGCAGAGGAATGCACGCAAAAGTGCCGGGGGCTCCGCGAGGCGGAGGGAGACTTGGATCGGGTGGCCGGCGCTGGTGCGGGCGGCCGCCAGGGTCTTGGCGTCATCGTTCGGGGAGCATGAGGAGTCCTGGACCTTGACGAACTCCAAGTACTGCTCGATCATCACCCACCCGGGGTAGGCGGCGGATGGAGGTAGGGCTTCCATAGCCGTTGGCCGCCGACGACGACGACGTTCGTTGCCCTATCCCGTATGGCCGTTTATATGGAACAAGTGGATCCGTGTTTCATATATTGCAATTTATTTATTTATACAAACAAAAAACTTTGTTGACGAGTTCGACTCAGTTTCCTTTGTTTTTCTGTTCTTTCTTCTTTGTATATATTGGTATATGTACGAGATGTATATGGCTTTTAAAATCTTTTTTGTTTTGGGAAGTACGGTCCGAATTAGTCTAGATAAATTTGTTCTTGAATTTATTAAAACATTTTTGACTTAATAAATAACGGACAACCTAATCCTTATAACTTTTAAATTTGATAAATTAAAGCTACATGAAACAGTTTAAAGTGGTTTTCATAGTAGTAGTTCAAATAAGGGCCTCACATATCTTTAGTTCTTTTATTTATAGTTATGTTATACATTTTATTGAATATTTTAGCTCCTATAAATAATCTCAATCAAACGAAATAATATAACTAGCAAAACTTTATATCTCCACAAGCACTACAAATTTTGTAAACAGTATGTCCTCATTTCAGTTCATTTGAAAAGGTAAAATTATGAATTTAATAATTAGAGAACTTAAAACGAATATATTTATGCCTCTAAACCAGCGCAAATACAGTTGTTTTCAACTATAATATTACAGATTGCATTGAGATCTGTAACTTTGGTAGGGACCATGTCAATATCCAAGGTCATTTGAACAAAGAAAGAAGTCCAAAACTTGAGAAGTTAAGAATGGATATTTTGGTCTCAAAATGACCTCAGGATAAACAAAATGTAAACAACAAAGTACTTCTATGTTATCTTGCATTGTACCCTTGATGTGAGCCATGAAGAACAAATGACTGTAATTATTGTGCATTGTGTCAACATGTCAAGTAACAATTTAAGAGTAGAGGGATTTTCCATGGACTTCTTAATGGTTGATGACACACGAGGATTGGGGCTTTTTAATGAATCGGTGGATGCATTGCGTTCTCTTGATTTATTTCAAGAGCATTATACATGCCATATGCATGTCGCAGTTTGAATTTCACTCTTTGTGATATGACAGAATTTTCTAGATAGTTGTTTCATTCTTTTTGGTGTCATTGAATGGATATATGCATTCTTTCCATGTTCTACTAAGAGGTGGAAAATTTAGCTTTATCATGTTGAGAGGTTGATTGTCAAACAATTATTACCTAATACTCGTTGGAAGAGTCGAACAAAAAGTGTGTCACCTATTATCGAACTCCTTAAATAAGATTAAATTTGTAGGAACTAATGAAGAGAACTTCAACATATGACCAAAAAGAAGTGATTGATGGTCAAACATTGGTAACAACACTTGAGAATTTTGAATTTTAGTTGATGTGGTTATTCTTATCTAGAGTGATGGTTTATTTTCTATAAAAATAGTGAGCAAAAAGTGTATATTGGCCATAAGTGGGTTAGGTGAATTCAATGAAAACATGATTAAAGGACTAATGCATTTGATGAGCATTGGAGGTGATTAACCTAGGTACAATTTATTGTGATTTGGCTCAAATGAAGTCCTCTTTTACCCTAAAACAAACCAACCCAAAACTCCTCTTTTACCTAATTCTCTCCTCAACCTCTCTACATGTTGTCTGGTGCTTCTCTTTACGAGATTCATTTGCATCTTAGGCGGCCTTGCTGGTCCTAGGGTATCCTCCATGTGCTTCCTCCTGACGGATCCTTCCGGAGGTGGTTCAGGAGCGTTTTCAGCCATCAACGAGCTCCACATTGGCCCTATCGGTCTCTATATCGGTTTGGCCAATTACGCTGCAGTGTTGCTGTGTTGTAGGTTGATCAAACAACATCTTTAGACGTCCAAGGCCCGCTGGTGTCTTGGCACAGACCAGATTAGGCGTCAACAGAGAATAAATTTTAAAAAGACTCTTGATGCTCTAAGTACTATGCTAGAGCCAACTGGACGTTCGAACGCTGCCGCCCCTATCCTATGTGGTCGTATGCAGAGGATAGATGTGTCATCGTTGCCGTGGGCAGGGGGCTCAAGACAAATGGAATGGTATATGCACGAAGCTACTGAGTTCCCCACAACTTAGATTTAATGACGAATCTACGTCCTCATTTGGCCTGCCTCCACTTTAGCAGTGAAGTTTTTTTTTAACTCGACATATAGAGTTCCTTAAAACATTCTCTCATGGGTAAATCAGTTGATAAAACAGCTCCATATATAGATCTTTTTAAAAGATTCTTTCACAGAACTCATCGAAGGCCCACAAGGATAACATGAAAGCAATATTTTTACCTTCACTCTCCACAATCTTCGTGACAACATGATTTAAGGGGTTTCTCACTTAAAGTCATTTGACTTAATCCTCTTTGGCACAAAACAGCCCACCTTTTTTGAGCAAAGACAAACGAGCCCTATATGGTTGTCTGTGCTATAGAGTATCTCGTTTTGGCTAGAGGCCGAATAAACTGATTTTTTTCGATAAAGGATAAAAATTATCCAGCCTCTAAATTCAGGGATGCACACAGCCAATTATTACAATGTGGTGAATCGCCAAAAGAGAGAAAGAAATAAAGAAACAAAGACGGTGTCTTATACATAGACCAGGACACTAAAGCAAACGATATAGATGCTTCTACCCTCTATTTGAATTCGCAACGAGAGGGCGTCCTTGGCTTGCTCTTCACGCCGCAACTGAGTCTCGAATGCCGCAGTGCAGGGCATGTGATGCCTGCAGACGACGAGAAGCCGGAGATGATCGGCAGATCCTTCACCAGCTGCAGCGAGGCAGCAGAAAAGCAGGAGGCAGATCCGAGCACGGCGTCCTTTGATGTGGACGTCGGATCCGGTTTGCGGGCCGCCTGGGAGCAGCGTGGTCTCGAGCCAAGTGCCTCATGCATGTTTGATCCAGGCCACGACCTCATGACCTCGTGGGAGGACAGGTTGGACGGCTTGTCGAGATGGCCGGCGCCAATCCACTACGGCAGCAGGGCCCGCTAGGCCGGCCACCGGTGGTCGGTTCCGGAGATTCCGCCGCTCGCCGCCGAACAGCTCAGATACGGAGGGACAGGTGGAGGGGTGGCCCCCCGCAGGCACGGCACCGTAGCGGAGATGGTCGGCGAAGAGGCCAAGGCAGCGCACGGCCACAAATGCTAGCCATTGCTGCGCCGGCGCATGCCCGTCGTCGGCCTACTGTGCTACACGCACGGGAGCCCAGCACCAAAAGGACAGCGCAAGGAGGCGCCTGATGCGGCTGCCCCTTCCCCGACGTGTGGCATCCAGCAAGCGCAGCAACGCCGCCGACGCCATGACTCCGTCCGGCGCTAGATCGAAGCCGGGCACCGGTGGAACTGGTCCCCGGGGCACGGATCCAGCTGCCCCCACGGTCTTTTGGCCGGCCGCCGGCCAAATAAGTCGCCGGGATTTTGAGATCGGGTCGGGGAAGAGGGAGAGGAGGTGGGGAGGACGGACGAGCTGCTGCTGCCGCGGGTGGCCTTGTTGGGCGCCGCGGCTGGTCGCCGCCACCGCTTGCTGGAGGAGCAGCGGCGGCGGCCGGGAGGGCTGGTGCAGCGAGGAACCCCTGGCGGCGGGGTTGGGTCGCCCCCGGATCGCCTCGAAGGAGACGACGCGGGGGCCCTACACGGGCCATATGCCTGCTCCCGAATAAACTGATGAATATTATACATAAGAGTTTCTTAATTTCATAATTGAGATTTACAAGACAGATTTTCTATTGATGGTTTTAGAGGCATACATAAGAGTTTCTTAATTTCATAATTGAGATTTACAAGACAGATTTCCTATAGATGGTTTTAGAGGCATTATCATAGCTACAGATTTCCTATTGAGCAAAGACAAACGAGCCCTACATTGTTTTTACAAGACAGTTTTTTGAAAAATAACATCTGTTCAATCAGCACAGGCCAAAATGAAACTTCGAAAGCAGAGTCCTTACTTCTTTCCAAAAAAAAAAAAAAAGCAGAGTCCTTACTCTTTACTCAGATCACAAAGGCATTATACTACCATGAGATTCTGTCACACCCACTCACACTATATAGGGTACTCATACTCACCTAGTTGATTTTGAGACTAGCCACAGACAGCAGTAACTAGCCTGTACTTTACAATCCAGACACAAGTTGTGACACCTTGGGAAGCAATCCTGGGACGAGCCTGGAGTAGACAAAGAGTTTTAGAATTAACAAGCATTGTTTAGCAACTGAATTGTTAAGCAACTGTATTCACGAATATCTATGCTATATGTTAGGTAGTGTCCTACAAACACTTCAATTAATAAAATTAGCGTGATCCAAAATAAACACCAGAAAGAACAATCTTGTACTCGATGACAAAAGGCATTGTATATAGCACAAAAATAAATCACACCCAACACAGCGATTCCGAGTTAGTTTTGGGACAAAAGCATACCTCCGGATAATAGGAATAAAGAGTGCACAAAGTGCTGACGACAGATCAATCTTCGCTAGCCTTAATCTCTATAAGTAACCAATTCTTCCTTAGATTCTTCGGTAACCTTAAAAGAGATCTCAACGGGCGGCCATTGTCGTTGCTCAGAATTCTATACGCTTTAACCTCGTCACGACCCAAGCCATAGCTAGGTATCTCCTTAAGTGCCTCAATGATTTCTGAAGCTTGCAGCATTGGATTGCTGGCATCACCGTCTCCCATTGGCCGCTCGTCAACGAGAACTGACGGTGACCTCCCAATGTCAATCTGGCTCTGGCCAGCCAATGTAGCATCATCACTTCTGCCACTACTTGGATTAGTATTGAAGAAATACGATACGTTGCTAGGGATCAGTTTGTTGTATCGTGTGTAACCATACCCAAGATGTTCTTCGTGGTCTGAAACTGAACGTATTGTTTTGCTTTTCATGTTGACCATTATCTGCCATAGCGTCCGTGTCCGGCTATCACTTTTGGCCCCGCGCAACCTGAAGCAGATGACCTCTGGGTTGCTGGTGCTCACGATGGGGCGGTCAAGTGGATCACATGGGAGACCCTTGTAGGCGTCGAGCGCCCAGAGCTCGGTGGCGTCGACCATGCCGTCCATCTCCCACTTTATGTTGTAGCCGTCGATCCTCATCGTCCAGGTATGGATGGTGTACGCGTGGCGAGAGTGTTCGCAGTCGCAGGAAGCGGCAGCACCACAGCAGCAGCGGCCGAAGATGTTGACGAACTTGAGCGTTCCGCCGCACGCAGTGGTGCACATGTTACGGTTTAATCTCCTGCTATCATGGGGGTCCGTGGGGAGCCGTGCAAACTGCAGTGTCTCATCAAACACATCGAGCAGCAGCATGACACCGCACGACAAGTCTACCCAGCAGAGCAGACGGTCGTCGACGGGGACGACAATGTCCATCGACACCGATGGAAGATCCCAGTCTATGACTTCGTAGTAGTAGCGCTTCCACTCACCAGAACGGAATAGGTAGAGAACGACCACCCTCGGCGTGTCGTCCCTGATTGACGAGACCCAGAGTTCCGCCACAACGAGCTCGTCCTTGCCACGACGCAGAAGGCCGGTGGCATCATAAGACAGCTCTCGAGGCACGAGGTCTTCGCCAGAGAAGTATGACTGTTCATAGTATGGTGGGAGCAGCCACAACGACGGCGGTCGTGAGGGCTCCGTAGCGGCGGTGCCAGCGTTGTAGACAAAGTGTTCAGCCAAGTATTCATGATAGTTATCTTCGATACAGACCTGGATAAGCACAGAGTCACCGTGCGCTGCGAGCACCTTGCATCTATCCTTTTTGACGCCGTCAGGAATCTGGAGGCATACACACGAAAGTGCCGGGGGCTCTGCCAGACGGAGGGAGACTTGGATTGGGTGGCCGGCGCTGGTGCGGGCAGCCGCCAGTGTCTTGTCGTCGTTGATCGGGAAGCAAGAGGAGTCCTGGACCTTGATCTCCAAGTACTGCTCGAACATCACCCACCGTGGGTAGACCGTGGAGGACGAGCCGGATGGAGTTTGGGCTTCCATGGCCGCTGCCGCCGCCGCCGCCGCCCTCAACGATCGTTGACCTATCCCGTATGGAGGATGGATGCACCATCCTTACGCTGGGCAGTGGGTCCACATATATGGAACAATAGATACGTGCATGAAATCTGCAAACAGAAAATTTTGTCGACAACTTGGACTTTTTTTTCCCTTTTTTTATGTATGTATATGTATGTAAATGAGTCTGCCTTCATGGCCCGAGGGCAAAGCTGGACTTATTTTCAAGAACACACAGTGCAATGTAGATGCCCACACATGCACGCACGTATAGTCACCCTATAAATACACGTATGCAAGCCAAATTCCTATGAGCACCTACATCTTGAGGTTCACGAAGCCATATCCCTGTTGAGAGTGATGTCGCCTACCACTTAATATGTAGCGCCATTAAATTCTTGGGAATTCCGAAGAAAAGGTGGATAGTGAACAGTTCTAACATTAGACCACAGGCCCAATCCGAAGCTCGACATATTGGTAGACCATTTTATGATGGTCATTGTGACCATGGACTACCATATAATTTTGCGAATTACACTATACATGACACAACTCACAATGCACTCACACTCACCCCTATGAATGAATGCACTTCAGTTCTACCCCTATGATGAGCATCTTTGAAGATTTGATAGGTGTAGATTGTTGGGGAATAATCGGGAGTCTCACCCCTCTTGTATTAGCTTAGAGTTACACATATACATGGTATATAAGCTCATGGGCCTTTACACAATTATGCACAAATAAAGCCCAACACTCCCGCTCAAGATGGGTGATAGATATCTATCATTTCCATCTTGCTACATTCCAAATTACATTATTTTATTCCTAAATCTTTTGTTAAAGAATCATCTATTTGACCACCTGAGTTTACATGACTTAACTGTAATATCCCATCATCTAATTTCTCCTTGATGAAGAAGCGATCTATCTCCACATGTTTGGTTCTATCATGTTGAACTGGATTACTTGAAATACTCATTGCAATCTTGTTATTATACCAAAGTCTCATGAGGCCTTTTCTTAGAACATTCAACTCTCACACAAGGTTTCTTACCCATAACATTTCACAATCCGAGTGACATCGCTCTTTATTCACCTTCCGTTGTTGAACGGGATATAACAGACCGCTTCTTTCTCCTCCTTTACACTACGTTCCCCCCAACAAAGATGCAATAGCCTGAAGTTGATCTCCTGTCATCAGAACAACTAGACCAATCAGCATCACAATAGCCTTCTACCTTCAAGTGGCCATTACTCTTAAATATCAAGCCCTTACCTGGGCTACTCTTGAAGTATCTCAATATCTAGTATACATCATCCAAATGTCCACTCCTTGGGTCATGCATGTATCGACTCACAACGCTCACCGCATATGATATATTAGGTTTTGTATGATATAGATAGATAAGGTGCCAACAAGCCTTTGGTACCTTTCTTTATTTACTGTATTACCTGATTCGGCACATAGTTGTTATTTAAATCAATCGGTGTTGATATTGGTCGACATCCAAGCATGCATGTCTCACTTAGCAAGTCTAGAACATACTTTCTTTGTGAAAGAAAAATACCTTTTGGACTTCGTGCAATCTCAATGCCAAGAAAGTACTTTAGTTGCCCGAGATCCTTGACCACAAATTCATTACTTATATTTTCCTTGAGTCGTATGATCTCTCTTTTGTCATCACTAGTGATGATAATATCATCCACATACATAGCCAACACTGAAATATTGCGCCCTGGATGTCTATAGAAGACAATATGATCTCCATTGCACTACTTGTATCCCATGCCACATAGTGCACGCTTAAATCTATCAAACCATGCTCATGGACATTGTTTGAGACCATACAAAGACTTTTTCAATTTGCACACCTTCTCAATTGCCGCGGGACTAGAGAAACCAGGTGGAATCTCCATGTTGGAGATCACCATGCAAGAAAGCATTCTTGATGTCCAATTGATGCAAAGGCCATCCAAAATTCGCTGCATAAGAAATCAAAGTTCTCAATGTACTCATCTTTGCCACAAATGCAAATATTTCATCATAGTTAATGCCATATATGTCTGACTATACCCTCTTGCAACAAGTCGAGCTTTGTATCTTTTGATCTTACCTTCAAGTGTTTGCTTCATAGTGTAGACCCACTTGCAACTAATAGCTTTCTTACCTGGAGGTAGTTTCATGAGTTCCCATGTTTTATTATTTTCAAGGGCTCTCAACTCCTCCAAAATGGCCCCATGCTACTTGGGATCATGTTTTGCTTCTTTCCAATCTTTAGGAATACGTGCATATTGTAATGAAGCAATAAATGCTCTATATACGGGATATAATGATTCATATGAGACATAATTACTTATGTCATGCTCAAAGCCATACTTAATTGGAGGTTTCCCAGCTATAATCCTTGCCACCTTTCTTAGAGCAATAGGCAAATCAATGGAAGAGTCAACTTCTCCCCTATATATATGGACTGCTCAACCTCACTATCACCAATGTCAGTACCACTAGTTGAAGACTGTTGTTGCTCCAATAGTTGTGAATGCCCAACATGTTGCTCTACCGGTTGTGGTTGCTCACCTTGTTGCTCCACTTGTAACACTTCAACATTTTCATTTCTACTAGTATAAATATGCACAATATTTCTATTTCCTTCCTTTGTGTTCATGTTATCAACATTTCTGTTTTACAGTCTCACATTAATATTAGAATTACCTAGACGCAATGGAATCTCTCCTACGGTAATTTTTGTTGCCCTTGATTGATGACCTTCATTATCTTGTACCTATATATCATCCATCCCCTCTTGTTCATACACGCTCATGCTTGGTTCAACAAGCTCAGTCTTCTCTCCATAGTAAGGTTCAGATTCCCAAAATCTCACATCCATACTAACAAAGAGACGTGGTTCAGTAGGACACCAACACTTGTAGCCTTTTTAACTTGAGGAATAACCCACAAATATACAGTTAACTGCTCGGGGGTCTAACTTTCCCATAGAAGCTCTGTGATCCCTACCAAAGCAAGTGCACCCAAATACATTAGGTGGAACAATAAACTCATTCACTCCTTGTAACTTCTCATAAGGAGTTTTCCAACCAACCACTACTTACGGTGTACGATTAATCAAATATATTGTCATCATCACTTCCTCACTCCATAGAAACATTAGCACATTCATAGCATACATAAGTGAGCGTGCAACCTCCAAGATATAATGATTTTTCCTCTTAGCAACTCCATTTTTGTGGAGGTGTATCCGGAAATGTAGTTTGGTGTAAGATCCTTTGAGCTGATAGAAAACTATAGAATTGATTAATTGTTCACATACTCCGTTCCATTATCTATCCTCAACACTTTAACTCAAGCATCATATGGATTTCCAATAAGTGAGCAAAAATCCTGAAAGCATTGAAGTACTTCACTCTTGTATTTCATGAGATAGATCTAAGTCACATGTGAACAGTGGTCAATAAAGGTGACAAAAATACTCCATTCTACTGACTGAGGTGACTGGGCTCATCCACACATCATAATGAATTAGCATAAATGGAGCTATACTCATAAATCCTTTGCTTACATATGTTGCTCTTATATGCTTCCCATATTCACAGGCATTGCATACTAGTTTCCTTTTATTTACCTTAGCCATTATTTTTAGAAATGCTTTGGACATAGTAACAAATGACAAATGCCCTAGTCGATAATGCTGAAGCATCACCTTAGCTTCATCTTCATTCATGCTACTTTTGCTGCTAAAGCAGCACCAATAAACTTACTATTTTCCTTCCCGTCTAGGTACTATAATCCACCATGCCTAATGCCAATTTCAATTTCCTTTCCTATCCTCCTGTCTTGAATGAGACAGTGCTCTTGATCAAAAGAAACTCGGCAATCCATATGATCAACCAGTGCATTTATTGATACTAAATTAATTGGAAAAGAAGGGACATGTAAAACTGATGACAAAGTAATTGATGGGGTACACTTCACAATACCACTTCCTTTGATAGGCTGACATGCCCCATCAGCAGTTTGAGTGGTCTCCTTATATGTAGATGGATATGGTGTGCAAGATATAAACAAATCAGGAGCACAAGAGTCCAATATCCATCTATGTTGAGCTCTCTTCATGCACGAGAGAGCTTCAACATGAATATCTTCCAACTTGGTACCCATGGGCATCAACGCTGTGTCTTCCATTTTCTCCATAGTTTCTTTACTTGAGGTTGATATCTCACTGATTTTCACAAATAGTAACTTTACCATTTTCTAGTTCTGATAATATCCCGAGAACTTCCACGATTTCTTGATCTTCCCCATTATATTATTTAACGTTGCCAAGGCCTTCTCTTCTTCTAGTTTCCACAACTAGAGAGCAGAGCAATATAACAGCAGCTCCAATGCCTTCTGCACCTACAGTTCTACTCACGAAACCAAAGAACAGAGCACTGCAATCTCCCTCCAATAGCTGCGGACCAGCGGCACCTCTGCCTTCTGCAGTCTAGCTCTTTGCAAGTCCACTCCTAGGATGTACACGCACACACCCCGGACAACAATTCCCTCTGCAACTCAACAACACAGGAAGGGCATAAGCACACACACCTCAGTCTCCTCAGAACTTGCTCTCCTTCTAGATCCTGTCCAGCTGCTTCACGTGCTGCTGCTTCTTATAGCTCTTGGTTACTTTCTCCTACTGCTGAAACTCCCAATCCACACACAGCACACGCCTCTCCAATGACCCTTCCACCACTTGCACACGCTTGGCTGTGCCCTGCCTTTCGTGCTCCACTCCTGGGCCTCGCCTGACGTCTCTGGCTAGCGGCTGCTGCTGCCCTCTTCTTCCACCTGCCGCTCTTGCCTTGCTGCACTTCCCAACACCTCGCCTGTCGGCCGCCGGCTGCTATCACCGAATCAGCCAGCGGCAGCTCCTCTAGAGCTACTACACGGCTGCTGCTATGTACCTTCCAATCCTAAGGCTCTGACACCTTGTAGATTTTTGGGGATAGTCTGGAGTCTCACCCCTCTTGTCTTTGCTTAGAGTTACATATATACATGGTACATAGGCTCATGGGACTTTATACAATTATGCACAAATAAAGCCTAACAATAGGCAAATCCTCGTTGTTGAATAGAATGTCGTCTACCATGGCTCTAGGCCTAAGAAACAGAGGATTTTTGACCGGCATCTTAGATGAAGCCTAATAATATATTTATATCCAAATATTATATTTAAGTGGTAATAGTCCATCTAAAATAGTTACCTCTTACTCACTCTGTCCAAAAATACAAGGTATATTGCTTTGTTCTACGTCAAACTGTTATAAATTTAACCAAATTTATAGAAAAGAGTAATAATATTTGTTACAAGATATATTTTCATAATTTAGGGTTTTAGGGTTTATTACAAGATATATTTTCATAATTTACTTGTTTGATGTGTTAGATGAGAATATTTTTTGTAATAGATTTGGTCAAACTTAAACTAAGTTAACGTACAACAAATTAATGCACTATACTATAAGATGGAGGGAGTAGTTATTTAGTTTTTTCTTTGTTATTACTTTTATCCACATGTTTGTACCTTCCTTTTTCTAATCTTCCTCAAGGCTCACTTGATATCTAAGTTTGTGACTACATAGGCTTCCATGTCCAGCTTGCTTGTTGTAGCATGAGACTACCTTAGCTATAACACTATTAGTGTACTTACTTTTATCTATTGGATTGCCACCTACTTGTTTTTTTCTAGAACACGTCGTTACGTGTATGGCATTAAGCAGGAATGAAAGTTTTTGAAGTTACAAAACGAAACCGAAACAAAAGAATGGCTTTAGTAACCTTGGTTACCGAGTGCCCCAAAAGCCTACCGCCCCTCCAAAGTACACCCTAGATTACATTTGAACTAGCTTACTGCTAAAGAGACCGAAGCTTCAACCAATGAGCTGGGACGCCAGCAGATCCCTAAGAGGCTTCAGTCCAGCCATGCACCACGCCAAGGCCTCATCCCGAATGCATGCCAGCAGCTGCTGCGAAGTGGCCGAGGTGGCATTGAAGGTCCTGGCATTCCTTTCTTTCCACAGTGACCACCCGACAAGAAAAAAAGAGTGAGTCAAAGCCTTTGATAGGCTGACATGCCCCATCAGCAGTTTGAGTGGTCTCCTTATATGTAGATGGATATGG
Organism: Themeda triandra; assembly: GCA_018135685.1. Taxonomy (NCBI): domain Eukaryota; kingdom Viridiplantae; phylum Streptophyta; class Magnoliopsida; order Poales; family Poaceae; genus Themeda; species Themeda triandra. The sequence goes on along the minus strand of JAENPR010000670.1, from coordinate 82,140 downwards.
TGTGCAAGATATAAACAAATCAGGAGCACAAGAGTCCAATATCCATCTATGTTGAGCTCTCTTCATGCACGAGAGAGCTTCAACATGAATATCTTCCAACTTGGTACCCATGGGCATCAACGTTGTGTCTTCCATTTTCTCCATAGTTTCTTTACTTGAGGTTGATATCTCACTGATTTTCACAAATAGTAACTTTACCATTTTTTAGTTCTGATAATATCCCGAGAACTTCCACGATTTCTTGATCTTCCCCATTATATTATTTAATGTTGCCAAGGCCTTCTCTTCTTCTAGTTTCCACAACTAGAGAGCAGAGCAATATAACAGCAGCTCCAATGCCTTCTCGCACCTACAGTTCTACTCACGAAACCAAAGAACAGAGCACCGCAATCTCCCTCCAATAGCTACGGACCAGCGGCACCTCTGCCTTCTGCAGTCTAGCTCTTTGCAAGTCCACTCCTAGGATGTACACGCACACACCCCGGACAACAATTCCCTCTGCAACTCAACAACACAGGAAGGGCATAAGCACACACACCTCAGTCTCCTCAGAACTTGCTCTCCTTCTAGATCCTGTCCAGCTGCTTCACATGCTGCTGCTTCTTATAGCTCTTGGTTACTTTCTCCTACTGCTGAAACTCCCAATCCACACACAGCACACGCCTCTCCAACGACCCTTCCACCACTTGCACACGCTTGGCTGTGCCCTGCCTTTCGTGCTCCACTCCTGGGCCTCGCCTGACGTCTCCGGCTAGCGGCTGCTGCTGCCCTCTTCTTCCACCTGCCGCTCGCCGGCTGCTATCACCGAATCAGCCAGCGGCAGCTCCTCTAGAGCTACTACACGGCTGCTGCTACGTACCTTCCAATCCTAAGGCTCTGACACCATGTAGATTTTTGGGGATAGTCTGGAGTCTCACCCCTCTTGTCTTTGCTTAGAGTTACATATATACATGGTACATAGGCTCATGGGACTTTATACAATTATGCACAAATAAAGCCTAACAATAGGCAAATCCTCGTTGTTGAATAGAATGTCGTCTACTATGGCTCTAGGCCTAAGAAACAGGGGATTTTTGATCGGCATCTTAGATGAAGCCTAATAATATATTTATATCCAAACATTATCTGTAAGTGGTAATAGTCCATCTAAAATAGTTGCTTCTTACTCACACTGTCCAAAAATACTAGGTATATTGCTTTATTCTACGTCAAACTGTTATAAATTTAACCAAATTTATAGAAAAGAGTAATAATATTTGTTACAAGATATATTTTCATAATTTAGGGTTTTAGGGTTTATTACAAGATATATTTTCATAATTTACTTGTTTGATGTGTTAGATGAGAATATTTTTTGTAATAGATTTGGTCAAACTTAAACTAAGTTAACGCACAACAAATTAATGCACTATACTATAAGACGGAGGGAGTAGTTATTTAGTTTTTTCTTTGTTATTACTTTTATCCACATGTTTGTACCTTCCTTTTTCTAATCTTCCTCAAGGCTCACTTGATATCTAAGTTTATGACTACATAGGCTTCCATGTCCAGCTTGCTTGTTGTAGCATGAGACTACCTTAGCTATAACACTATTAGTGTACTTACTTTTATCTATTGGATTGCCACCTACTTGTTTTTTTCTAGAACACGTCGTTACGTGTATTGCATTAAGCAGGAATGAAAGTTTTTGAAGTTACAAAACGAAACCGAAACAAAAGAATGGCTTCAGTAACCTTGGTTACCGAGTGCCCCAAAAGCCTACCGCCCCTCCAAAGTACACCCTAGATTACATTTGAACTAGCTTACTGCTAAAGAGACCGAAGCTTCAACCAATGAGCCGGGACGCCAGCAGATCCCTAAGAGGCTTCAGTCTAGCCACGCACCACGCCAAGGCCTCATCCTGAATGCATGCCAGCAGCTGCTGCGAAGTGGCCGAGGTGGCATTGAAGGTCCTGGCATTCCTTTCTTTCCACAGTGTCACCGGAATCACGATATGGTAGCTGGTAGGTTCGATTACGATGACGAATTTGGTCGCCGGCGATCTCGCGCGGCGCCGCCGGCCGCAGCCGAAGCTGGGTTCAATCCGATTACAGGTTAAACGATGATCCCCCTCGCACGGGTCTCGGTCCTCTCTTACAGGCCACCCGGCCTGCCCGTTACATGGGCTTCAAAGAAACGCATAGAAATGAAAATGTCTTGGCCCGCTCACATCCAAATCCGGCCTGAATACTTCAAGCTTGGCTTCGCGACTCGGACGGTCCTCCTCGGCCCAAGATCAACCGCGTCCGGTTCAGCTTCTGCTTCTTCTCCGTCGTCAGGTTCAGCGTCAGCTTCATCTTCATTGTCAGCTGCACCCTGATCGGTGACATTCCCCCGCCCTTGAAAAATGGCTTGTCCCCAAGCCGGAGCCCTGGGAAACTCTTGTTTGAGAGCTTCCTCATTCTCCCAGGTGGACAGTTGAACAGGGAGATGAGACCACTTGATGAGCACTTGAGCAACAGCCCCAGCTGGTTCTTGCACAAGGCGTCGATCCAGCACCTGCACAGGAACCTGATAGTATATCTCTGAATCAGGCAGTTCAGAGATTACCTGGGTATTGGTCGGGACAGCAGCCTTAAGCTGAGACACATGAAACACTGGGTGTATAGCACTTTCACTTGGTAGTGCCAACTTGTAAGCTGATGGTCCAATCCTCTCAGTGATGAAGTATGGACCAAAGTATCTGAAGGATAGTTTGTTAGAAGACCTGACTGCCAAAGTGGTTTGAACATATGGTTGTATCTTGACAAAGACTGAATCCCCAACAGCAAACTCTCTGAATGATCTCTTCTTGTCAGCAAAATGTTTCATTTTGTTCTGAGCACGATGTAGATGCTGTTGTATCAGCTGCTGGATCAATTCCTTGTTTGCAAGCCATTGTTGAGGTTCAACATGTTGACAGGAGTCTGCAGGGTTGATTCCCATTTGTACTGGATCATGCCCATACAATACCTTGAATGGAGTACAGCCCAATGAGGTGTGGAAGGAAGAGTTATACCAGAACTCAGCTAAAGGTAGCCAAGAGGACCACTGTTTGGGGCAACTGTGCACAAAACATCTCAGGTAGGTTTCTAAGCATTGGTTGACCCTCTCTGTCTGACCATCTGTTTGAGGATGGTAGGCACTGCTCATCAAAGGACTTACCTTCAAGATCTTAAATAGTTCCTTCCACAGTTTGCTAGTGAATATCCTATCCCTGTCAGATATTATAGCTCTAGGCAGACCATGCAGCTTGTATACATTGGTAATGAAAGCCAAGGCAACTTGGAAAGCAGAATAAGGGTGAGACAATGGGATGAAGTGAGAGTATTTGGAGAACTTGTCCACTACCACCAGCACACTGTCATACTTGGCTGACTTAGGCAATCCCTCTATGAAGTCCAAGGATATGGTTTGCCATGCTCCCTCAGGTATGGGCAAAGGTGCCAGCAAACCTGGGTATGCTGCCCTATCATATTTGGCTTGTTTACAAATTGAGCATCTTGCCACAAAGTCTGACACAACTTGTTTCAGCTGAGGCCAGGCAAAAAGCTGCTTCACTCTGTGATAAGTAGCTTCTGCCCCAGAATGTCCACCAGCAGGCCCTGCATGTAATGCTTGCAGAACCTTCTCCTGAAGTTCGGCAGAATGACCAATCCAAATTCTAGATTTGTAGTATATGACCCCTTCCTTCAAACTATAATGACCACTAGGTAACTGAATGGCAAGCTCTTGCAACAATTTTATAGTCCTTGGATCTTGAGAATAAGAGGCCTGAAGGTCTAGTAACCAAGTGGGTTGAGCTACAGCCACAGCTGCAAGCTCCTGAATATCAGCATGACTGGTTCTGGAAAGAGCATCAGCTACTCTATTCTCTCTTCCACTCTTGTGAACTATTTTATAATTCAGCCCCAAAAGTTTAGTCAGAGCTTTATGCTGCCATGGTGTATGCAGTTTCTGATCATCCAGGTGTATCAAACTCCTCTGATTAGTTTTAATGGTGAACTCAGACTGAACCAGATAGTGCCTCCAGTGTTCAACTGCCAGCAATATAGCCATTGATTCTTTCTCATAAGTAGATAATCCCTGAGCTCTGGGCCCCAAGGCCTTACTCACATAAGCAATGGGATGTTCATCTTGTTGCAGGACTGCACCAATTCATTTGTCAGAAGCATCAGTCTCAATAGTAAAGTGCTTAGAGAAATTGGGCAAGGCAAGGACTGGACTGGTCATGAGGGCATTCTTCAAAGCTTCAAAAGAGGCTTGATGTTTAGTTGTCCAAACATACTGTACTCCTTTCTTCAATAAGTTAGTTAATGGCCTGGACAACCACCCAAACTGCTTGACAAACTTCCTGTAATAGCCTGCCATTCCCAGAAAACTTCTCAGCTCCTTCACTGTTGTAGGAGAAGGCCACTCAGCAATGATTTTGACTTTGCTAGGATCAGTAGAAACTCCATCTACACTGATAATGTATCCAAGATATTGCAATTTCTGCCTTGCAAATGAACATTTAGTCAGTTTGACATAGAACTGGTGTTTCAGTAATGTCTGAAAGACTAACTGAATATGAACCAAGTGCTCTTCCCAACTGTTGCTATAAATGAGCACATCATCAATAAAGACCACAACAAAGTCCCTCAGAAATGGTGCCAAAATCTCATTCATAACTTCTTGAAAAGTAGCAGGTCCTCCAGTAACTCCATAGGGCATGACCAAGTACTCATAGTGTCCATTATGGGTCTGAAAGGCAGTTTTATGAGATTCCCCAGAAGCCATTCTGATTTGGTGAAAACCTGAACAAAGGTCCAAAGAAGTGAACAATTTTGCTCCATGAAGTTCATCTAGTAACTCATCAATGATTGGCAGTGGGTATTTGTTCTTCACAGTGAGTGCATTAAGCCTTCTGTAGTCCACACACAACCTCCAGTCTCCAGTTTTCTTCTTAACCAGCAGGACAGGGGAAGCAAAAGGGCTAGAGCTGGATTGTATAAGCCCCTTGTCCAACAAATCCTTGATTTGCTTCTCAATCTCATCCTTCTGAGATGGGTTGTATCTGTAGGGCCTAAGCCTGAAAGGTTGAGCCCCATGCATAAGTGGTATGGTGTGATCACCTTTCCTGGAGGGAGGCAAATGTGGCAATGGTTGAAATATTTCTTGGTATTCATCAATGATCTTCTGAATTTCAGATGGTATGGTGACTGGCTCTTTCTTCTCCTCATCAACTTCTGCTGCATTTAGCTGCACCATATACAGAATTGAGTCTATCTTGTGAAATGCTTCCAACTGGTTGGCAGATACTGAGGGTCCCAGTTTTGTTCCAGGTTGAATTCCCTGGAGTGTAATCTCCTTTCCTTGATATACAAATTTTAACCACTTTTCAGCCCAATGAACATTCATGGGATTGAACTTGTCCAACCAGTCCATCCCCAAGATAATGTCATAGCTACCCAAAGGAAACACCTTGAATGTATTGGTAAAATTATGCCCTTGCAAAGCCCAAAGCATATCTGGGAGTTCATGTGTGCATGGCACTTCACTGCCATCTGCCACTCTCACTGCAGAAGGGACATCAAAAGGAATCCCTCCACCCAAACTGTCAGCAAGTGCTTTATCAATAAAGCAATGAGAGCTCCCAGAGTCCAACAACATATATACTTCCTTGCCTGCTATAAAACCTCTGAATCTGATAGTGCCCACTATCTCTGTTCCTTCAGAAGCTTGAGCAGAAATCTCCATCAACTCATCTCCAGAGCTAGGGCCATCTTCTTCAACCACCTGAGTAGTAGCTTCAAAGATAAACCGCATTATCATCAATTTCATTCCACACTTCTTCCGGAGAATGCAGAGAAACCTGAGCTGGACATTTGTGTCCATGACTCCACTTCTCCCCACACCTGTAACAAAGACCCTTTGATCTTCTGTAGGCCTTGAGGTTGCCAATTCTCTCATCAAGTGTCTTGGTCTTGGAATATTCTCCCACCTCCTTCTTGTCTTCATGCGCATTCTTGTCTTGATAATACTGCCTGGTATAAGATTGACCAGGACTGAACCTTGCCTTCTCACCAGAGTTTTGCTTGGAAAATTCCCCATAGTTCTTCTTGGGCAAGAATTCCCACCTCTTGGAAGAGTTGTCCATCATTGCATCTTCCTGTAACAGGGCAAGAGATACAGCAGTATCTAGATCCTTTGGATTGTGAACCATTACTACTACCCTGACTTCCCTCTTTAACCCCTCTACAAATCTATTGATAATGAATGTGGATGGTATGCTGGAATCATAAGCTAGCAACTGATGTAGGACATCACTAAAGAGCTCGACATACTCGGTAACAGAACGACTCTGTTTAATCTTAAAGAAGGCTCTAGTCAATTGGTTATGGTCATCCCTATCAAACCGAAAGCACACAGAAGTGGTAAACTCATCCCAAGACATAGATAACACCATATACTTGACAGTGCTAATCCAGAGGTCTGCAGATCCTGTGAAATGCATAGTAGCTATCTTGACCCATCTACTCACTTCTATGCCATAGATGTCAAAGTTTGTTTCAGCCCTCTGAACCCAAGACCTAGGATTAGATCCATCAAAACTAGGAAAATCATAATCTGGTATAGCAGTCCTAGGCAGATGGTCAAAATGATGATAGTCACAAGTACGACTAGGCTCAACCCATTGGTGTGTTCTATCAAATCGGTTGGCAGTGTTTTTCGTACCTGTGACCAGAGGCGGGTCTGGAATGGTGTACACCATCCCAAACCCGGCGCTCCGGTGATGATTCACACGCTGGTGGCCATATTGCCCAGGTATCGCCTCGCTTGAGGACGGCTCCAGATGGGCGGAGCCCGACACCTTCTTCCCCTTGCTCGGATTAGGGTGCGGATCCGGCTCGGGATGCTCGACGGGAACCTCGCCGTCGGAGACGGTATGCTTGGACTGGTCCCCGAACATGCGCTCGAGGGAGTCGCCGATGTAGTTGACCGCCCGCTCCAGGTCGCCGACGCGGGCGTTCATCTCAGGCTTCCACTCTTCGAAATCCTCCTTCGCCTTGGTCACTTGCTCCATGGATGTCGTCAACTCGGCGATCCCCTTGGTCTGCTTCTCCAGCATGGCCAGGATCTGCCCCAACTTCTCGTCCTGAGACACCGCCGCCATCTTGCTCCGAGTGAGGTAGGGCTGGAAGAATAGGCGCTCGGAAGCCAGATCTAGGGAGCTGATACCAGTTTGTCACCGGAATCACGATATGGTAGCTGGTAGGTTCGATTACGATGACGAATTCGGTGGCCGGCGATCTCGCGCGGTGCCGCCGGCCGCAGCCGAAGCTAGGTTCAATCCGATTACAGGTTAAACGATGATCCCCCTCGCACGGGTCTCGGTCCTCTCTTACAGGCCACCCGGCCAGCCCGTTACATGGGCTTCAAAGAAACGCATAGAAATGAAAATGTCTTGGCCCGCTCACATCCAGTCCGGCCCAGAATACTTCAAGCTTGGCTTCGCGACTCGGACGGTCCTCCTCGGCCCAGCATCAACCGCGTCCGGTTCAGCTTCTTCTTCTTCTCCGTCGTCAGGTTCAGCGTCAGCTTCATCTTCATTGTCAGCTGCATCCTGATCGGTGACACACAGTGACCACCCGACAAGAAAAAAGAGCGAGTCAAAGCCTTTATGCAGGGTTTTAGGGACTCTCTTTCGCTGCAATGTCCACCACTGGAACACCGACTCCTCTTGCACTGTCACGAAGTCATGCAGCCGGACGAGGGATAGGCACGCTAGCCAAACCTCTCGATTGCCACCTACTTGTATCATATGACTCTTTTAAGTTCATCGTTTTGTGTTTGATAATTTATATACATGTGTATAATCGCACGTTACATGTATAACGGCAAGAAAACTTATGTCACATTGGTCCGTACCAGCATAAAATCCTGGCTACCAAATTATGCTTGTCTGCAACCTACAGATGCTAAGATTGTGACTTGTGAGCTGCTTAGAACTAGACCCGGAAAATGTTTCAAAGAAAAAGAGAAACTGACCTACCTGCTTTTTTCTAGCAAGGAATAAAATTCCATTAAACTCAGGCCACGGAATCGTTTATAGCAGTAGGATTACATTCTAGCTAGAGATCAACAGCACCCGGCCCTCCTTGTCAAAAAAAATAATAATAATAGAAGGCCTTGCCCTAATAATGCACCCAATTTAGTTAATGCATTAGCTACGATATTACATAACCTCGGGATATACAACACCTTCGTTAACACAGATTCATAATACAATATAAGCACTCGAGATCTCACGAAAGATGACTGCATCATTACCACAGATATAGCAAACGGTTCCAAATGCCATATTACCGCCGGACTTTCAACCAGCGCAAGCTAATCGGCAGTGCTACCTATTTACTATCACTACCGGTCATTCACCCCAAAACAAATAGGCTTTATAAAAACAAAAAAAAAAAGGAATCCAGCCAGAATGCTTCATCGAGCATGCTCGTCCACAAATCATACAAGAAACAATTCATACATCACAAATCAGGAAAGATTCATACAAGAATCCGGCTACCACCGGAGTTCATCCAAATGAACTCAATCACAAATCGATTCGTACAGCACTGACAAATGAGAAGAGTTCAATGCATCACAAATCAACATATGGACCAATCCGAGGCCGCCCCTTGCCACTCTAACGTCAGATCCGATGTTGTATGCCCAGTTGTGGCCCCCATGATGATCTGAGGGGCACTGCATGCGGAGCGTACACCGTGCTCCTTTTTTTTACAACCATACTCCAAGTTGATTTTAAGACAGGGCACAGTAGCTACATGCTAGACTGTGTACTTCACAGTTCACACACAACGTGTCAGGGCATAGGATCGGAAGCATTCCTGAGACGAGCCTCTAGTGCACGAAGAGCTGACGAGTTAAAAAGCAGCATCGCTAGCTGCAATCTCCATCAGCAACCAATCCTTTCTCATATCCTTCGGTAACCTTAAAAGAGATGTTAACCGGTGACCATTGTTGCTGTTAAGAATTCTATACGCTTTAACCTCATCCGGACCCGTCAAGCCGTAGCTAGGTATCTCTTGAAGTGCGTCAAACATTTCCAGCAATGCTTGGAGAGAAGCAAGCTCAGCGACAGACGATAGTTGGAGCGCTGGATTGCTGGAATCACCGTCTGTTACTATTAGCTGCTCATCAAAGGCAGCTGCCGGTGGCTTCTCATCGTCTACTTGAATTTGGCCTGTCAAAGTATTGAAGAAATATGATACCTTGCTAGGGATCAGTTTATCTCTGGTGTAACAATACCCACGATCTTCTTCATGGCGTGACACTGAAAGTATTATTTTGCTTCTCATGTTGATAAGTATCTGCCAAAGCATCCTGCTGCCCCATTTTTTATCACGCATCCTGAAGCAGATGATCTCCGGTTCGTCGATGCTCACGATGGGGCGGTCAAGTGGATAGCAGGGGAGACCCTTGTAGGTGTCGAGCGACCAGAGCTCGGTTGCATCGACCATGCCTTCCTTCACCCACTCCATGTTGCCATTGCAGATCCTCATCGTCCAGGTGTGGATGGTGTAGGCGTGGAGAGAGTGTTCACAGTCGCAAGAAGCGGCGGCACCACAGCAGCAGCGGCCAAAGATGTTGACGAACTTGAGAGAGCTACCATCCGCCGTGGTGCACACGTTCCGGTTTAATCCCACGCCACAATCACGGGGATCCATGGGGAGCTGTACGTACTGCACCGTTGGTGTCCCCTTGAACACGTAGGAGCATGACGCCGTTGCACAAGTAGACCCAGCAGAGGAGATTGTCATCGACGGGGACAACGGTGTCCCACAACGAAGGTAGATCCCAGTCCTCTCTGATTTTGAGCTGGTAGTATTTCCACTCACCAGAACGGAACAGGTAGAGCTTAGCCACCTTCGGTGTCTTATAGCTGAGCGTCCTGAGCTCCGCCACCACGAGCTCGTCCTCGCCTCGGCGCAGGAGGCCGGTGCAACAATCAAATAGCTCTCGAGTTACGAGGTCTTCTCCAGAGAAGTATGCCTGCTCATAGTAAGGCGGGAACATCCACAACGACGGTGGCCGTGGTGGCTCCGCAGCGCGGTCTCCGGCGTTGTAGACGAAGTGCTCAAACGTGTCGTATTGTTGATTCTTCTTTTTGATACGAATCTGGATGAGCACAGAATCGCCGTGTGCCGCGAGCACCTTGGATTTCTCCTCTCTGAGACCGTCAGGAATTCGGACAAATACACGCGAAAGTGCCGGGGGCTCCGCGAGGCATAGAGAGACTTGGATCGCGTGGCCGGCGCTGGTGCGGGCCGACGCCAGTGTCCTAGGGTCGTCGTCGTCGGTCGTGGAGCACGAGGATTCCTGGACCTTGGTCTCCAAGTACTGCTCGAGCATCACCCACCGTGGGTACGCTGCGGGAGGCGAACAGGATGGAGGTTGGGCTTCCATGGCCGCCGCCGACGACGACTGTTGCCCTATGCCGAGCCGTGTATGGAGAGGATCATGTATCTTAAATTTGCAATTTATACAAACAAAAGCTTTGTTGACGAGTTGGCCTTGGACTTATATTGTTTATATAGGTATATATATACTATAGTTGGACTTACTGGCCCAAAGCTATCTCGACTTCTCTTGGTGACGATTTTTTTTTTTTTTTTTTTTTTTTTTTTTTTTGGTTGAGGTGAGACTTCTCGTGACGAGTTAGGAATAGGACCTCGCGCTGTTTTGATAATCCTTTTGTTTTCATAAGTACAGTCCGAATTACTCCCTCCTACATTTAAAGTAAGAAAACATTTTAACGAATAATGGACAGCCTACTCCTCGTTATAAGTTTCAAAAACTCAATAGATGATTTTCTACATAAAATAGTTCAAAGTGGTTTTCATAGCATTAGTGCGGCTGACTTGACACATGGCCTCACCCATCTTTAGTTTTTTAGCAAAATGCACCGTAGGTCCACATTAACTTTTTTTCGTTCATCACTTAGGTCCATCAATTCTCAAACTACATTTCTTGGTCCACTAACTTTTGGTTGTGTGTCACTGAGGTCCATCAACTCTCAAACTACATTTATAGGTCCATTATCTTTTGATTAAAACGCACGGGAAGTCCATTCATTTTTGGGAAGGTGTCATCTAGATCTATCAACTCCCATACTCCATTTTTGGGTCCTAAACTTTTAAAGTAGTTCATTGGAGGTCCATAACACTTCGTTTACGTCTATATTTTACAAAAAATGTTCCCCTTTTCTTTTTCTTTCACACATTTATGTCCATACCCCTTCGTGTATGAAGAAGATTTATGTAAAGTAGAGACATAAACAAAGGGGTATTGGACCTCCGGTGGACCACCTAAACAGTTTAGGGACTCAAAAATAAAGGCTAAAAGTTTATGGACATAGATGACACCTTAAAGGTTAATGGACCTAGAAATACAGTTTGAGAGTTGATGGACCTAAATAACACATAACCACAAGTTAATAACCCAGAAATGCATTTTGAGAGTTGATTGACTTTGCTGACACATGATTTAAAGTTAATTGACCTATGGTGCATTTTACTCTTAATTTTTTTACTAGTTATGTTATCTTTTGTTGAATATTTCAGCTCCTTTAGATAGTTTCGAAAGGTTTTAACAAGAAAATTTTGTATCTCTACAAGCACTACAAATTTTGTCAACGGTGTGTCTCCATTTGAGGTGATTTCAAAAAGTAAAATTTTTAACTTAACAATTAGAGAGCTCAAAATGAATATTTAACCTCTAAACTATCTCAAATACAAACGTTTTCAACTGCATTGAGATCTACAACATTGGTATGGATCATGTCAGCATCCAAGGACATTTCAAAAAAAAATATAATATAATTCCAAAATCTAAGAAAATAATAATGAATATTTAGGTCTCAAAATGGTCTTAGATAACAAGTTTGTCCACAACAATATCACATCAAGGATGCCAAGTACCTTGTTCTTCTCTTGGATTGTACCCGTGATGCGAACAATAAAGAACCGTAATGCTACTCGTATTACGTCCTATACATCGACAGTGTGTGGAGCCCAATTCCACCCCCGCGGCCCACTCCAGCGTATGCACGTGCCCACCAGCCACCTCCCCCCCCACATGCAACCAGTCACTTTCCTCGTTTTCTCCGGGCCCTCTCCTTCATTTTCTCCCATCCACTCCCTCAGTCTCCTCTCGGTTTTCTCGCTCGTCCGCCAGCGCCGCCGCCGTGCACGCTGCCTCCGCATGCGCAGCTCCAAGGCTCCGCAGAGCTCTGCCTCTCGTGCGTGGCCGCCACCTGCCATGACAAATCCACTACATCCACCACCGGTGGCCATGGAATCCGGTGACGGTGGCCACGGATCCAACAGATCCGATGAGGACGGCGGTGGATCCGACTGGGTCCGACCTCCTCCTCATCTCTTTCTCCCCCTCGAAATCCGGTGTTCGAGCTAGGGTTTCGTGGTCGGCGGCAACGTTGCTTTGGGCCCATGGCCCTCCGCTCGACCAAGGTAGGCCTCCTCTTTCATCCCCCTCTCCCTCTCTCCTTCTCCTCCAACTCTGCTGTAGGCCTAGGGTTCCGGCGAGCATCTTCATTTTTCTCCTCAGTAGTAGATCCCATGTTGTTTCAAGAGATGTGTTTGAATGTTTCTGATAATAAACGATTTTTTCTCTGGTTATTTTTGGTTGTTTCACTGTGTTCTTGTTGTTTGTTTCGACAGTAGGTTCTCGAAGTCGGTATCGATGCTTCGCTAGTAGCTAGGTGATGCTCGCTACTAGGAATTTGATGTTTCGATATTTTTTCAGTGGTGTTTCACGATTCTTTTCTTCTCTGTTTCAACAGGGTCGCTTATGAGTTTTTTTATGGTTTTTGTTTTGCAGCATATTTGTTGATTCACTGCGCTCTGTTTTTTTGTTTCAATAGTATTGCATGAGTGCTTCGTGTTGTTGCAGTATTTGTTTCATTTTTTCTTCTCTTGTTTCGTTTATTTTCAATCTATTTGTTTCAAAGATAATCAATCATTTTGTTTCGAGAATCTTTCTTCTTTGTTTCAAGTATGATTTTTGTTTCATTTGGTTTCTTTTTTTGTTTCGAGACTGCGGTCATTGCTTCGAGGGTGTGGCGGCCATGGAGGAAGCAGGGGCCGTGCGGCCGTAGGCGGGGCAGTGGGTCGTGCTGAGCGGGGACGGACTTGTGCCGCATGCATGCGGGGGAGAGGGGGAGAGGAGTAATGGGGCGTGCGGACGCTTCTAGGGCTGGCCGTGTGAGGCGGAGCAGGATGCATGCGGGGAACAAAGGCGGAGCGGGATGTGTGCGGGTGATAGATGGGCCGTTGTTGGGCCGCTCGGACGTCCGTCCTCAACATAGGACGTCCTAGCGCTTGTACGACCCAATAAAGAACAAATAACTCTAATTTTGTGTGTTGTGTCAATCAACACGTCAAGTAACATTCCAAGGGCAGAGGGATTTTTCTTGGACTTCTTAAAGGTTGATGACACATTAGGATTGTTTTAATGTATTGGTGGATGCATAGCGCGTGGGCGAGAAGTTGTGTGTGAGATGAAAGAAATGAATGGATAATCATGTTTTCAGCGGCATGGTATGTAATTTCCTCGCAATTCTACATAGATCTAACGGGTTAACAAATAGTTTCTTAAAAAAGTTGCAGCAAAAGTAATCAAGCCACACTCCAATTAAATCGTCATAGTCCGAAACAAAATGGAACTCTGGAAGCAGTCTTTTACTTAACTCTCAGTAGCATTATACCAACATCAAATTCCATCATACAATCAATCATACTACAAAGCGTAATCCTAGTCGATTTTAATACAAGCCACAACTGCTAGATGCTATCCTGTACTACTTCACAGTTCAAACACAGCATGTCGGAGTCAGACCATAGGATCAGAAGCAATCTTGCCTGGCGACAGGCCTGCAGTTTACATCGAACTGCCGGTTAATAAGCATCGGTAGCCTTAATCTCCATCAGCAACCAATCCTTCCTTAGATCCTTCGGTAACCTTGAAAAAGAAGTCAACCGGCGGCCATCATTGTCAGTGCTAGTAAGAATTCTGTAGGCTTTAAACTCATCAGGACCCAAGCCATAGCTAGGTATTTCTCGAAGTGCCTCGAACATTTCTAACAATCATTGGACAGAAGCAACCTCAGTGAACGAAGAAAGTTGGAGCGTTGGACTGCTGGAATCGCCGTCTGTTGTGATCAGCTGCTCATCAACAACAGCTGCCGATGACCTCTGATGGTCCATTAGGATTTGCTGTGTCAACGAATTGAAGAAATATGATACCTTGCTTGGGATCAGTTTATCTCTGGTGTAATACCCAAGATCTTCTTCATGCCGTGAAACTGAACATATTGTTTTGCTTCTCATGTTGACCATTATCTGCCATAGCGTCCGTATCTTGCTGCCCGATTTGGTATCGCGCATCCGGAAGCAGATGACCTCTGGTTCGTCGATGCTCACAATGGGGCGGTCAAGTGGATCGCACGGCAGATCCATGTAGGCGTCGAGCGCCCAGAGCTCGGTTGCGTCGACCATGCCGTCCTTCAGCCACTCCGTCTCGCCATTGCCAATCACCATCGTCCAGGTGTGGATGGTGTAGGCATGGCGAGAGTGTTCGCAGTCGCAGGAAGCACCACAGCAGCAGCGGCCATAGATGTTGACAAACTTGAGCGCGCCTCCACCCGCAGTGGTGCACACGTTCCGTTTGAATCCATTGCGGTCACGTGGATCCATGGGGAGCTTTACGTACAAAACAGTAGGTGTCTCCTCGGACACATCGAGCTGGACCATGACGCCGTTGTAAAAGTCGACCCAGCAGAGCAGACGGTCGTCGACAGGGACGACAGTGTCCCACAACACCCAAGAAGGAAGATCCCACTCCCAGTCCTCTCTAATTTCGAAATCGTAGCGCTGCCACTTACCAGAACGGAACAGGTAGAGCAAGCCCATCTTTCTCACCGTATCGCCGTCGTCGCTGTGCGAGTCCACCCATAGCTCCGCCACCACAAGATCGTCCTCGCCACGGCGCAGGAGGCCGGTGCGACGATCAGACAGCTCTCGAGTTACGACGTCTTCGCCTGAGTATTTCCGTTCGTAGTAAGGTGGGAGCAGCCACAACGACGGTGGGCGTGGGGGATCCGCAGCGTGGGCGCCGGCGTTGTAGACGAAATGATCAAACGTGTCGTATCGTTGATTCCTCTCATCGATACGAACCTGGATGAGAACAGAGTCGCCGTGCGCCGCGAGCACCTTGGATTTCTCCTGTCTGATATCATCAGGTATGTGGAGGAATACACGCGAAAGTGCCGGGGGTTCCGCGAGCCGGAGCGAGACTTGGATCGGGTAGCCGGTGATGGTGCGGGCGGCCGCCAGGGTCTTAGGGTCGCCGCCGTCTCTCGGTGAGCAAGAAGAGGAGTCCTGGACCTTGATGATCTCCAAATACTGCTCGAGCATCACCCAGCCGGGGTAGGCGGCGGAGGATGACGAACCGGATGGAGGTCGGGCTTCCATGGCCGCCGACGACGACGTTCGTTGCCATATCCCGCATTGTCACCATATATATGGCACGTGGTGGATCCTTTGTTTCATGTTGCAATTTACAAACAAAACTTTGTTTGACGAGTTGGACTCGACTTCGTGATAAGTACAGTCCGAATTACACCCTCTATATTTGTTCCTGAATTTTATTTTGAATTAAAACATTTAAACTTGATGAATAATGGACAACCAACTCCATGTTGTAACTTTCAAAGTTGGATAAATTGTTCCGTCAAAAAAGTTGATAAATTATTTCAACATAAAATAGTTCAAAGCGGTTTTCATAAGAGTTTTAATTTAGAATTACACAGTACAATGCATATGCTCATGACATGCATGCACACTCACCCCTATAAACAGGTACGCAAATCATACTCCTATGACTACCTCCGAAGGACTCAGCCAACAGATCTAGAGAATCCCACCAACCATACCCCTGTGAGTACCTCTAAAAGACTAAGCCTACAGATCTAGAGAATCCCACCATCGAAGGGAACATTGTTTGTCTATAACGGCAGAAAATCCTAGAATAAATCTTGAACTTGGGTGGACAGATTCCACCACAAAGGACCTAACCAAGTGATCTCTTATCAGTTCGCAGTTTTCATAGTATTAGTTTGACTGAGTTGACAAATGGGCCTCACAACTCCTGCTAGCCGCGCGCCAATGCCGCCACAACCACCGTCTGCCCACGCCGCCGCCCTCCCGGGCCGCCACGTGCCCCGCGCTCTACAAGCCAAAGGTGTTCACTTCAGATTAACGATAAGAGCACTATATATGCCATATGTGTGTAGTTTGAATCTCACTCATTGTGGTATAGAAAATTTGCAAGACAGCTATTCTATTATTTGGTGTTATCAAATGGATATATGTGTTATCTAATAGGCGGAAGTTTTTTCCTGTAATGTACTCATTGGGAGACTTTTGGCGGTGCTAGTAAACAATTTGGGTAATGACTAATTTCCACCCATGTGTATTTTAGTTCGGCTGCACGCATGCTCCTCCGCACACTCCGTGCCGCACCTCCCCACTCCTTTCCTGTCTCTATTTGTGCCTTAGATCTGCGCTCGTCTTGCCTTGTCGTGACCCATATAGCACGATCCCGTCCATCGTGCCTCACCACGATGTTACGCTGCTTTCGGCGATGTTCTAGCCTATTTTCTGGCATGTTTCTTGTAATTTTCTGGTGTCTTTTCGACGATGTTCTGGCGTGCTTCCGGTGATGTTCTGGCGTGCTTCCGGTGATGTTCTGGCCTACTTCCAGTGATGCCCCGCCAATGTTTTGCCATGCTTCTTGCGATGTTATGGCGTTCTTTCGGCGACGTTCAGACGTTCTTCCGTTGTTCTGACATGCTTCTGATGATATTCTAGCGTTGTTTTAGCGTACCTCTTGCAATGTTCCGATGTTTTGGCGTCCTTTTAGCGATGTTCTGATTTGCGTGTTGGAAACTAGAAACAAGAACAGGGAATGGTTCTTGAGGGGCGGTGGTGCAAAACAGCAGAAACAAGGACAGGGAATGGTTCTAGAGGGGTGGCAGTGCTATGTCTCGGTGCACACTACTTGCCTAGGACGGGAAGTATACTTTTTTAATCCTTCCACTTTTGCAAATCTTTCCATTTTTGGACCGTGCGTGCTTTAAGCCTAATGCACAGGCGTGCGTGCAGTCACGTCCAATAATTTAACTAAAAGGTGCTAGTAAACAATCAAGAAAATGTATAAATAGAGGTGGGGTCGGCTAAAGGACCCACTATTCCTATGTCACTGCTCAAAGGACCTGAAATCTTTTATACCCACACTATACTATATATACACCTATGGAGCCAACATGCAGGAGGTAGAGGCCCTAGCCTTAGTGTCAGGCCTCCAGAGCCAAGAGGGTTGGTTGATTCACCACTTTCACTCCACCAATATTTTCTACTCAGCCAAACTACTACTATATATGAAAACCACTTTGAACTATTTTACATAGAATAATTAATCCAGTTTGAAAAGTTATTAATACTACGTAATAATAATAATATAATAAAGAAAAAAATAAACAAAGAAAAGTGAGTCGGACTCGTCGACAAAGATTTTGTTTGTATAAATTGCAATACATGCAACACGGATCCACAGTACACGGCCCATACGGATAGGGGAACCAACGTCGGCGGCCATGGAAGCACAGCCTCCCTCCGGTTCGTCCTCCACCGCCTACGCCCGGTGGGTGATGCTCGAGAAGTACTTGGAGATCAATGCAGCCAAATGGTGACGATGGTGCGAGCAATCCAACGCAGAAACCTTTCTCGTCTGCTGAGCCTTATGTGCAAGCTTCAGAAATCTTTGAGTCGCTTCGAGAGATACCTAGCTATGGCTTGGGTCCTGACGAGGTTAAAGCGTATAGAATTCTTAGCAATGACTATTGGTCGCCGGTTGAGATCTCTTTTAAGGTTACCGAAGAATCTAAGGAAGACTTGGTTGCTAATAGAAATCAAGGGTAGCCAAGATTGATCTGTCAGCACTCAGCACTTTGTGCAGTTTGACTCAAAATCAACTAGGAATTGCTGTGTTGTTTTTTGATTTATTTTCGTGCTATTACAATGTTTATTAGTCATCTTGTACAAGACTGCTTTCTGGTGTTCATTTTGGATCATGCTAAATTATTAATTGCAGATTTGAAGTGTTCGTAAAACACTACTGAACACTGTATATAGCATACATATCGGTGAATATGCTGCCGACAATTCAGTTGCAACACAATAAAGCTTTGTCAATTCTAGCTCTTGTGGACTATAGGCCCAAGCTTCCCATGGTCTGACAACTTGTGTCTGGTCTGGACTGTAAAGTACGGCTGTGGCTTCGGTCAAAATCAATTATGTGTGCGTGTGTGATCTGAGTAAAGAGTAAAGACTCTGCCTTCCAGGTTCCATTTTGGACTGCCTGCTGATTAAATTAAGGTTGTGCTAGTTTACTTCTGCTGCAACCGATTCAAGACATCAGAAAAACAATTTGAAAAACCCTAGATTTCATTTACAGAGGTGGGGCCAATGACAAATGGTTTTACAAACCATCGAATAAATAGGAAAAACATGTGTCCGTAAATAAGTTATGAAAATAAGAAACTCTTTTATGTACAGGATGAGATTATTCCTGCACATGCGGACGCCGTAGCAGCAGCGCAAACCTATCTCTGCAATTCAAAGTTCTTAAGTGTGGTTTACCAATGATTGAGCGTCACTCACTGCTTTTGGGTCACCTATTGAAGTTCTCTTCACTAGTTCCTGTAAAGCTAGCTAATCTTATTTGAGGAGTTCGATACCTGATAGGTGGGTAAAATTTATCAACAGAAATTAAACATAGATGCCATAAGAAAACGCTGAAGAACATCTTTTTAATTAAGAAAACTGGATTTGTCTGAATTCCCCGTATGAATAGAGAAAGTAAATCTTTTTCAACCAAACTGTTTTTTTTTTTTTTTTTTTTTTGACAACTTTTTCAACCAAACTGTGTTCGTACAGAATGCAGTTCTTTTGTGTTACTCAATCCATGTTGCACTAGGAATAGGAGATTGATTTAAGCAATCATACACTGGCTGCCACTCGAAGGCTTGAAGCCGCAGCCAAAGCCACACTTACCCCAAGGCGTCCAGGTTTGGCCTAGCCCTTTTACCAAATGATAAGACCTTGGCTAGGTTGAACTCGTCGCCTGGCAACTGGGATATAGGAAATGTGTACGTACTAATAATAGCTTAATTTGGGACGAAACAATTCAACCTGTGAGGTATTTGAATTTAGGAGTTATATCTAAGAAGAGTAGCAATTGATTGCAGGAGGGAATGAATCGGAGTCACGTGTGAAAGGCGTGCCATACGGAACATGCGGAAAAGGTAGTACTACATTGCAAGCGGTAAGCACGGGATCGTCCAGTGGCGCCATGTACGCAGGGGATGGAGGAGCACGCTGGTAGGGTTCTAGAAGACTGAGGAGAAGGCAGCCACATCCAGCCTCCATGTCTCAGGCATTCCTTTCCAATCTCTGGGTTGTTGAACTGCATCTATGCTCCAGAATGTAGTCCCGGCTTCAACATCATCGTGGTTGGTTGTTTTCTCGATTTTCGTTTCATCATCATGAATGCCAGAAATCCTGGATAATTGCATCCAACAAGAGCAAGGGGCGTCCTCACTGAATGGTGGCATGTCAGTTGTCGGCATCCTTTTTTTTTTTTGGATAAACTTGTCAGTGCTGAGCGGCCCAATTGACCTGCAGGCACAAGCAGGGCCCAGCCCAACGGGAAGCACTGGCGCCTCGCTTGCGTGCACACCGAACAAGCAAGGCCCAGCCCACCGTTCCGGCCCGTCTTGTTGCAAAAATCAGAATGGTCGCGTCTCCTGGCCATCCGCCGGCCGCATCCCACTGCCTATAGATTGAGAGAGTGAAGAGATAGATAGATGAGGAAGAGGGACTGCACAGTCAGCGTTTCACATCAGTATTCTGCACATAACTGAACAATTTAGAAAATTTTATAGTACACTTTTTAAAATTGATCGGACGGACGTGCTAAAGGAGTAATTCCTGATTGATTGATTATTAATTGATATTGTCACCAATACGCAATACCTAAGAAACTTGTTTCCAGATGTGTATCAACCATTGATTTCCAGTTGACTTGACACTGACAGTACCAACACTATTGCACGGCTGAATTATTAATCCGGGATCACAAGTATGAAGCAGCAAATTTTGTTACCCTAATAAGCAACTACTAATTGTTAGCCCTAGGATCTGACATCTAGCGGGTACAACTTTGGGAATCGAGTAGGCAGTGAGGTAGAGATAGGGAGGAAGAGTGGAGAAGAGTTTACCAGAGGGCTTGACTGGAGCGGTGGAGGAGGATTCGGCGGCGGCGCTGCTTCCCTCGGCCATCGTGTCGAGGGAGAAGGGAGGGACGTCGTCGGGGAAGAAGGAGGTCGGGGCAGTGCAGTGGCGGCGGCGCGGAGGTGCTTCCCGTCACTGGCTGCGCCCCTCCTAGATCGGATTAGGGTTTGTAGGTGGGTGTGGCGGCTCACGGTGAACCTCGTACTGAGAGCCGCCGGCGTCCACCTCTTTATATAGCGCGGTGACGGGGCCCTCCCGGCCAATAGATGGGCCGGGCGCCCCGATCGGGCGCAGGGTCAAGGGCCCGAGTTGGGCCGTTGGGCCCAACTCGGGATTCGATCATCCTAACATTCTCCCCTTGATCTCTTCTTTAACTTTACTCTTTCACTTTAACCTTTTCATTTTACTTATTCCATCTCGCATTTGTGCATAGAACATGTTTCATCGTCACGGTCTATTGCCGTTGGATTTCACAACTACAATACACATCTCTCGGTTTGAAATAAATAAATACTTTATCTTTGGGCCCTTATTATTATCCAGGGAATCATAGGTTTCTCCTTAAACCCATGCCGGCTACGTGTTCAATGAACACTTTGGGTGGTAAGCCTTTTGTAAGCGGATCCGCGAGCATCTTTTCAGTGGTTATGTGCTCAAGATTTATAACACGATCCTGGATTTTCTCTTTCACAACATAGTACTTTATGTCAATGTGTTTGGCAGCACCACTTGACCTATTGTTGTGAGCATACTCTATAGCTGGATTATTATCACGGTATAGAGTTATTGGTCCATTGATGTCGTCGACCACTTTTAAACCGGGTATGAATTTCTTTAGCCAATTCACACGCCCGATGCCTCATAGCATGCTACAAACTCGGCATACATAGTGGAGTTTGTAGTAACTGTTTGTTTTGAGCTTTTCCATGATATAGCTCCTTCAAATAGAGAGTGAACACATATCCGAGATGTGGACTTTCTACGTCATCTCCCGCATAATCGGGAACGAGTATCCTAAGATCTTTAGGGAGTCGATCTTCTATACGTTAGCATCGGTCTTTTGTACCTTGCAAATATCACAAAACTTTCTTTACCAATTTCCGAGTGTTCAACACACGGATTACTTTGAAATCTCAAGCAACCCGGTTACATAAGCCAAGTCGGGCGTGTGCATACTTGAGCATACCGTAAGTGTCCAACAAAAAGCATATGGCACACTTTTCATTTGGTTGAGCTCATACTCATTCTTGGGACACCGAAAATCCCCATACTTATCGCCCTTGACTATAGGTGCGGGTGAAGGACTACATTTACGCATCCGGAATTTCTCCAAGACTCTTTCAATGTATGCCTTTTGAGACAGTCCTAATACCCCCTTTCTTCTATCTCGGTGAATTTCTATGCCCAAAATATAAGAAGCTTCACCAAGATCTTTCATCTCAAACTTTGAGGACAAAAATCTTTTTGTTTCCTGTAGTAGACTCATATCATTACTTGCAAGTAAAATATCGTCTACGTACGTAACTAGGAAAATGTATTTCCCATTCTTAAACTTTGTATAGACACAATTGTCCTCGACATTTGCTTTAAACCCAAAATTCTTTATAGGTTTATCAAACTTCAAGTTCCACTGCCTTGAAGCTTGCTTTAACCCATAAATCGATTTCTTTAGGCGACATCCCATCTTTTCTTTGCCTTCCACGACAAAACCTTTCGGTTGTGCCATGTAGACATTTTCCTCCAAATCCCCATTTAGGAATGCCATCTTCACATCCATCTGATGCAACTCTAAATCATAGTGTGCCACCAATGCCATTATTATTCGAGAGAATCTTTACATGAGACTGGAGAAAAGGTCTCAGTGTAGTCAATTCCCTCCCTTTGCGTGAAACCTTTAGCCACAAGTCGCGCTTTAAATATCTCTATATTCCCTTGGGAGTCATATTTTATTTTGTAGACTGTTGACGGTAGATAACTCCTATTTTTAACCGTCAACTAGACATGAAAAAGGACCTAAATATAATTACCATCTAGATATAGGGCTTACACTAATGGAATTCCATGAGTTTTGGTGAATGTCTATTTACGCGGGTGTCACCGAAAATACCCGGGGAAGGCCCACATGTCGGGTTTACATAGAGATAATCGGGAACCGGTGAAAATTCATGTCTGGAAGGTTCGAGAAGGCTCGGGACCAAACGGGAGCCCGAACGGGCTCGGTGGAGAGTCGGCCGACTCCCCCTTGGGCGGCCGGCGGCTAGTTCAACCAATCGAGAATCGGCCTCGCGGATCCCCGTTCCACCGCCTTTGAGGATGAATAATAATCGTCCATTTAGGTCGGTTTGATCCGAGGGCTGCGGTGCATCCTAGGGGGCTATATAAAGCGGGGCCCCGGCCCCGGAGGAGGCATCCCTTGAAACCCTAATTCATTATTTCCGAGAGGATCGGGTGAGAGAGGTCCCTTGAATGGATCTCCTCCCTAGAGCCTAGCATTCAAGATAGATAGAGAGAGTATAGGGTGGAGGTAGAGTTGGAGGAAGCCCGGCATGTCGGTGTCTCCTCTCCGTTTGTACCTGCGGGATCAAGTCTCCTAACCCGAGGCTTGGTTCTAGGATCATTCTGCAATTCAACTTCTAATACTAGTAAGTTCTTGTTATTATTGCTCTTTGGTTTACGAGTTTACTTTATTCGCTTCCGGTTGGGAATAGAGTAATCGTTCGTAGCGTAAGCGTGGTGCTTGGGCTAGGTTCACTCGTAGATGCTCCCTATCCGGCCGGAACCGTGGTAGTATCGAGGGAAGTGACAATCCCTTTGTTACCTTTGTAATCCACTTCCCGTCGGAGGTAAGGTAGGTCCAAAAGTGCTACGTTAAGCATCCTCTGTGGTGTCTTTTCTTAGGTGCTCCCATAGAGTAGTAGTTGCAAAGCTTGCCATAGGTTGGAAGAAGACTGTGGTAGTAATCCTCTCTATATCGCTCATTACCTTGTACGTAGCTCGGGGGTTAAGTATAGACTTGGGTTAGTCGGATGCACGTTTTCTCCTAGCGGATAAATAAATAACGATACTCGGAATATCTCCCCGGTGAAGTGCTCACCGATATCCGTGCGCTTGCGGATTATTTCTCTTTGATTCTTTCGTGTGCGTATCTAGTATCAACAAGCATTTACGGCGCCGTTGCCGGGGAGAAAGACGGTCTCCGAGATAACCTTAAGTCATGCTTAGCCTTGTATTATACTTTTATCTGTTTGTATTTTTCTTTTGCCTTTTATTTTATATCCTTATGGATAACCCAAATTCCACGCCTATCTACCAATATCTTGCACCCATGAGCACATGCTTAGAGCCTCTAGAACCCATGATTTTCACATCTAGCTATGAGCTACACCAATCGTGGTTGCAATAGGTCAAAGCCAACCCTTTTCTACAGCTAGAGTCCTATCTTCTAATCAAGAGGGTAATGTACCCAAGGTCCTATCCTCATCCGGGAGGGGTAATGAACCCCAAGTCCTATCCTCGATCAAGTAGGTAATGAACTTTTGGCTACACTAAGGGAATCTTCCAATTTTCCTATAAACTTAGGTTTAGACCTAGCCTTACAAGACCATGTTCTTCTTCATCATTTTTATATGGGTCTTGATAATATCACCTTTGGAGGAGTTTTCCTTTCTTTACCCTTTAGTGAAGTAAGGTTTGTCCTTGTTCCTTGCACTAGACTTCATGATAACATCCTAGAGGTAGAGAAGGAATCATCCCCCAAACTAGAAGAGGAAGTTTCCATAGCCACTTTACAAACATTTCAATCCCATGATTTGGCTATCCATCCCAAACCAAGTACTACTCCAAAATTCTCTAAGGAAAGGAGTAATTCTATCCTTAGAAATTCTTTTTTATGACAATTTTGGGAGCATAAACTTCCCGCTTCATAAGAGATCTTTTAGTGCATACATTGACAATCTTCTCGGAAGAGATCTCTCGTAAAGCGTCTCACATCCAATCCCTTTGAAGGACGTTTAGAAAGACTCAAGGATGGCATGTCAAGTGATGCCATAGAAGGAGAGCGAAGCCATCTAGAAGCCACTTTTATCTTCTCCCCTTCTATGCCCACATCAAATATAGAATACGAACCTATCTTTAAACCCATCCTTGACCCCTATGACTCGTTCTATGTTTTTTCTCCCAAACCTCCCAACGATCCTAGAAATCCGTGTACATATCCCATGCATAGGAATCATCGAGAACATATAGAGGATCTTGAAGAGCAACATCCATGGCTAGAGAGCATTAAAAACCTATGTGCTATTGCCATTGAATGGGTGGATAAGGCCTTAGATGAGATCATTTCGAGAGACGATCCATGGGGAATTTTGGACATTTATGTCGAGTCACCCTTGGAAGTGGAAGATGATGGAGGCTTCAATGAGCAAAGTAGTTACTTCTTAAACACCCCATCAAGACCTTGCTCATATGAAAAATCTCCTGATTCGCTTAGTCTCTCTAACATTGCCCCACACGAGATCTTCAACCCCCTCATGCTCCCTGTTCCTAAAGATATTAAGAGGGTGGTTGTAGATACATATGTTTATCATAAATATTGCAGATCTCGTTGTGTTGAATCTTGAGAGAGTACACATAGATTGGTGTTGGAGGGGAACCACTTCACCAATTCATATCTTGAAGGTTTCCCAAGGACAAGCTTAGTGTCCTAAAACAAGCACTTTGTTTAGATCATGACATAAGAGTTCACCTTTTCGATGCGCTGCCCTTCTTAAATGAGCATAGAATTATAATTGCAAAAATATTCCTTCGGGTATTCTTGTCACTAACCTTTCCAGGTTCGAGGCAAAAAGATCGAAGGAATAACACATGCAAGGTATGCCCAACCAATCATTATGCAACATTGATTTACATTCATCCAATCTTGATTTATGAAAGTCAAGCTTGGGGGATATACTTCCATAAATAGATTCCTTGCCATGTTGCTACATTATTTTGGTTGTCCCTACCTTTTAGGCATGCTCAGTTTGCTAAACATTAATCATGCCCTGCCATCACTGTTTGAGTAAATCTCTGTAGTGCTCTCATGCTGCCTTTGTTTGTTATAGTATGCTTTAGTTTAGAGGTGCTTCATAATTGCAATATGGGTACTTCTACGGGCTTTTAAATTAAGCGTGGTGCTTAGGTTAAATTGCCTTCCTTAATTAGATTAGACATGGAGTCTAGTTTGGTTATTGAACTAAAATTGTCTTTGTAGTAGATATTGGTATATTTTGTTAGACTAACCCCTGCAGGAAAACTTCCAAATCCAAATTGGGAGAGTCCTGAGATGAACTCACATCAAAGATGAAGCAAGGCATATGATGAACTACAACAACTTCACACAGAAGACATAGCTCATTCATCGTCCAAGAAAGAGTTCAAGGAATTTATAGCATGCCTATTCATGATGAACCTACCAAATCACCACTTCAGTGATGGAACAAAGGAGACAAGAGTGCTATAAGAAGGATCTACATTAATAGCACTCACCCAAAGGAAGTGGATGAACAAGGTGACAAGCTATGAGCAACCTTGAAGACATCATAGCATTGAGCCCAACACTCAAGCTAGGACACCAATGAGAAGTTGGGCACAACTCACCTAATTTTGGCCAATCAAAGACCTGCTCTCATGTTCTTGGAGACACCATCTTGCACATTGGCAGCAAGGATAAGCATGGCATGATAAGCATGCATCCTTGTGCCAATCAATCACCAACAAGGGTTGACCACCGACCAAGTCCAAGAAGACCTTGAACAACTATATTTGCAAGATGATGTCCCTATGCCATTGGAGATGAAGCACCGCATACAAATATTAATGAAGTCCCTTCCTTGATCATCAAGACAGATGGCGTATCATTAATTGACTCTTCGCCATGCCGCTAGAAGAAAATACCATCAAGGAAGAACTCGAGTCTACATCTCCAATGAACATCAATTAGTCGACCAAGGCTCAACAAAAATCAAGAATGGTTGACAAAAGAAGATCATGCAACTGTCCGTCCTAGATTGGATAGTCCAAAGAAAAGAAGAATGCAAAGGAGAGATCTTTGCTCAACGGACCTAGAATCGAGATCCCTCTCGACGTACTTGAGCGAGAGGATGGACAATGTCTAAGAACATGGAGTTATTACAACACACTTCGAGGGATGATTCAACACACACATTTGGCTTCCAGTGACGAGCAACAACAAGCTTGGGGGAGGAAGGCCGCCGACACCTCTAATGATGATCCAACAATGCCCTTCCTCTTCTCAAGCCCTCGTCACTCGGCACTTGGTTTGCAATCCCTCCACTCGCAATTACTTCCTCTCTATAAGTTTGACTGTTTTCTATAGATTTCATACACCAATCAAACTTAAGACATAGTAAAATCAATCTTTAAGGGAAGAAGTAATGTTGAGTAAATGTTCTACACTAATTAAAATTTTCAACCCAATCTTTTACGTAGCATAGAATATGACCGTTAGCTTAATGACATCTCTACCCTTGTTATTATTTGTATATTCCTTCGGGTATGTGTTGTCCACTAATCCTCTGAGAGAAGAAACAATAAGTAGAGCACAAGGTCAAGGGAGAGGCCCACTAGAAGCATCTACTCTTCATCCCAGGGTGCTCCAAAGTGATAAAGTTTTGAACCCGCAACATGCACACTAAACAAGATCTTTAGCATCACAATTAAAGGTTCACTTCAAACCGTTGGAGAAGGAAAGAACATGGATGACCCCTTCCTCAAGAGATATCAGCTCAAGAGGTGCAGTTCTCAAGGTCTCTACCTTTGGGATCAAATGATGCACCAAAGGATTGAACATGACAAGAAGTCCTATTCGAGAGGACTTAAAACACCGAACCCTTGCCAAGGAGGTAACTTGGTAGTTATCCATATTTCCCACTTCAAAGATTGCATAAGTTTTTCCTTTAGCATATTTACTTTCTGCATAATCAGTTCTTGTTGCATATTTACTTTGCTGCATCTGCATTAGAAAAGAAAATAATTTTGTCTTGCATTGCATCTAGAAAATGCTAAGCCCCATGTGAATAATTTTGTGGTGCGACAGCCCACAAAGATATCCACTGTGGTGGCATAAAAATAAGTTTTCATCTTAGTTGCATTTTTCTGTCTACATACCATAAAATATAAAATTGCAAAAATATTAAGATCCTACTAAAAAGATTTTATGTTAAGAAGGTTCTAGACATCCAAGGCTTAGAGGTTTATCACTAACGCTTAATCAGTTCCACAAGCTTTGTTGTCTATTTGAGCTTCCACGAAATTTAAAGGATCAAGAAGAGCTAATAGGCAGAAGGACGTCTTGTCCCTTGTTGAAGTGCTGTCTTCAACGATCGTAGTCTTTGTCTCTGACCATTATCCCCGACACTCTAAGAGGGGCGATGCGCCTTCACGCGCCGGTCGGCAACATCAACAGACTACGTCAACATCCAGCTTGGGGGAGAGCACCCCCTTGTATCCAGCTAAGTATCACTAGCTTATCTATCTATCTATCTATCTATCTATCTATCTATCTATCTATCTATCTATCTATCTATCTATCTATCTATCTATCTATTTGTTAAGTTTGCAAAATAAAATAGAGGAGAGTATGTGAAAAGTCTGCCCGCTAAAATGAACCCTACAGAATAAGCTCTTATATGGAAATGATGAATAGTTGCTCTGCCGTAATTCCTTTCAAGTACCTAGTTTTCAACCTTGCACTCTCCCGAGTTTTAGACACAACCGTTTAGATTTGAGATTTACTCGAACACGAAACTTGTGGGTAGCGAATGCTTGATCTAAGTCTAGGTAGTTGACGGATATGATATGGGAAAGTTTTGAGTTGTTGTCCATCTTGTTCCTAGAGATGCTAGAGTTACGGAGAGTTTATCTTTTAAAATCTTAAAATTTCTACATGATGAGTTCCTGTATGACGAGTTCAAAATTCCTACCACAAGACCATACACTCATGTTTGCTAGATTAGGAAAACCCATCTATTTATATAGATCATATTGTAGTCTTGAGTGTAGTCTTTATAGGCATTGAGTATGGTTATCTTTGTGGACCCATAAGGAACCAGTCATGCGGTTAAAGTCAATACTATGTGCTCTCCATCCATTGATCTATGCTACTTCTGTCCTCAGAAGCATGCACCCATTTTATAAATACTACATTCATTCTGTGCTACTTCTGTCCCTAGAAGTACCACCTACATATAGATCCACATCCACCACATATTGTGCTATCTCTACCCTGGAGATACGCACCTATGCTGCTCCTACCCTGGGAGTACGCATCCATCCATCCATCCATCCACAAAATACATACGCCACTCATTTCACTTCATCCAGAAAAGGTTCTACTCCTATCCTGGGAGTGAACATCTAGAAATAATCATCGCCGTTCCATTTGCCTACATAAAAGCTCCAGTCATTATCATTTCAAGTTATACACTTCCCGTTGCTAAAGTTTCGTTTTCAGAGGATTGGTTGCTCTAAAAAAAAAGAAGAAAAAAAGAAGAAAGGAAAAAAAAAAGAGAAAGAAAGAAAGAAAGAAAGAGTAGCCAAGTCCTTCCTTTCAAGAAGTTTCAAGGTTTCCGAATAAAGGGAGTTATGTTATCCCCAAAGGAGCAAGTGTAGAAGTAGATGTTCACCAAGTGATCACCCCTCATAATCATTTCCTTATCATCATCATCTTATCATTCATCCCATTTCCTCATTCACATGCACATATGACTTCATTATTATTTTAGTTCCTATTGGATCCATGGTTTAACTGTGCAATATATGCAAGTGAGTTTGAGTGTCTCCCCACCTATAAGCTCCACATAAGCCTATTAGAAGTAGGGTGAGAAAGAGAAGGCACTTTCCACTATGCCTTAGTTCCACAAATACCACATATTCTGAGAGAAGAGAGAAGGCATACGCTACACACATGCCTTGAAGAGGATCCAAAAATACCACAAATGAGAGACCTGAAAGGTTCATACAAGGAACTCTGAGTTTTATTTGAAAATCTTGTAAAAACTCTGGAATAATAGTTGATCAAAGAGCGAGAAACATAGCGCTTGACTTGACTGTTCTGTCTTTCAACTGCTCAAGACCCAAGTGACGGCTACAAGCCCCAATGTGAAAGGTAATATGAGTAAGTTTTGAGTCAGAATAGCTCACTCTAATCCGGAGGAGAGTTCTTGTTTGAACGCATGTGTGCTTTTGAGGCATGAAAGCATTGTAGCAACTCCTGATCCATCACTGAGTTTATCTTTGCTCAGGACGAGCAAAGGGTAAGCTTGGGGGAGTTGTTGACGGTAGATAACTCCTATTTTTAACCGTCAACTAGACATGAAAAAGGACCTAAATATAATTACCATCTAGATATAGGGCTTACACTAATGGAATTCCATGAGTTTTGGTGAATGTCTGTTTCTGCAGGGTGTCAGCTGAAAATACCCAAGGAAGGCCCACATGTCAGGTTTACATAGAGATAATCGGGAACCGGTGAAAATTCTGTAATCTGGAAGGTTCGAGAAGGCTCTGGACCAAACGGGAGCCCGAACGGGCTCGGTGGAGAGTCAGCCGACTCCCCCCTTGGGCGGCCGACTGGCCAGTTCAACCAATCAGAATCAGCCTCGCGGATCCCTGTTCCACCGCCTTTGAGGATGAATAATAATCGTCCATTTAGGTCGGTTTGATTCAAGGGCTGCAGTGCATCCTAGGGGGCTATATAAGCGGGCCCCCGGCTCCCCGGAGGAGGCATCCCTTGAAACCCTAATTCATTATTTCCGAGAGAGGATCGGGTGAGAGGTCCCTTGAATGGATCTCCTCCCTAGAGCCTAGCATTCAAGATAGATAAAGAGAGTATAGGGTGGAGGTAGAGTTGGAGGAAGCCCGGCATGTCGGTGTCTCCTCTCCGTTTGTACTGCGGGATCAAGTCTCCTAACCCGAGGCTTGGTTCTAGGATCATTCTGCAATTCAACTTCTAATACTAGTAAGTTCTTGTTATTATTGCTCTTTGGTTTACGAGTTTACTTTATTCGCTTCCGGTTGGGAATAGAGTAATCGTTCGTAGCGTAAGCGTGGTGCTTGGGCTAGGTTCACTCGTAGATGCTCCCTATCTGGCCGGAATCGTGGTAGTATCGAGGGAAGTGACAATCCCTTTGTTACCTTTGTAATCCACTTCCCGTCAGTAGGTAAGGTAGGTCCAAAAGTGCTAGGTTAAGCATCCTCTCGTGGTGTCTTTTCTTAGGTGCTCCCATAGAGTAGTAGTTGCAAAGCTTGCCATAGGTTGGAAGAAGACTTGTGGTAGTAATCCTCTCTATATCGCTCATTACCTTGTCTCGTAGCTCGGGGGTTAAGTATAGACTTGGGTTAGTTAGATGCACGTTTTCTCCTAGCGGATAAATAAATAACGATACTCGGAATATCTCCCGGGTGAAGTGCTCACCGATATCCGTGCGCTTGCGGATTATTTCTCTTTGATTCTTTCGTGTGCGTATCTAGTATCAACATAGACCCATTTACAGCCTACTGTTTTGGCTCCTTTGGGAATTTCTTCCAAGTCCCAAACATCGTTGGCACTCATCGATCTCATTTCATCTTCCATGGCTTCAAACCACTTGGATGAATGATCGCTTCTCATGGCTTGTTCAAATGAGGTGGGATCACCCTCCATTTGATACTCTTCAGTGATATTATTTAACTCATATATATCACCGGAGATAGCCGGCCTTCTTTCTCTTTGAGACCTTCTAGGGGCCTCTACATTTGGCACATCTACTATTGGAGGCCGAGGTTGCTCCCCTCATTTGTGGCAACATTTTCAATAGGTTCCCGATGAACAGGTTCCTCGGGTTCCTCATTTTCCTCTGTTGTTACCACGGGAGGAACAACGACAGGTTCTTGCTCCACGGTGTCTTGCACTATTGGTGCGGGAACAATAGGTAGCTCGAAAAATGGTTCCCGAATCACGGATTGGGTGCACACACCCGCTTCTCTTCAAGATCAATTTTCCGAGCAGCCATACTCCCCTCATCATTTCATCCTCTAGAAAAATAGCGTGTCTCGTTTCCACAAACTTTGTGAGTCTATCGGGACAAAGTAGAAACGATAACCTTTTGACCTTTCGGGATAGCCAATAAAATGGCAACTCACTGTTTTGGGATCAAGTTTCCCAATATTTGGGTTAAACACTTTAGCCTCGCAGGACACCCCCACACACGCAAGTGATCTAGTGAAGGTACCCTTCCTGTCCATAATTCATACGGTGTTTTGGGCACCGATTTACTTGGCACTCTATTGAGAATATGAATAGAGGTTTTTAATGCCTCTATCCATAAACTCAATGGTAAATCAGAGTAACTCATCATACTGCGCACCATATCCATCAGGGTACGATTACGCCTTTCAGCTACTCCATTTTGCTGAGATTCACCCGGCATGGAATACTGGGCAACTATACCATTTTCCTGTAGGAACCTTGCGAAAGGTCCAGGAACTTGACCATATGGGGTATTGTTGATGTCTATTAAGTGCAACTGAAATAAAGAAGGTTCCTTGCAAGCCTTTAATATATCATCGTATCATTTTAACCGGGAGTAATCCGGGTATCGTTATTTATATTTTTACCACTTTGGGAAGGGAATGCACTGGATAATGAGTGATGAGCAATGCACATGCGATAATGGAGAGCTTAACCTTGTCTCGTATCAATCATCTCATACGGGGTAAGTGTCACATAAAATATAGGAATGAATGATAAATGACATAAGATAAATGAGAGCATTTAGCCACATAAAATAATAGTAATAAGCCATCTCAACTTAGCACTCTAAGCTTATAACACTAGCATGGACTAGGACGATCTAGGGTATAATCCTATGTTATTCTAACTATAAAGTCAAAGCATACAATGATTAGTGCAAGAACATCTAGCAATCATGGCGGAAAAAGGTTACATCTATGCATAGTGATATTACCGAGAAGACAAGAGACATAGCAATGACTTCAATGTAATAGGTTTATTCGCTAGACCTATACTCGGGAGAAGGGCTACAAAGGACTCAACAGACCTGTCACTCCCGCGATCTACCTCACGATCCGGAATATAGGGTGCAATCGCAGATAAATACGGTATAGGCACCATGCCTACACAATATCTACCACTCACCCATTGGCCTAATGAGCAAGCGCTATACGATCCTATGCATAAACATAATTCTAGTCCAACTATGCTAAACATATAATCAAAGTAAACTAAGAACAATATAATTGAGAACATAATCAAATAGAGTAAAGTCAAGTCGATATAATAGAATAGAATAAAGTACTACTCATAGTATCACGAACAATGATGAATATTACAAGAATGTAGAGGGGAATTACCAAGAACTCCGACAGATCCGGACTCCAAGCTAGGCTTGATTCCCTCTAGATCTATTCCTATGTAGCTATGCTACTAAACTATGGAGCTCTAATTGAGATGGTGGCTCGGCTTCTACGAATTCGATGAGAGAATGAACTCTTGAATGAATTAGGGTTTCACCCGGGGGCCGGGGGCTCGAATATATAGCCCCCTAGGATGAACCACGGCCCTCGGATCAAACCGACCTAAATGGACGATAATTATTCATCCTCAAAGGCGGTGGAGGCGGGATCCACGAGACTCCACCCGATTGGTGGAGGTGGGGAGTCGGCCGACTCCCCCGGGTCGGCCGACCGGCCACCCCGCGGTGGGCCCCGACTTCCGGGTTTGCCTTACGGAGTCTTCTAGATTATACAATTTTACCCGTTCGGTCTTTATCTCTATGTAATCATGACATGTGGGCCTCCTTTGGTTCTCTTTCGATAACCCCCGCAGAAATAGACAATCACCAAAACTCGTGGAATTACATCGGTGTAACCCCTATATCTAACAGGTGAACTCATATTAATCCTTTCTCTTGCTGCGTTGACGGTATAAAATTGATACTTAACGATCGTCAACAAACTCCCCCAAGCTTACCTTTTGCTCGTCCCTGAGCAAAGATAGACTCAGTGATGGATCAGGAGTTGCTACAATACTTTCACTCCTCACAAGTACACATGCGTTCAAACAAGAACTCTCCTCCGGATTAGAGTGAACTATCCTGACTCAAAACTTACTCATATTACCTTTCACCATGGGGCTTGTAACCGTCACTTGGGTCTTGAGTAGTTGAAAGATAGAACAGTCAAGTCAAGCGCCATGTTTCTCGCTCGTTGATCAACTATTATCCTGGAGTTTTTGCAAGGTTTTGAAATAAAACTCAGAGTTCCTTGTATGAACCTTTCAAGTCTCTCATTTGTGGTATTTCTGGATCCTCTCTAAGGCATGAGTAGTGTATGCCTTCTCTCTTTTCTCAAAATATGTGGTATTTGTGGAACTAAGGCATAGTGGAAAGTGCCTTCTCTCTCTCACCCTACTTTCTAATAGGCTTATGTGGAGCTCATAGGTGGGAGACACTCAAACTCACTTGCATATATTGCACAGTTAAGACATGGATCCATTAGGAACTAAAATAATAATAAAGTCATATGTGCATGTGAATGAGGAAGTGGAATGGATGAGATGATGATAGGATGATGATGATAAGGAAATGATTATGAGGGGTACTCAACTGGTGAACATCTACTTCTACACTTGCTCCTTTGGGGATAACATGACTCCCTTTATTCGGAAACCTTGAAACTTCTTGAATGGAAGGACTTGGCTACTCTTTCTTTTTCTTTCTTTCTTCTTTTCTCTCTCTCTTTTTTTTTTAAAGTAACCAATCCTCTGAAAATGAAACTTTAGCACAGGGAGTGTATAACTTGCAATGATAATAACTGGAGCTTTTATGTAGGCAAATAGGACGGCGATGATTATTTCTAGATGTTCACTCCCAGAAATAGGAGTAGAACCTTTTCTGGATGATGTAAAATGAATGGCGTATGTATATGTGGATGGATGAATGGATGGATGCGTACTCCCGGTGTAGGAGCAAGATAAGTGCGTATCTCTAAGGTAGAGACAAGACAATATGTGGGGAATGCGTACTCCTAGGGTGGGAGCAGCATAAGTGCGTATCTCCGGGTAGAGATAGCACAATATGTGGTGGATATAGATCTATATGTGGGTGGTACTTCGAGGAAAGTAGCACGGAATGAATGTAACATTTATAAAATGGGTGCATGCTTCGAGGACAGAAATAGCATAGATCAATGGATGGAGAGCACATAGTATTGACTTTAACCGCATGACGATTCCTTATGGGTCCACAAGATAACCACACTCAATGCCTATAAAGTCTACACTCAAACCTACAATATGATCTATATAAACGAGATGGGTTTTCCTAATCTAGTAAGCATGAATATATGGCTGTGGTAGGAATTTGAACTCTCATCATAAAGGAACTCATCATGCGGGAATTAATATTTTCAAAGATAAATTCTCCTAACTCTAGTATCTCTAGGAACAAGATGGACAGCAGCTCAAAACCTTCCCATATCATACCCGTCAACCACCTAGACTTAGATCAAGTGTTCGCTACCCACAAGTTTCGGGTTCGAGCAAATTTCAAATCTAAACAAGTTGTGTCCAAAACTCGGGAGAGTGCAAGGTTGAAAACTAGGTACTTGAAAGGAATTACGGCAGAGCAACTATTTATCATCTCCATGTAGAGTTTATTCTAGGGGATAACTTTTTTTTAAAACAGATTGCAAGAGCTCTCCAAAAGTAGAAAAGATAAATAAGGAAATCTTTCTCGGGTTTCTATGGTTATGCATCTTTTTTAGTTGTTTTAACAAAGCATACTTTAATAAAGCATAATTAGATAAGTTGGAGACACTTAGCTTGGTACACGGGGATGCTCTCCCCCAAGCCGGATGTTGACATAGTCTCGCTAATGTTGCCGATGTGCACCGAAGACGTTCTTGTCCTCCGGGAGTGTCGTAGATAGTTGCCGTTGTAGACAAGTTCAATTGTCACGGGCAGCACTCGACGACGGGGACTGGATGTCCTTCGCTTGTTAGCTCTTCTTGATCCTTGATGTTCTGTGAAGCTCAAATAGACAACAAAGCTTGTGGAACCGATTAAGCGTTAGTGATAAAACCTCTAGGCCTTGGTTGTCTAGAACTTTCTTAACTTAGACTTGTTCTAACGGGATCACAAGAAATATTTTTATCTTTTTATTATTTAAGGAATGCGACGGGGAAAATAAATATGCTTTGAGAAATTATTTTTTGTGCCACCACGGTGAATGACTATCCACATGGGGCTTGACGATTTTCTGGATGCAAATGCACAACATCTTTATTTTCTTTTCAAATGCGGAGATAAAAGAGTAAAGATGCAACTAAGATGCAAGTAGGGAAATAAATATGCTAAGGTAAAAATATAATGCTGAAAAGTAATGTTGATAAATACCAAGTTACCTCTTGGCGCGGCGTTCGGTGGTTTTAAGTCCTCCGAGCAGGACTTGTCATGTTCGCTCATTTTTCAAGGGGCGCATTGGCTGGCGCCTCTGATGATGTCGCCTCGTGTGTAGGAATTGATTCTAATTTTACTTTTACCTTCCACACCTTCTTTGTTGGAGAGGATGACCTTGAGGAGGAAGTTTCTTGGACCACTTGGTTTTCTTCTGGTAGCACCTCTTCGGGTTCTTCTGTAATGTTCTTTTCTTCGGGGTACCGGTCTTCATATCTTGACACTTCTCCCTTATAGTCAGCCCATCCATCTCGTAGTGATGTTCTTCTTGTTACGCGACGGGTACGCTGCCTTCTCTTTGCTCTGTTCTTCTTGGGCTCCTCGGTGATTATGTAACTATTGTTGAAGTAGCGGCGTACCTTCTCGGTGGGAAAGTGGAAATGGATCTCTCCTTTGTTCCAATATAGATGATAGCTCGGTGGTGTTCGGGAATGGTCTTCCTAGGATGATTGGAGGATCATAGTCATCTCCCATGTCAATGACTAGGAAGTCTGTAGGGACATAGTGGTCATCTATCTGGATGAGGACATCCTTCACTTCTCCATCGACGAAGCGGAATGTCTGATCTGCCATTTGCAGCTGTGCATAGGTGGGCTCCAAAGGCATAGTGCCATATAGATACTCATAGGTTACCTTGGCCATGATGTTGACGCCCGATCCGGTGTCACGGCATGCCTTTATTGAAAGAGCTTCGTTGATGGAGCATTGAATGGTTGGGACACACGGGTCATCCTTCTTGATCGACGTGGGGACCCGAGTAAGTGGTCATGCTCCTTGTGGACCGGTGACCATCCTCACCGTCTCCGTCTTCTTGGTCTTCTTATTCTTGTTCTTGCTCTTCTTAGCTGGATTCTTCTTCTTCTCACTGTTCGTTGATGAGGGTGTCTTTGGGAACCGCAGCACTCGTTCTTGAAGAAGAAGGTTTCTCTCTTGCCCTTGATGTTGAAGATGATCTTGGCGGTGTTGGCATACATGATGGCTCCAGCGGTGTTCAAGAATGGTCGTCCCAAAATGACAGGGGGACCTTTCATCACCGCCCGTATCCACTACCACGAAGTCTGCTGGAACATACGAGTTGCCTACTCGTACACATATGTCTTCAAGTACTCCCAAAGGGACACGGAGTGACCGATCCGCAAGCCGTAAGCACATAGTTGTGTATGCTAAGGGGCATCTGAATAGCTTCTCATATATCACTCTTGGCATGATGTTGATGCTTGCACCGAAGTCACAGTTGCCTCATTAAAGTTAGTACTTCCAATGGAGATCGGAATGACCGGTCTCCCGGATCGCCCTTCTTGATTGGCGAGTTGAGTCTATCCATGACCCCTTCGATGGATCACTCCGGCTATCTTCTACATTGAATATATCAACAAGATTTGCGTCTCGAGCTCTTCGGGTTGTCCCGCTAGTTTACCTTGACCGGTGGAGGGAGCAAGGTTAACAAGCTGTTGTACCCGTGACTCAAGTATCTTGTTGAAGCCGAGTGACTCTTGATGGCATTGGAAAAACCATCCATCCTGTTGCTGAGTGTCTCTAGGACCTTGTCATTTGATGTCAGCTTCTTGGACAGATTGTCCATCATCTTGCCTTGGTTCATCACTAACTCTCTCAAAGGCGGCTGGTTGTAATTATTGTAGGAGGAGCTGTTACCTTGGTAATTGCCTGAATAATTGCCTGAGTAGTTAGGCCTCTGCTGTTGATTCCAACCTTGATTCTGCTGAGGACGGTAGTAATTATTGTTGTTGTTGTTGTTGAGGTAGTTCACATCCTCCTTCAGCTCTGGGCAGTTAGCACCTGTGTGCCCAGTCTCTCCACACTCTTCACATGTCATGCGAGCATCATGTATATGCATGACTTCTTTCTTCTCTGGGGCTCTCTCATCGAGCCTCTTCATTAGCAAATCCATTTTGGCGACAAAGATGTCTACCTCTTTCAGCTGGTGCATTCCTCCACCTCTCTTGCGGGTCTCGAGTTCTTTCTTCACTCCAACCTTGGTTGGATGCCATCTTCTCCACAAGAGCCGTGGCTTGAGGAATAGTGAGTGATAAGAATGCACCTCCAGCAGCATCCATCGTCTCACGTGTCTTTGTTCTTGAGCCCATGGTAGAATGTCCGCATAAGCGGCCAATTCTCCATGCCATGATGAGGACACTCGAGGATGTAATCTTGAAAGCGCTCCCAAGCTTCTGGGACAGT
Source organism: Themeda triandra (assembly GCA_018135685.1). Lineage (NCBI taxonomy): Eukaryota > Viridiplantae > Streptophyta > Magnoliopsida > Poales > Poaceae > Themeda > Themeda triandra. Next base: position 43,983 of record JAENPR010000670.1, on the reverse strand, counting down.
CTCATCATGATGTTGCTGAAAGCTTGATATCTTCCCACGAAGAGCATTTGTCTTGCCCATGGGGAAGAACTTTGCCAAGAAATTGGTGGAACATAGTGCCCACGTAGGATTCTTCTCTTTATTGGCGTAGAACCACTGCTTCGCTCTCCCCAAGAGTGAGAATGGGAAGAGGCGAAGTAGTATAGCATCTCTGGGGACATCCTTGATAGTGAATGTGCTACATATCTCCGAAAGTGTTGGAGATGAGCACTAGCATCTTCATGGGCCTTCCCACGAACCGGCTTGCTTGCACCATGTTGATTAGCGCAGCTTGAGCTCAAAAGCTCCTTCGATGTCCGCAGCTGGTCCAGTACGAATGTTGTCCGTAGTTGGAGCTGAGAACTCGCGAAGTGACTTGTTCGCCATGGCTTCAAACGCTGGTGCCAAGTCTCGAACGAAAGGTCGACTTTCTGCTTCCGACAAACTTCCAAGTTGAGTTGATGATGATGATTGATTGGTCTTCTTCAACTTGCTTCTGGCCTTCCTGAATAAAGCTTCTGGATTGTCAATATAGTTATCAGGAAGAATTGTCTTTTTCATACATTACCCTGCATAAGATATAAAATAGACGAAAAGGCAAGGGTAAGGCTGTATGAGTAGAGAATGGTGACAGTGCTCAATCTCATTATGTAGTGCAATGCTGCTCATTATCCATTGGCTTTCAACCTTCCCCGGCAACGGCGCCAAAAATGCTTGTTGATGTCTATTAAGTGCAACTGAAATAAAGAAGGTTCCGCAAGCGCACAAAATATATCATCGTAGCATTTTAACCGGGAGTAATCCAGGTATCGTTATTTATATTTTTACCACTGGGAAGGGAATGCACTGGATAATGAGTGATGAGCAATGCACATGCGATAATGGAGAGCTTAACCTTGTCTCGTATCAATCATCTCATACGGGGTAAGTGTCACATAAAATATAGGAATGAATGATAAATGACATAAGATAAATGAGAGCATTTAGCCACATAAAATAATAGTAATAAGCCATCTCAACTTAGCACTCTAAGCTTATAACACTAGCATGGACTAGGACGATCTAGGGTATAATCCTATGTTATTCTAACTATAAAGTCAAAGCATACAATGATTAGTGCAAGAACATCTAGCAATCATGGCGGAAAAAGGTTACATCTATGCATAGTGATATTACCGGAAGACAAGAGACATAGCAATGACTTCAATGTAATAGGTTTGTTCTGCTAGACCTATACTCGGGAGAAGGGCTACAAAGGACTCAACAGACTGTCACTCCCGCGATCTACCTCACGATCCGGAATATAGGGTGCAATCGCAGATAAATACGGTATAGGCACCATGCCTACACAATATCTACCACTCACCCATTGGCCTAATGAGCAAGCGCTATACGATCCTATGCATAAACATAATTCTAGTCCAACTATGCTAAACATATAATCAAAGTAAACTAAGAACAATATAATTGAGAACATAATCAAATAGAGTAAAGTCAAGTCTCGATATAATAGAATAGAATAAAGTACTACTCATAGTATCACGAACAATGATGAATATTACAAGAATGTAGAGGGGAATTACCAAGAACTCCGACAGATCCGGACTCCAAGCTAGGCTTGATTCCCTCTAGATCTATTCCTATGTAGCTATGCTACTAAACTATGGAGCTCTAATTGAGATGGTGGCTCAAGCTTCTCTGAATTCGATGAGAGAATGAACTCTTGAATGAATTAGGGTTTCACCCGGGGGCCGGGGCTCGAATATATAGCCCCCTAGGATGAACCACGGCCCTCGGATCAAACCGACCTAAATGGACGATAATTATTCATCCTCAAAGGCGGTGGAGACAGGATCCACGAGACTCCACCCGATTGGTGGAGGTGGGGAGTCGGCCGACTCCCCCTGGCCCGGCCGACCGGCCACCCCCCAGTGGGCCCGGCTTCCGGGTTTGCCTTCCGGAGTCTTCTAGATTATACAATTTTACCCGTTCGGTCTTTATCTCTATGTAATCATGACATGTGGGCCTCCTTTGGTTCTCTTTCGATAACCCCCTGCGAAATAGACAATCACCAAAACTCGTGGAATTCATCGTGTAACCCCTATATCTAACAGGTGAACTCATATTAATCCTTTCTCTTGCTGCGTTGACGGTATAAAATTGATACTTAACGATCGTCAATAGGTAGGCCGACCATAGTACTCCCCCCCACGGTCGGACCGGACTAGCTTAATCTTTAAACTATGCTGATTTTCCACTTCAGCCTTAAATATTTTAAATTTATCCAATGCTTCATCTCTTCCTTTAATTGGATAAATATAGCCAAACCGGAGTAATCGTCGTACGTGAATGTAATGAACGAATCATAGCCATCCACACTCTTTACGAAAAAGGACCACAAATGTCGGTGTGAATGATCTCTAATATTCCCGTGCTTCGTTAGGCATTCTTTTTAATTTGCTTTACATATTTTCCTTTTATGCAATCGATGCATTGCTCTAATTCTGCGAACTCCAAAGGAGGAAGAATTTCATTCTTTACTAGTCTTTCTATTCTCCCCTCGAAATATGGCCTAAACGACGGTGCCATAATTTCGCCGTTGCGTTTGTAGTTCGCTTTCTTTTTCTTTTCTCATTTGTAGACGAGGAAACGCTATCATTCACATTACATATGGAATTCACACTTTCACATAGCGATAACATATATAATTCGTCTTGTCGAAGGCAAGACCAACACAAATATCATTAAACCAAATGACACATTTGCCATGTCCAAAATTACGGGTAAAACCCGAATCATCCAACTTTATTACACTTATCAAATTGCGCCGTAGTGTAGGAACATAAAAAACATCTCTCAAAGTAAGACTATAGCCATTAGGTAAATCTAATGCTACATCTCCAATTGCCTCCACTTTGCAGCCTCTACGCCATTCGCAACGCTAATGGCCTCTTCTCTTTTAGCGTAGTTCTCGTCGAAGTGAATCCTCAGTAAAGAATTTGCAACATGAATGGTTGCACCGAGTCAATAAACCATGTTGACTTTGAAAACTTTGCATACGAGATTCATTTACAAATGAAATAATGTTCTCACCCTTTTTCTTCATAAGCTCCCTTAACCATCCAGGGCGGTCGGTCTTCTTGTGCCCCTCCTTACCACAAGGTGCCGGCACAAGTTTTCACCGCCCGTGGGTTGCCCCTTGCCGAAGCCGTGGTTTCGTTGCATAGGACCTCTCTTCTTGCCGGGAGCCGGGATTGAAGGGCCTTTTGCCCTTTCCTTTGACCATGTTTGCTTGGCCACCTTGTTGGCCATTGATCCTGAGCTCCTCATCAACACACTGAGCAATGAGCTTGTCTAAGTCCCATTTCTCAGGCTGCATGTTGTAGTTAATGACAAGGTTGTCATACTCTTTAGGCAAGGAAGCAAAAACAAAATGGATAAGGAGCTGTGGTTGTATCTCCAATTCCATTGTTTTCAGCTTATTTGCCAAGTGACTCATTTTTAGAATGTGGTCACGTATCCTACCTCCTTTGAACTTTTCATTTGTCAATTGCTTGAACAAATGGGTAGCATACACTTTGGAGGAACCAAGAACTGGTTCTTAATCCTCTCAAAGTAAGCAACGCGGTGTCACACTTTTCAATTGAGCCCGACGGGCGGGCTCAATTGTATTCTCAACGACAAAGATAACATTTCTTGTTGTCACTGACCCATCGAGCATGCTTTATGTCATAGGCCATCCTGATGGGGCCATAATCTTTCTTTCTTTTGTCCCATGCTTCATCACTTTCACTGGCCTCCCTCACCGGTTCCACAGGCACTGTGGGACACGGTTCATTGAGCACCCAGTCAACCTCAGCTATAGTGAAAGTGAAGTCAATCTTCCTCTTCCACTCAATGTAGTTGTCTCCCTTCAGTGGTGGAATCTCTCTTAAGGCAGACATCAGGGAGGTACTACCAGAAATTACAATTCATATAAGGTGAGAACATAAAATAAATTTACTTTGTAATAATTCTAAATCACCGTTGGGCAGAAATAGAATTAATGTAGGCAACAACTATTAATCAAAATCATAATATTGCTATTAATCAACATTGGTCGAATAATAACAACATTATAATCACAAGTAAAATTATCCATTTTCAAATATTAAACTCTCCCGTTGGTTCGAATTTAACAATGAAAACGATAACAACTTTAAATACGCAAATGGAAACTTTAACATTATCATATAATCAATTTTTCCAAAACTTTAAAATACTATTCTGCTCTCATTGCAAAAATGTCATTGGATCAAATTTTGCATGAGATTCGCATAAAAAATCTATTCAAATTGAGTAAAACATACTCAAAAACTTTTCTGGAAAAATGGAAAACATAAAACTTGCTTTCACTGTGTAAACGGCCAATTTGGCCCAAAAACCAGCAGCGCGGCCCACTCCCTTGCGCGCGCGCGCACGCTCTGGTGCGGCCCAGCGCGGCCCAGCGCGAGCGGCCCAGCAGGCGCATCTTTTTTTCTGCTGTCAAAACAGGCCGGCCCATCATCAACAAGCGGCCCAGCTCGGCCTTCTCGCAGCGCAGCGGCCACCCCCCGCGCACCCAGGCCTTAACGTGGGCCTGGGCCGGGGAAGCGGCCCATCGCTCTCGCCCGCCTGGGCCTTATTCGGCCCGAGAGGGAGCCGGCTGATCTGCGCCGTCCAAGGCGATCCGACGGCTGCGCGCCGATTTCGCCTGAACAAAACCGGCCGGCAGCCCCTCTCCAGCAAACCCTAGGTCATTTTCTCTCCCTCTCCTCCTTCTCCCGCCTGAACAAAGCCAGCCGCCAGCAGCAGAGAGGAAGAGGGCTGCGGCCGGCCATGGCCCATGCCTCCTTCCTTTCTTTCTCTGAGCCGCGCCGCAGCTCTTCCCTTCCTTTCCCATGCGCCGCACAGCAGCAACAGCAGAGTAGCAGCCGCCCATGGCGACAGGAGGAAGAAGATGATCGGCGCCGTCGCGTGCCCCCTCGCCGGCGCGCGCGCTCCCCGTTGGGTGAGCGCGCCGCCGTCGAGCGGCCCCGCTTCGGCTCCCTGGTCCGAGCCCCTTTGTCCGCACAACGGCGGCGAGGTAGGGAAACCAGGTAGGTCCGCCTCCCCTCGGCTTCTTCTTTGCCCTGTTAGGGTTAGGGTTTCGTCCCCTTTTCTTTTCCCTTCCCCGATCCAAAATCTAGGGTTAGGGTTGAACCTTTCCGGATCAAATCCGTCATGCTTTTGTGATTTCTCACTCGAACCTCTAGATCCACACACTAGTTAGGCGTCTGATACCATTGTTAGCCCTAGGATCAACTAGCAGTGACATCTAGCGGGTACAACTTTGGGAATCGAGTAGGCAGTGAGGTAGAGATAGGGAGGAAGAGTGGAGAAGAGTTTACCAGAGGGCTTGACTGGAGCGGTGGAGGAGGATCCGGCGGCGGCACTGCTTCCCTCGGCCATCGTGTTGAGGGAGAAGGGAGGGACGTCGTCGGGGAAGAAGAAGGTCGGGCAAAGCGGTGCGGGCGGCGCGCGGAGGTGCTTCCGTCACACGGGCGCCCCTCCTAGATCGGATTAGGGTTTGTAGGTGGGTGTGGCGGCTCACGGTGAACCTCGTACTGAGAACCGCCGGCGCCCACCTCTTTATATAGTGCAGTGTGACAGGAGCCCTCCAGCCAATAGATGGGCTGGGCGCCCCCGATCAGGGCGCAGGGGTCAAAGGGGCCCGAGTTGGGCCGTTGGGTCCAACTTGGGATTGAGATCATCCTAACACTAATATATAGGAGGAAAGAACAATCAAGAGAGTGAAGCCAGTACTACAAGATTGTATTGTATGTCGCAGAAGAATTTCATCCTTCTAAACCTCAACCAAGCAGCTAGTAAGAGGCCATTGTCATGGACAAGCACGGACACACATAATAAATTGTGAAAATGATGCAGGAGTAGCAGGAAGGCATACAACAGATTTCCTATATATGCAAGCATGGCATGAGTGAGCTGTGCTTTCTGATCGATCGAGCTCCTTTTCTTGTATGTATAAGCATGACATGAGTGTGAGAACTGCTTTCTGATCAGAAGAAAAAGGCATTCGCCCACATTGATCCTTTTATTTGCAAGACAAGAGGTAGCATCCATGGGAAGTACAGCCTAAACAAATCAAATACTGTATACAATATTGATTCTTGTAAGCAAATACTGTATACATACATGATAATGATCATGATAAGCATCTCCCATTCTGCCAGCCTACAAGACGAGAAATTGACAGAAATAAGCAAGCGACGAAAGCTGAAGCTCAACTAGCAGCATGAGGCAAGCAGATCCTCTTCTGCTTCTCCTCCTCGTCGGGCAGCCGGCGGCGACAGAGAGGGCAGGCGGCGTTGCGGCGGAGCCACTCCGCGATGCAGTGCTGGTGGAAGGCGTGGGAACAGGAGGGCATCGCCCTGAGCGTCTCGTCGGCGCCGAAGTCCTGCAGGCAGACGGCACATTCCTCCCCGGAGAGAGACGGACCCGTCACCTCCGGCAGGCGGCTCAGGATGGCCTCCTCGCTGGCAGCGGCGCGAGACCGCCGGCTGCTGCCGCTGCCATGAGCTGGGGCCGGCAGCGGCAGATAATGATCGAGGACGTCGTCGATGTCGTCGAACGGACCGCCGGGCAGATCATCGAAGAGGTGATCGTCGAAGAGGAAATCGTCGAAGAAGTCACCGAAAGAATTGACGGAGGACGCGCGGATTGGCTCCACCTGCACCGTCCCGGACATCGGCCCGGTAAGGACATGGATGGGTTGAAATCTTTGGCCTTCCCGGCTGGAATTCGTCGACTGCATCGGCGTCGGAGGATTGACGACGATGAGCTAGCAGACAGACGACCTAGGCAACAAATCGACGGATCCACGATATGTATACGGCGGCGGCTCCTGTCAGATGAGAAGCAAGTTGATGGGCCCAAGCTGCTGCAACATGTGCACCGGCCCAATACGAATGTATCCGGCCGGGATTGGGTTAACCTTTAGCTGAGAGAGGATGGCAAGGACATGAAATTTGTATGTAAAGTTGTAAACCATATTCTCAACATTCTAACGCCCTGACGTCGCCATCTTCCTTTGCCATCTCAGCTACTCTTCTTAAACCTTCCTAGCATGGGTTACAGAAGACCACCAAGCAGGGGTGAACATGGCACGGACTGAAGCAACATGAAACAAGGCTTGAACCTCAAAACAGACTAAAACCAGCTGTGGGAACAAAATAGACATAATATAATTGGTTGCTTACGGAGATGTTACAACCAGAGGGACAAAACATCCAACCAAAGTAGATAAGACAAGCTTCGACCGGCAACGGCAAATAAATTCGGCACAAACCCTGCTGTCTAACAAAATCTAATGAACTTGCTGCAAATCCAGCAGCCTCAGGAAAGCTAATGAATTTGTCACAAACCCTGCAGCACTCACCCTACCAGGAAGAAATTAGCAATCACTGAGCATGACGAAACCAGCAGGAACAAACATGAGAAAATGGGAGCACAGCAAAGGAGAAAGTAGATGGACACATGTAAGCAAAGCAACCATCAAATTCTGTAAATGTACACGGATCTACCACCAGGTAACAACTGACATAATCCATAGAGCGTCAAATAATTTATGCACAATGGTCTCGTCAGATTTTTTTTCACCTTTTTGTTTTGCTCAAGTAGCTACTAAGGGACGGCAGACCAGCCGGTGACTGATTCGACCGAAGGGGTGAGAGGCAGCTCCCGTTCCTCTTAGGACCACCCAGTTCATACAGTCCGTCAGCGACGTCTGCACTTTGCAGATTTTCACTACCATCTCTGAAGTCCAGATGCGTGTCCCTGGCTTCCAGCTTTTCAGGATCAGGCGCCACACCATCAAGGTCTGTTAGCGATTTCAGCTGGCGACCGAGGTTAGCTATAGTCTTCTGGCACTCCGCAAGCTTCCCTGCAGCACTGGTTATTTCCTTCTCCTGTGATAACAGTAAGAATTGGTGATTAAGAAGTTCTGGTGTGTCAAGTTTAATATTGCAATATTTCGAGTTCAGATTAGATGCAGACAGGCTGGGCTGTACCTGCTTCACCTTCAGGTCTCCATTTGAGTTACTGACGCGCCAAAGCTTTGCCTCTCGACTGTCCCTTGACACCTGAGCCTCCAGCTTACGGCATTTTGCTTCGTACTCTTCTGACAGAAGCTTCTCCTGCTCGACTTTCCCTTGGAGCATGCTCACCTTGTTTCTCAGTTTTGTAATTTCGAGATTTGCTGCTTCTAGTTGACCCTCCATTGCCTTTTTCCGGGTCACTGCATCCTCTGATTTAGCTGTAAATTCTACAAGCAACGAGGTCTGGTCCTTGAGCCTTACTTCCAGTGACGAAAGCTTCTCCTTGAGCTTCATCACCTCCTGGTGTGAAGACTCAAGCTCAGATTCCAACACCTTCCTGATGCCTTCCACTGCCTCAAGTTGCATCTGGAGATCTGAAGAATATGCCTTCTCTTTCGCTGCATCGCACTCCAGAGCATTCACCATCTCACGCAACTTTGCAACTTCTGAATTTGCTACCTGGAGCTGCGCCTCTAATGACTCTTTGGTAGACGCCACAGATATTGATCTCTCGGACTCAATCTTCATAGTCGCTATCTGTTTCATTAGTTCTTCACAAGAATCCGCCTCTTTCCGCACCTCACTCTCCAAAGTTTGCACAGCCCCTTTCAGTTTCCCTATCTCTGTGTTTGCAGACTGCAGCTGTGCCTCTAATGATTCTTTGGACGCCTCTGCCAGGTCTGCATTTGCTTTGTGCTGCATAGAGAGAGTTATCTCTGCATCAATCTTCTCTTCCAGGGAAGCCACTATCTTGCGCAGATCTGCGGCCTCTGAAGAAATTAACTCTAACTGCAACTCCAACTCCTTCCTGTCTACTTTTTCTTCCAGCGATGCCACCATCAGCTGAAGCTCATCAATTTGTGCAGACTTTGACTCCAGTTGTAATTCCAAATCTTTCCTCTCACCATCCAGTCGCTCAACTTCTCTGAAAGCAGCATGTTTGGACTCATTTGCCAAGTCCAACTGCGTCTGCAAATCGATCAACTTATTGTTGGCCACCATTAGGGCATCACATGATGAGCCAAGCTGATCTCTGGCGTCTGCAAGGGCCATTTCGAGCTCCCTTTTCTCACCTTCAATCTTCTCAACCTTTGCTTGCAAATCTGTCACTCGACACTGCAATGACTCGGTTTCAACTTTTGATGATCTATCTCTAGTCACACCCTGGTCAGAATCAGTTTCAGTTCCAAAGCTAGAGCTTACATGGTCTACTTCAGGCAGTGCAACCAGTTTTTCCATCTCGAGGAAATCATCCATCAGGTCAATCTCAACCGGATTATTCACGAGATCTCTTGTGCCGATGTTGGCATTCTTGAACTGATCAAGTTCAGCAATCAGAGCTGACGCCCACGAATCAGAATTTTTTATTTCATCATCAACTAGCATGCGCTCGGCACAGTCAGACTGACTGTCGGTCTGAGATTCCATGCAAGCACTGTTAGTTATAGGCCTAGAATCATTGGTCAAGGACGTTCTCCGTGTTAGATGACGCAACTTAAGGCATTCTGCCTCAACTCTTGTTATCTTTTTCACACTTTCCAGATGAAGTTTGCTTGCTGTTTCTGCTGCTTGGTTGCTCAGGTCTCTTTCCCGTGCAAGTATCTTTAGGTCCTTGGACAGTGTGAATAACTCAACCTTGAGGTCTTTGTTTTCTTTCGCCACTATCTGAAACTTCTCCTGCAGATCATGCTGGGCATGCACATTAGCAGCTTCTAGTTTTGTGGCTTCCAACTGTTTACTGAGTTCAGCAATATGGTTCTGGAGCTCAGACTTCTCAGACTCCAATTCTTTAGATTTCTCAGCAACTTCATCACGGATTTTCTTCTCTTGCTCTTCCCGTGCTTGGCGAAGCTGCCTTACACATTCTTTAAGGGCATCATCCAGGTGGCTGACCTGATCCTCCAGAGAGGTATTTTTCTGGGATGCAGTTTCAAGAAGTTGCTTCAGGGAAACAACTTCAGCTTCCGCTTGTTCCCAGCCTATACAAATAAAGAAAAATATAACATGCAATTCAGTACATTATTAGGGAAGCATTTTTATCATCACCTTAAGAAGGTGCAGAACAAATTAATCAAATGAATTTCATCTTTTTTAACCAAGTTGACCCCACCGTAAGATTGATTCTAGAAAATGGACAGGGACTACCGATGAACCCTATACATGGAGTCGCTCAAAATACAAAATTAATGTAAGTTCAACTAGAAATTAAAAAACAATACCTGCAACAGCCTCTTCTGCAACTCTAGTGTGCTGTTTTACCAAGTCCTCTTTAGCATTGATAGTCAAAAGGGCAGCAGAAAGTTTCTCATTCAAACTCTTTACATAATCCTGGACATCATCGTCCTTAACCTTTGGGGACACCTTCTCATTCAAATTCTTTACAGAATCCTGGACATCATCATCCTTGACCTTTGGGGACACTTTCTCATTCAGATTCTTTACAGAATCCGGGACAGAATTTGGGGATACCTCTGCCATAGGTGACTGGTATAACTGTGGCTTCGTTGATTGACCATGTTGTGGAGAAGAATCATTTGGGCTAGTTGCCAACACCAGCTTCTCATTCAATGATTCTGCCTTTTCAGCTTCTTGATTCCCATTATCAATTATTCTAGAAGAAACATCAGGCAAGTGACTATGATTTGGAGAAGAATTACTAGATACAGGTTTAGGTTCCTGATGAGGAAAAAAAAGTTAAATGGGAAAGTTTATCAGAGCAGCGGTCAAAGAATCTAAAACTGAATAGGTAATAAGAGATATAATGGAAATGTTTATCAGGATGGATGAGTTAGCTAAGTGCCTAAATCTCTATTCTCCTTTTTAAAGGAAAAAAAAGCAATATAACTATAGCGCTGCCCTGAAAACCCTAAATCCCAACTACCATACTGGACAATCGAGCTTGAGACCCATCACATAATCACTAACTACTTTAACAACAAAGATACAAAATGACTTTGAACTTCGAAGCAATTTATAGATATTTAGATATTTCATCTGGAAAAGTCAAAGAACACACCAGACCAATGCCGAACCTAACTGTATGTATATTTAAAGACAAACTGAAATTGACTAACATATTACTCTGTAACTCAAGACTCAAGAGTTATGACTTGAATATTGTAGTTGCAAAATGAGATGTTTTTCTTTATGAATGCATTGTAGACCAAACTTACAGAGCATAGAACTCGAAACTGAAATTCTAGTGACATGCAACATGGCCATATTAGTTTCAGAATTAGTTACTCAAAAGAAATCATCATCAACACATCTCTATCTGACACAGTAATACAGACAGTTTTACTGACAGATTAACAATTTCAATGCTAGATTCATTTATAGGTTCGGATAATGCACCAATATGACCCTTCATGGCACAAGATTTCTCCCCAGTTACTGCTGTAAAAGAAAAGGCAACTAGTAGTCTCCAAGAAACAAAAATAAAGAAACTTAGTTCCAAGCACCTAAATCAATCCGAATTTTGATTGGGAGCTAAGCCAGTTTCTGACACTCAATATGGACAAAGTAGCACCTAACTCTTGCAAAACCAATACAAAAAGGCAGAACAAAAGCATGAAGAAAGCTAGTGTATCAACTATACCTAACTCTTGCAAAAGCATCTCAATCTTAGGAATAGACTAAAGTAAGAGTACAAGAATTAACAGCACATCCACCAACAAGTTCAATGAAATCTGAATCAGGAACCTATTCTGTGACACCATTAACAGGTCAAACTACAAGCATGTGTGTTTCGTAAATCCATCCAGGGCAGGAAAAATTGACACCTTTCCCAGAGATGCCAAAAGTAAATTGCCCTGTTCATTTTAATTGAAAGGACCTAAATCAATCCCTAAGAAAAGATGCTATCACAAAACTGAAAAGAACACCTGACCAAACCCCAATTCTGATGTTTAAACTGCAGATAGGTCCCTGCATTGTTGGAATCCACAATCTCTAGCATCCGGGGATTAATAATCAAATCAAAAGGAATTTTGTGTATGGAGCAGAACCTGATCATCGAAGTAAGGCTCAGAGTGTGATGAAGCAGAGCCAGAGCTATCGCTCTCCCCAGGGCTCTTATCTGACGCCTTGCGCTTCCAGAGCCAACTGCGGCGATCCATCCCACAACCACCAGAACATTCAAAGCAGCAACAGGGAAGGTTGGCGTTGCTTTGGCACGCCCAAATGTCCAATGGCAGGGTTCAGATATCAACCCTGAAAGTTGAAAGAGAACTCAATACAAGCCACGTTGCAGAGATGGGTACTGAACATCATGCAGTAAAACAATGCCTGAAGAACAAGAAAGTCTGAAGATTCATTCAATTACCAAATTGTTTACAAGGCAACTCTCACCGACACAAGATTAGATTTTTCTTTCCCTTTTTGCTGTTAAAAAATACAGAGATGGGTACAGGATGCAGGCGGGGATTGAATACGGCCGCAGAGGCCGAGAAAACGTACGGCCAAACATTCTTTCTGCAAGGCTTTAAAATGCGACCTTTTTGTCTAACTAAAAAACGCCGAAATGAAAAATTTTATCAGACAAGACAAGAAATCCACCCTTCCGTTTCCAAACTCTTTGTTATACTACTAGAAAACAGAGGAGAAAGATAAATCGAAAATGGGCTGCAACTAAAACCCCCGAATCCAACAAAATGCATCGGGGGATGAGACAGTTCAACCTCAAATCCACCGAAGATGAACTTCTTTTACGGCTTTCCTAAAAAGCTGAGAATTCTCTCCTTCAAATCCACCAAAACAAAATCAGTCAACCCCACTCCGCACACGGAAAGAACAAGAAATCCCGCCGGAAACACAGCTTGCGGAGGCGGATTGCGAAACCTCAGCTCTCGCCCACCACCAGAATCTCGGCGAAATCCCACATCGGCGACACAATGCACACCAAAACCCTAACGAAAATCGCCAGGAGGAATGGGCAGGACAGCATCTCTCTGTAGTCTCTACCCACCCGGTAGTACTCCACCAAAAAAATTCAGGATAATCTAAAGAAAACCCAAAAAATCAGGGAAAAAACAACCAGCCAAGATTCAAGAAACGGGGCCGGCCGCAGGGAAAAGCGAAGGGGGAGCGTTAATACTACCGCCAGCGGGGAGGGGAATGACAACCGTCACAAGAACCGCGTGGAACGCCAGACGGGAAAAAAAAAAAAAAAAAAGCTTCGGTTTTTACTACTACTTCCAACGGGTCCGGAAGCGCTGCTACTGCTCCTCCTCTTCCCCCCTTTCTTTCCTTTCCCCTGTCGTGTTTGCTGGCGGACATAAATCGGCGGCGCGGGCGCAAGAACAGCACCCCCGGCCCGCATTGCCCCTGCCGGCCCCCGACCCGACCAACCCCACCCCACGCGAGAGATGCGGAGAAGCAACAGGGAGAAATTCCGCCGTACCGTACCAGATTAGCGAGCGGCGGCGGCGGCGCCGGGTGGCGGCGGGTTGGAACGGAGTTGGAGGGGAGCGAGCGAGCAGGCCGCCGCGAGGAGACGAGGAACCAGTCGCCCGCCGCCGCAAGAATGCCGGCACGCGCGTTGCTTTTGGGGTTGCCCCCTTCTCTCTCTCTCTCTTTCTTTGAGGCAGTCTCTGCGGCGGGCGAGGCGAGTCGCACCAGCTCGCTTTCTCTTTCCCGCCCAGGCAGCTCGAACAAGAGCCAGGGGAGGAGATGGTGCCTTTGCTTTGCCTCTTGCCCTCCCCGTCGCGCCTGTCGTCTCACCCGGCCACCCCACGGTCCAGACTCCAGAGGCAGAGTAGCCTTTTCTTTGTGAGGTTTTTCTTTTTCCTCTCTCTATGTGTCTTTTTTTTTTTCAATCAGATTCACAGCTCACACACAGTGTCACTCAAGTCAACTGTAGCAGCAAGCAATTAGGGCGTGCCCAACGGGCTAGCGAAATCGCCGGCTCGCATTACGTGTCATCCGATGTGGAGGAGAGAAGTAGCGAAAAATCTCGTCGCTAGCGACTCGTTCCTAGATAGGCTCGCACAGTTTACGAAGAATTCATGGTCGCTGCTGTCCTGGCCCACAAACGTCCGCTCGCATAGTTTATTCTTTCTCAGCCCAACTCAGCTAGCGAAGTCGCTAGTTCCACTGAGGACGCCCTTAGCGGTGTTGCTTGCTACTGTTAACCGTGAGTACTCCTGCTAATACTTGCCGGGTTTGACCACAAAGAGCACTGTTAACTGAAATACACTACTGAGTTTGATCTGATTCTATTCGGATACTGTGCAGGTTGAAAACGACGGATGAATGAGGTTCGGGTTGCTCGGTTTTTCCCGGGACCGATTCATTGCAGTGGCAGCTGGACGGTGGTGCTGGCATATTGTTTTTGTTGGGAAGGCGGAGACGAGCTTCGGTGCGGGTACCCGGCTTAGATTTGTTTATTCTTTCATTTTTTTTGTTTCACCCGGTAGACGTGGGCCCCGCCCCTTTTTTTTTTTACCCTGCGCTTTGGGACCTGCGAGTAACGCCGTCGCCGCGCAGGTTTGCTGTTCCATTCCCGTGACATCCCGAGGAGCGTGGACATACACATGAGAGGCATCTACGTTTTTGAAAATTGTATATAGATATACTGTAGTATATCAATATTTTGCATAGGTATGATCAAACTTAAAGTCTTTTAGATATAAGTTTTATTGCTCCAAGAATGAAAATTGCAGTCTTTTATATGGATGGGGTATTATTTCTTTAAATCTAGTCAGACTTTTCGGGAAACCAGATGTGTATGGACTAGAGCAAGTTTATATTAGTTTTGGATTCTTACAAACTAGGATTTGCATCTAGTTTCTAAAATCCGGTTTCTAAGCAAAAACTGATGGAGTATTTTGAGTCCCCTAGTTTTTTTTTAAATGACTTCATTTATTACTCTGTACGTCACGGATCTAGCAAAAGTTGGATATAAAATTTCAGGATTTCAATATGGTTGATTTTGTATAGAAAATGTTGTACTCAATAAATGTATTCCTACATATAGTTCAGCTAATTGGATATAAAAATGGACTATTCTCATCCAAATTTGTTTACAAAGGTGGAGAATAGATAGAGCATATAGCATCATTGGCAAGAATACGAAAAAACCTAGTTATATTATGGAATGGATCAGATGGCCTGTTTGGTTTATTGAGTCACCCTTTAGTCACTTTTAGTCCTTTTTAGCAACACTCAATATACTAGAGAGGACAAAAGACCTTTTAGTCCCATTTACTAGGAGTGTTTATATAATAAAAAGCTACTAATATGGACTAAATTTAGGAGCTCCTAGCTGAACAAAACATGAAACACCCCTAACGAGGTGCGATATTACATCTTCTTTGTAAAGCAATGGAGTTTATTGCACTTGATACTGTAGCTTCTTATATACATAATAATAACTAAAAAAGCTATGAGAGCTCATGTCTTTGGTGTGGAACCGCTCTATAAGCACAAATGATTATTTTAGCCTCTTGAACAATGATTTGCAATAAAGTCTTTCAAGTTGCAACTAATTGTTATTTTAGAATGGCTAACCTAATTAAAATTTGCCAAATATACATGTATAAACTCGCAACATCATTATTTATCTAAATATTGAAAATGTTATAAGAAAATATTGATATCGCTAGATTTGTTTTCAAAAGCTGCTCTAAAATATTACAAATTTACGATATACTTCTTTGCTTTATTATACTAAACAGTGACCAAACTGGTTTCTTCAACGTAACTAGTAGAATACTACTTAAAAGCATTTTATTTGTACCCTTTTGTTGTTCTATAAAAAAGATAGTCTCTCTATAACAAACAAAAAAAAACTACCCGTGCAAATTTTTTTATAGACAGGTACCAAAATAAATGCCAGAAAAAAAACTATTCATATCTTCATTGAACAACATCAAACGGGGCAAAAAGTTCATAGATGAGCTAGCTAGACCAACTGCACGATCGAATACAGTGATCAAGTCGTCACCCTTTTTGCGGCAGTGACCCAACAGAGGGTACGACCCGTACAACAAATATAGTTGTGGCCACCGTCAAAATGCTAACGCTACCACATTGTTCTTCTACGGCTAAACAGGTATCTATACTGTACGTGTCTGGCGCCGTACGGTTCATGTTTGGCACCTTGGCATTGCAATTTGCATCCCAAGCCTTGTTTAGATTGTAAATTTTTTCAACTTTGCTATTGTAGTAGTTTCGTTTGTATTTGACAATTTGTGTCTAATTAAGGACTAATTAAACTTAAAAGATTTGTCTCGCAAATCACAGACATACTTGTGTAATTAGTTATTTTTTATTTATATTTAATGCTCCATGCATGTGTCTAAAAATTAATGTGATAAAAAGAGCGTGAAAAAATTTGGAATTTTGAGCAAAAACTTAAACAAACCCGTGGAGCTGACAACCGAGGCATCTCAAAATTTAGCAATGGTGTCGCTGGGGCCTCATGTGGTGGGGCTGCTTAGCTTTTGTCACTTGAAGGTCACTTGCTTAGCTTTTGTCACTTGAAGGTCACTCTAGTTCGCTCGGCTGCCCGTCCCAAGTCCCAACTAGGAACAGTGTCCATCAAGCATCAAACAACCCCTTGAATTTTTTGACACTAGGGCACTAATTCATTACCCAAAAGCAACTCGCCTAAAAAAGTTGGATTTACAGGACACATGGTAATGTGCCTAGTGATTTTGTTGTCCAGCATTTGTACCGAGATTTGACAGATATATAGGACCTATTTCAACAAAAGTGCTAATTGTTCTAACTGTTAGCTTGTTGAAATAAAATTAGCTTTATTTTATCCAAATGGGATGTTAATAATAGGTGAGGTGATTATTACTCCACATATACGTACCAACTAATAGTTGTTAGTGTATTAGCTAGTTGATGAAAGGAGCAAATTGATCGAGAAAAAGACTAAAATATCCTCACCCACCAACTCTTTCCCCTTTCCAAACCTCAAGCCTGCATACCAAGGGCAAAAGAAACCTTTTACTAATAATTGTATATCAATCAATTAGCCCATGTACACCAAAGGTAATTTTACCTCGCAAAAAATGAAATTTTAACTATTTCCTCTGTCTCAAAAAGAACGACGTTTTTTGACCGATAGAAATCGCCGTCTTATTCAAAAATTTTATATAAATATCATATATTTTATTATGGCTTAGTTTATCGTTAGTGATACTCTACTAATGATTTATTTATTTAATAATTTATACAAAATTTTTGAATATGACGAACAGTCAAACAAAATGTTTGAAAAGTCTAAAACGACATTCTTTTTGGGACGGAGGGAATACGTAATAATTAGTCTTAACTTGTTCAAATATGCCCATTATATATCCCCATATAGTCTCATATTACACTGTGAGGTTGACATCACCTTCAAAAGTTAGTAATTTTGTAGAGTGTTTGTTCGGTTGGAATCAATCGATGAGGTGATGCATCATGAGTACGTCCTTCGGGGTTTTTTTTAAAAAAAAAAAAATGACTTCTTTTCTCTTGTACTAATACTAATTATTAGCTTGTGATGTATCAACTCATTCCGTACCCTTAATGAAACAAAAAAAAAACAGAAATATGATAAAGATAGATACTACCTCGTCATCCCACAGACCAAACATCACAAAGTCTATCCCTAATAATAAAAGGGCAAAATTTCAGTCTGCCACAAAAATTCTGTCTGCCGTTTCGTTTCTGTCCGCTTCGTCGGGTTTCCTTCTGCCTTTTCTATCCGCTATTTTTCTGTCCGCCTTTCCTCCTTTGATTCGGAAAGAAGTCCTTTCGCCCGCCCCCTACCTATAGGTACGAAAAATAAGAGGTTTGCATGCCCCCGCGGAGGAAAACAAATCTGGATAAAAATAGAGGTTTGCATGCCCACATGCAATGTAAACATCTGGTGCAATACGGAGCGGAACTCACCTCAATGAAAATTGGAATTGGTCTAAAAAAAAGAAAAAATAGATTATTATTAGTCTAAAAAATCCCTTTTTACTTGGGCGAGTATTGCCGGCTTCGACTCGCTAGCATCTCCAATCTCAATAGGATATAGGATAGGAATCCATATGAGATTAACTAATCAAACCAATAAATTCTCCTATAATGTAAAATAAAATCTTTCTCTATTATGAAACGAAATCGAAGCTCGCCGGTGGATGGACACCGGCGAGTGGAGCGCATTGGTGGACGTGGTCGACCCCGGCCCCACTTCGCCGGTCTCGAGAAAAAAAAAGGAGCTTGTGAGAGGAGACCACATCGCCAAACATATGAGATGTCGACCCGACGACGACCCTTGCCCCCACTTCGCCGGATCTGAGAAAGAAACCATGGAAATGTGAGTTAAAATCACATGAAAGAAAGTGTCGACCACCAAGAACAACATGAAAGGAAGAGATTTCGCAGGGGAAGAAATCAAAGAAATTTGCTAAATAATTCCACACACTTTCATTTACATGAATAATTATCGCAGTGTCTCCTTATCATGTCCATTTAATGTTTTACCATTGCAAATACAGGGTACATTGTTGTAAATCGGCGTGTGGGGATTCATGGTTTGCTTGCTTCACAAGAGATATATAAATTGTCTCATCTGAGATTAATGCTTTATTTCAAATGCATTTAACTATTGACCTTAATATTTAATGAGATAAGGTTGGTCTGAGTTAAAAACTTAAAATCAAACAAAGATAACTCATTTTAGATGATATAAAACATTGACACGTTTCCTATTGGCACAAGTACCGAACAATATGTCTTGATGCAGCACATAAGTATCCTATTGAGATGCATGAACACATTAACTATTCCCACGAGTCCTACACCCGGTGCAACGCACGGGCATGTTTTGCTAGTTTATATATATTCCACGACTGTGCAAAACGAATGATATTTAAGTCTCCACGTTTCGGACCAACGTGTCTGTTTACGCAACTTGTTTAAGAAGACACCATGGACGAAAAGATATCAACTCCCAAATAAATTTCGCGCACGACCGTTCAATAGTGAGGTATCATTGGAGCACACTTTGTGGCATCATCATGAGGCTCTCGGAAGTACGTTCCTCCGATCACAAGCGAATCAGGTGAAATTCTGACCACAATCCAAGCTAAGATTTTTGAGTGCTGGACAACAATCAAGAAACGCATCATCCCAGCAATCTGAGTACTGCCTTTCAAGCTACGCACACAACCGCCGCAGTTAGTAGCCCGAGATAAAACAAAAAGAAAAGCCATCATGAGATTCCATAACCATAACGTGTCTAGCTGGGCCATTACACCTATATATACGTGTGTATAATATTATATATAATAACATATATAAAGGTTACACAAAAGCTTCACTTGCATTACATGCAACCCATGAGAGGAAGACACGCCTCACCTCTTTTTATTGGGTTCCCATGATGCACCCATCAACTTCTTCCATGCAATGGTGATGCATGCATTTCTGGTGTCATTATCGATGGATAAACCAGTCACACCAGATAGGGTTGCAAGTCCTTGCAGTTATAATGGGGACACAAAACCTTTGAAGAAACTGAGGAACAAAAGTGCAAGAACGGATAAAGGAGGCATGCATGCAACTTGGGAAGGTAAGCACCTTAAAATTGACGGCCTACCGGTTTACGCACTGCATTGTGTCAATTTGTCATGGTGTGTCTCAAAGACAAAAAAAGGTGGCGAATATATAGCTTGGCTTACTCACAAGTTGTCGGCAGATCTGAATTTATTTAATTTGTTCCTTTTGCACATTTTGATCTATATATGTCGTCTCCCTGAAGCAGCAAGAATGCAGCAATGCAAAATTTTATGCCCGCACATTCAAGATCAAAATGCATGAATACTGCAGGGTTTAGTATGCACGTGTTTAATTAGTTTGAGGACGCTGATGATGAGATGGTCCCACATGTCAACCACTCCTTTCTTTCTCTTTCCTCATCCTCTCCTCTCTCCCTCAAGCACGCATGTTCTTCCTCTCAAGAGTTCTCCTCTGCAACCAACGTCCCTTTGGCAGGTGCTCCCCCGTCCAAGAAAATATGCAATTATAGGAATCATGCTTTCAAACTTGCTCAAGTTTAACTATGTTTATAATAAATAGTATTAATATTTGTGTCTCTAAATAAATTTATTATGAAAATATATTCTATTATTAATCTGATGATACTTATTTTTATCAAGAATGTTAGTATTTTTTTATATAACTTTGGTCGAAGTTCAAGCTGTTCGATTTTTCCATAAGCAAGAATTGCATGTTTTTGTGGCTTGAGGGAGTAGAATCTTGCAACGCGAGCCTTTTTTAGCTGCGATGGCTGCATCGATCACGTACGCATTCCGTTTTGTTTCTTTATTCAACGTTTCTTGTTCCTTACACTACATGTATCTGTGCCGTTTTGTTTTATGTGGAAGCTAGAGCTTAGTAGAGTGGTATCTTGTATCATACTCCACTAGCAAGCAACGGAAAACTCTCCTATTTTCTGCTCTCGAGCAAAAAGAATACCCTAATTCCAATGTAGTCAGTCCATTATATATTACCATTAATCCATAAAAGAAGCCAATGGTATAGTGTGCTTAACCCTTTCTTTCTAAACAAACAAATCATTGGATACTGCTAGGACTAGCTATTAGGAGCCTAGGAGTGATAGTTTTTTTGGGTCAAGATGGGGAACACCTACCGTCTTTTGTTGTTTGATGGTTAGAGATCTGTTTAGTGTAGAATAATTGAAATATATTTGTGCCCCAACTTTGGAGCCTGTAATTAAGGTTAAAGTACACATTTCTCCTTGTAGTATAGTCAGATCTTTAACCTTAAAGTATGAAAGCGGGTAACAAACACCTTGAAGGTGTTAAAACTGAACAAGTTTGCTCCTTTAGGTTGTTATTATGTAAAGATAAAAAACTTGATTTAGCACCTAAAAATTCATAAATAATTGATTTTCAATTAAAGAAATATGAAATTAGTACAATTTTTTTTGAAAAATGCGCGTGCGTGTGTTTGGTTTATTTGTTTGCATGTTGTTTTATTGTTCTAGTCGAGCTCATTATTTATTTAAAACATGTAGCAAGATCTGAATATAACTCTAAATATAGCATTAATAGGCAGGTGATATTTCCTAGAAGAAAATTGGAGCTAGTTTCAGATTTTTATAATTTAAAACAAATTTAATTATACATTTTTACATACCAAAATTTTCAGATATAATGGGATTATTTTGTACCAACACAGTAAAAGGCGGACCCGTACGCATCATACGTGCATATACGTCTCTGGTACACTTTTACTCGTCATCATGTTCATGTCATGTACATTCATGTGACTGGCCGTTGTTGTATGTCCTACTGGGTGATCATCATCTTGGTGGAGAGTAAGCGAACAGGTGAAAAGGCACAAAGCTTGAGTACCTAGCTACTCGTTGATGATGACTTTTACGGCGCCCGTGAACGCTAGCGCGTAGTACAGTACAAAAATGCATGCATGCGTTGGCGATGTGCGGCAAATGGTGGCCCGATCGATCATCCAATCTTGTCCGCCACCGCCAGCACCACCCATCTGTCGCCGTGTCCGGTTATGCCCCGGGATGGATGGATGGACGGGATCCGGCAAAATGGTCATCATGGCGACACGGTGAAAAGCGTCACTTACAGGTACAGCAGCAGGTCACGGTGAACAGGATACAGGTGCTAGTACTAGTGCTACGTGTACTTGCTTCCTGCACATGCATGCATCAGTCACACCATGCATATGTTCGCCAGTCAAAACAAACAGTGCCTGTGATCGTAAGTTCAGTCACGGTGAATAAGTGCAGTCACGTGTTTGACTAGCTAGAATGGCCCAACCACAGCAGAATATTTACATAAAATTATATAACGGCCTAAAGTTATTACAAACTAGCCCATTTTAGCTACTTGTATAACGGGCTAACAGCTAAAAAATGATTGATAGCAAAAAAAAAAAAAAAAAAAGTTCTGCTGCTAGCCTCACCTATTTAGATGGGCTAATGACTAGAGTAATTTAAGTAGGAAAAAAAACGAAAACCGAACTAGCATGGGCCACGGCCCACCCAGTCCTTTTGTGTCGAGGCCTTGTGGGGTGAGGAAAAGGCGGTCAGGCAAAGCCCAAAAAGGTGCCCTGCCGAATGCCACCCACGGACAGGACACTCTTCAAACCTCAAAAAAAAAAAAAAAAAAAAAAAAAAAAAAAAAAAAAAGAAGAGAGAGAGAGAGACCAATGTTGGCCTACTATTATGATTCCGATTTAATTTGGTTCTTTCAATTAGAATATAAAATTGGAGTTTTAGACTTCTTTAACTTTTAAAACTGTCTGATTTAGCTCGCTTACAAGTTTTGGCTGATGTATTTCCGTACAACAGTCCTACACACTGCATTAGCAACAAGAGAGGTAAATTAGACTTTCACAACTCTTTACAAATATCAAATAGGATTGTGATATTAGCAAAACATATGCATTTAAAAACTACTCGAATTTGATTTAATATTAGCAAAAAAAATTTAACTCAAAAAAATCTAAATTACTTTACCTTTTTGTTCCCTACATAGAATTATTTGAAAATTATATTGTCTCCTAAAATTTAAAACTAGGCCAAAACAAGAATCCAAAGGATGTCTCCTAACAGCAAAAAAATGTCTCCTAACAGCAATGTCTTACTTAATTGTTGAGACATGTAAAACAAGACAAGTGCGCTATTCTTGGAAAAGAAAAAAGAGAAAAACAAAACCCTATGGATTGAAGGCAATGGTATAAATTTGATTTTGTTTTGCCAGACAAGACACAATAGCGTGTGTGATCAGAATTAGGACGGATTGACATATATATGCCCATACTACTATGATAGGACCTCTAATTGGCAATCTCGGTAATCTACTGCCACTAGGTTTTTGATCTACCTCCAATTGCATTTAGGCCTAAGTGACACGTCGGAGAGCAAGCGGAAAATGTTTTGGAGAACATCTTGAAAATGCTAATTATGGACTTAAAGTATTTTGGCAAAACTATAAAAGTATCATTCTCTACTAGGTACTTTTGGTTAAGAGTTTGATATGTGCTGCTAATTCCCTTGCCCTATTTATTTATTTGTTTTGAAAGGCCTATGTCTGGTTTTGGTAATTATGACAACTAGTGGACTAACCTCTATCCTAAGTGTTGTGTTTGAGATAGGTTACGTCTACCCCAAGGTTTAGTACGGCTGGCACTCATGGAGATGATTGTGATAGTCACAAGTTGATCAAGTGCTCAATTCTTGAAAAAGATGAAAGAGAAAAACAAAACCCTATATATGGATTGAAGGCAAAGGTATAAACATGATTTTGTTTTGCCGATCAAGACACAATAAAGTATGTGAATCAGATTTAGAGTAGATGGTCATACTATTAAGAGGGGAGCTCTAATTAGTAATCTCGGTCATCTAGTGCCACTAGGTTTTTGATCTACATGCAGTTGCATTTAGGCCTGAGTGACACGACGGAGAGCAAGTGGAAAATATTTTGGAAAACATCTTGAAAATGCTAACTCTGGACTTAAGTATCTGGCAAAGCTATAGAAGCATCGTCCTCTACTAAGCTAGCTAGTTTTGGTTAAGAGTTTGTTATGCGCTACTCATTTCTTAGACCTATTTATTTATTTATTTATTTATTTTTGTGTAATAACCCTATTGATTCTTGACACTGTAGCTATTTATTTGTTTCTGCCGAGCCAACGACAATAGTGACGTCTTGCAAGTATGGCCATCACTAAACACATGTTAGTGAGGCGTTTTCATTCCACGCCCATTAATTTAGGTGTTTCCTCTTGTTGATTTATTTCTTTCGTAGTGAGCAACAGTTCAATGAGTACCTTAATAGACTTCACACTGTAGCAAACTGTTCCACCACGGTCCGCCACTGCACTGTAGTTATTGGAAACAGACACAACCATGCCGCAAAAAAAGGAAGAACATGGCAATATGATGCAGCTCACGTGCGCATTAGGCAAGAACTGCAAAATTGTGTAGAGTCCCATTGGTAGCGTGTTATATGGGCAAAACTGACGTACACGTCCAAAATCAACTCGCGCTTACTGAGTCGCTCGCGTGTCAATCGTCCACTGCATCACAAGTCGACTGCAAAATTAGAAGAAGAAAAAAAATGCTACCTGACGGTGACAGGTAATGTCGTCTACTTTGGTTGCCAGGGCACCAGCAGCCCACTCGCCCGCGTGCTTTGTGCACTTGTGCAGAGTGCCATTGGAAGCGTGTTATATGGGCCAAACTGACGTGCACGTCCAAATCAAGTCATAGTACTCCTTTGCATGGACAAAGGCCCAAGAACAAAATAATGCTACCTGACGGTGACCGGCAATGGCGACTACTTTGGTTGACTTGACCTGCAAATTTTGGACCATCCATCCTACCGTGCTGATGGCGCAAGTTGCCGTGTGCTGGGGATCAGTATATGTCGATGTGGCCTGCGTAGTGCGTACGTACACCCATCGACCGTATATCTGTCGAAGAAAGCACAGCGGAGGAAAAAGAGGTTCCGCGACTCGCCGTCGCGCGACCGCGATGAGCGACTGCAGCTCGGAAGCTGTGTTCGCGATTCCCGAGCGCGCAGTTCATTTTGCCACGGTTCGCGTTGCGCACGGTCGTCGCAGACCGTGTTAGGCGGGATTTTTCCGCTCAAACCGCTCAAACACGTCGCCACCACCGAACCAAACACGGCGGCAGTGCACAAGTCAGTATCGACCAATTACGAGGGGAAGAAATGGCTGATATATATGGCCGAATCAACATCATCGTCTTTCTCACTCTAATATAACCAAGCATCAGGTGACTTTTTCCTCGCCGGTGACTTCTAGCTCGTTAGTATTCTAGCTGTCTTCTAGCTCGCCAGTTCACGTGTCAGTATTCTAGCTGTCTTCTAGCTCGATGTGCCGGTGACTTCTTCCTCGCCGGCGATACATCCGACCGCTGGGCATCCAAGGCATGCCGATTTTTGTAACCAGGTGTCCCCTTCTTTGTCTGGTTTGTGAGTCACGTTGGTTTGTTTTTTTTATCACCGTATTGTGATACTCTGTATGCAGCAAGGTTTTGATTTCTGAAGCACACGTTCTTACCTCTGAATGGCAGGTTAATAGGATATAATTGATCGTTATCCTGCAGTTGGATTTTCACTCGCGGTTCCGAAGACCACAACGCAACACACTGGTGTAGAGGAAAAGCCGAAAAGGTATTATTTTAATGTCAGGCACAACACAAGCAAACGACACTAGTGAAATAAATATTATTTTTCTAAACTTTTAATTTTAGAAGTATTTCATGGTTAGTATTTTGCTCGGAATTGGTGTTCATCTTCATCTCCTTTTGCATGTAGCAGAACGGAAAGCTGAAGACTCGGGAATTCCTTACTTCTGAAATTCCTCACTTCTGAATCACCATGAAGGCTACTGTACCTGGATGGGTTCTCCTGGTGCTCATGGCTTGCAGCGTCCAGGTTGTCACCTGCAACACCACTCCTGAAAACTTTACAGATCGACTGTCACTGCTTGAATTCAAGAAGGCAGTTAGTTTTGATCCACAGCAAGCACTGGCTTCTTGGAATGGCAGCACTCATTTTTGCAATTGGGAAGGTGTCATGTGCAGAACGAGGAGCCGCCGTGTCACTAATCTTGACCTCGGAAATCGAGGTTTGGTCGGGCAAATATCTCCTTCCCTCGGGAACCTGACATTCCTGAAACACTTGTCCCTACTGACAAACAGATTCAGTGGTCAAATCCCAGCATCCCTTGGCCAGTTGCATCACCTCCAAACCCTCTACTTGAGTAATAACACCATACATGGAGTTATACCAACTTTCCAAAACTGCTCTCGTCTGCAGAAACTATGGCTCAATGGCAATAATCTCGTTGGAGGACTTCCAGATCTTCCTCTTGGACTTAAAGAGCTGGACCTTGGATCTAACAGCCTTTCTGGAACTATTCCTTCTTCCCTTGCCAATATCACATCACTAGAAAATATTAACTTGAGTATCAATAACATTACCGGAAATTTCCCAGATGAGTTTGCAAGGTTTCCAGAGCTACAGGCTCTGCACGCTAGTACCAATCATTTGTCAGGCAATTTTGCACAAGCCATCCTGAATCTTTCAACCCTCGTTTCCTTTAGTATTTCAAGGAATCAGTTTAGTGGCGTGGTGGCACCTGGCCTTGGTAGCTTTCTTCCGAACCTCCAATCACTTTTTATAGGCCATAACATTTTTCATGGCCACATCCCTTCCTCATTGGCCAACGCATCGGATCTGGCAAAACTTTCTATGCAAATGAACAATTTCACTGGGGTGGTGCCCAGTTCCATTGGCAAACTTCACAATCTCCAGTTACTGGCTCTTGATACAAATAAACTTCAAGCACGTAATAGTCAAGACTGGGAGTTTCTTCACACCTTAGGCAATTGTACTAAGCTACAAGAGTTGTTGTTAAGTTACAATCAGCTAGAAGGCCGTGTACCAACTTCATTAGGTAACCTTTCCGTTGAACTGCAGATATTATTACTTGGGTATAATCAATTATCAGGTGATTTTCCTTCTGGCATCATGAACCTCCACAACCTGACGAGGTTAGATCTTTTGGGGAACCAATTTACAGGTGAAGTTCCCGAATCGCTTGGAACCCTAAACAGTTTAAGGGAGATGCATTTAGAAAAAACAACTTCACAGGGTTTATTCCGTCATCCCTTTCGAACTTGTCTCAGATGTTATATCTCTATCTTCATTCCAACAAATTCGAAGGGCACTTACCCGCAAGCATTGGTGATCTTCAGAATCTTCTAGAGTGTAGCTTTTCAAACAATCTTCTTCATGGTGGTATTCCCAAAAAGATGTTTAGAATTCCAAGAATATATTATATTGATTTATCTATGAACCACCTGGATGGGCAACTTCCTTTTGAAGTAGGCAATGCCAAGGCACTCATATATTTGAATCTTTCGTCAAATATGCTGTCTGGAGACATTCCGATGACTATAGGTAATTGTGAAAACTTGGAATATATTGGGCTACAACATAATGGTTTTAGAGGAAGCATCCCCATTACACTAGGCAACATAAGTAACCTACAAATTCTAGACTTGTCCCACAATAACTTGACTGGGTCAATACCAATGTCCTCGCCAACCTCCAATCCCTTCAAGAACTAGATCCGTCATTCAACAACATCACTGGTGAGGTCCCAATGAAAGGGATATTCAGGAACAAAACGATGTGCAGATTGAAGGAAATACAGGGCCTCGGGTGGGCCATTGGAATTACACCTATTCGCATGCCATGTCACGCCTATTAATTCAAGTAAGCAAAGGCGACATTCCATTGTACAAAAGTAGTGATCCCCTTATTCAGCATTTTGTTAGTTGCTATAGGCATAACCGTAATGCTTGTCTCGGAGAAGAAAACAAGAGAAACCTGTCCTCTTTGCCCTCATTTGGTACCAAATTTCCCAAAGTTTCTTACAATGACCTCGTCAGAGCAACATCTGGGTTCTCAGCATCCAATTTGATTGGCAAAGGAACATATTCTTCCGTGTATAAAGGTGAACTCTTCCAAGCTAGAAACTTGGTTGCTATCAAAGTTTTTCGTCTAGAGACAAGGGGAGCACAAGAGCTTCATTGCAGAATGCAATGCTCTAAGAGGTGCGGCATAGAAATCTAGTTCCTATAGTCACCGCATGCTCCAAGTATTGATTCCAAAGGGAAATGATTTCAAAGCCTTAGTCTATGAGTTCATGGCGCAAGGTGACCTGCATGAGCTACTGTACTCAACCAGATGTGATGAGAACACTTCAACTCAAATCCACATCACTATTGCTCAAAGGTTAAGTATTGCAGTTGATGTTGCAGATGCATTGGAGTACCTCCATCATGGCAACCAAGGAACTATCATCCATTGTGATCTAAAGCCTAGCAACATCCTTTTGGATGACAATATGACAGCACATGTTGGAGACTTTGGTCTTGCAAGGTTCAAATTTGACTCAGCAACATCATCATCCACTCACTCGGTATCGACTTCAGCCGCTATTATGGGAACAATAGGGTATATTGCTCCAGGTAATACGTGTTCTTTTCATACTGCGTAATTATTTTATGTATGTTTACCTTTGGAGTAAGCAATTCTTTTGTGCAATCTGCAGAGTGTGCTGCGGGTGGAGCAGCGTCTAGTGCTGCGGATGTTTATAGCTTTGGGATTGTTCTATTTGAAATATTTTTGCAGAGGAGGCCAACCGACGATATGTTCAATGGTGGGATGGACATTACAAAATTTGTTGAGATGAACTTTCCTGACAAGATACCACAGATTATTGATCCTCAGCTACTAGAAGGGCAACAAGATTTATCTCAAGAAGCTTCATTTGCCATGAAAGAGAAAAGCATAGAGTGTTTGCTTTCAGTTCTGAACATTGGGCTTCTCTGCACTAAGCCATCCCCAAATGAGCGCATCAACATGCAGGAAGTGGCTGCACGGTTGCACAAAATTAAGAAGGGATATCCATGAGAAAACTAAGGTAATACAAGCTACATCCTCTATAATTTGATATGGTATATACTTTAAAAATTGCTTTAGATGTACCTCACTCTTTTTTCCTCCTCTTCCAGGTTGTGTCACTTTTACCCTAGCGGCTACTGCTATCATAATAAAGCTTGTCTCCTTGCACAATAACCGCAGTTTAAGGAGAAAAAGAGCGTGTATTTGCCTTGATGTTCCGTTTGATTCATTAGCACTTCCTATCTTCACTAGCGTGCAAATTCTTAAATTTTCTCATGTTTGCTTTCAGAAAATAAGGTATTTATTGTACTATTGCCAGTTGTGATTCTAACATTTGGTGAATTTTCTCTTGTTTGCTTTCTGAAAAGAAGGGATTTGTTGTATTGTTGCCATAGTAATACCAGTTGTGTTCTGACATTTGGCACGTTAGAATTGAAACTGTCATGTGATAGTGCTTACCCATGGAGTTTGAAGTTTCATGAATACATCACCATCTTAATGTGAACTGGCTGTCTGAAAAGATCACTCCAGAATTTCTGTTGCTTCAGTTCAATTGTTCTGCAGCAAGCTGACATGGAATAAACAGCAGGGTAACATAGGGCAGATTCACATTGCCAGGACCTAACCCTGGTGGACTGCCATGTTTGGTTGCCAAACATTCATGGTGGCCTGGCTGGGGTTGGTGTTTGCTTTCCTGCAATGGATGTCAGATTCTCCCAACTAACTCCAACTACCCTTTTGGGAAGTTGTTTGTATGCCTGGCTGCCTGTGTGCGCACCCAACCATTATTTCATTCAGTAGACATCACATTGTGAACCACCCAAGAGAGTCACCTCTCCCATTCACAAATTCATTGGCTAAATAATAATGTGAACAACATAGTGATGGCCACCAGTGCCACTGCTAGTACTGACCGAGTAGGCTTGATCTCATGTATGATGTTAGTGAAGCCCACAATTCTTGTGAAGTAGAAGCAATGAAAGATGCTCTTCCTCTTTTCTGCTGGTGATCTTGAATAGGAGGGATGAGGCTCCTCACACCAGATTCATCCTGCAAGGAACTCACCAATGGAACTGGCGAACTGCTACTTCCACAGTATTTTCCTCATTCTTTGTAGCTCTTACTGAACAACAGAATCAGTTGTACTGGAGGTGCCTGTAAGAATGGATGGGCAAAATAAGCCATTTAATTGCTTCATAACTCACCAAAGGGGATGCAATTTAGGTAGAGATAAGTTGGAACTGCAGCAAAAAAAAAAAGATCCAACCGTGAACTACAAATTACCTTTTGATCGATCAAACTCCTGCTTCAAAAGATCGTGACCCTAATAAAAACATGGAATGAGAAAAGATTATATGGAGCTCCAAATGGGAAGTAGAACTGATGCCATACGTTCTAAGTAATAATACTATATATGATTTGGGTGTTGGAATAAACTAATTGCACAAACATATAGATGCCAAGATAGCAAAATCGGAGCATGGAATCTGATCCACAAAAAACAAGATTTGCAAGTTAAGTCTCTACATCAACTCCATTCTATTTATAGTGATACAATCCTCTGGCACGGCGATCAAAAGAAGCAGCCTGGACAAATCAATTATATGACATATTGAACTGCAGTGGGGGTCTCCAGTTACTAACTACAATAACTGCCTATACCATTTGTGGCCAGGTAACCATTGCTTTGTAATCAAGTTTGTAATGGCTGACTGTTTGAAACAGAGTATGGCAGATTCATTTGGTTTAAGCGGAAATAAGCATAAACACTAGGAGCCCCTTCAGAGGGTGAGCCCAGTCTATCTCTGCGTGTACTACTCTGTAAATCTATCGATCCACAAGTATAGCCATCAGTAAGTATGCATACATTACCTACAAGCCACAGTAACAATATACTAAGAAAAAACACAAATCACAGCCATGGAGATTTTAGAACAGGGCGTGGCACTTTACTGTCATTCAACCAACAAGACGACTGCTAAACACACAAATCGCTTGTGCCAAGACAGGCCGAAACGCAGGAGATTATCAGCACAACTGACCTCAGCTCGCCGGATGCACAGAACTCCGGATCCCCGCGCTCCTGAGCCAACCCGAGCGGGAAATCAAGCGGAGCCTCATCGCACGGATCCTGCCAATCAGACCCCGCGCTTACCACTACGCACTGGCGCCACCTCCCTTCTCGGTGGCGTCCGCCGCCCGCCTCCTTGGCTGCGCGTGCGAGAGAGGGCCGGGGGCCAAGGGACAGGAGAGCGAGGCGGAGGAAGTGGAACTGGAACGGACGGCGACGGGTCGAGGCGCGCTGGTGTGCAGAGGAGAGGGCGGACTCCGGCGGAGAGAGCGAGGAAGAGGCGCAGCGACGGCGCCGGAAAAGCCAAGCCACGCCGCCGAGCCCAGGAGAAACGAAAGGAAACTGTGTTCCCCGGGGCCTTTGGTTCAATCAACGTGCAAGGCTGGCTCGCGGGCAGGGCCAGTTAAACAAACAGGCCTGGTGCACTAATGGGGCCTGGCCGGACCTCTGGTCCAGGAAATCAAACAGCCCAACTAGGTTTTGTAGTCACAGCATTCCAGATGATATTTTACTTGTGGCACCACCACTGGATATGTGATGATAAAAAAAAATAGTAGTAACAACCTCATGTTTCACCAAATTAGTGTATACTGGAAATTCTCGTGAAAAGTTAAAGAATAAAGAATGCAAATGGCCCTTTTTCTTAGACCAAATTAAAGTTACGCACCTTCTGGCGTGTGCAACAGCAGAAGTTTCCTCCTCTGTAATCCTTTTGCCCGCTTAACGAAGCACGTTTAAAACGTGTGTTCACAATAAAAAAAAATGAGAGGGAGTCTATATAAAGTTCATATCAGACATGTTTATTGATGCTTTGTAGGCAATAAGATCACATAGTTTATGGCTCCGTTTGGATCGCACCCAGACTTTGCCGCACGATGCCACACCTTCCCTGCCGCATGTTTGCCATCCCTTTGGTTCGCAGCGGCTGTTGCGGCATGCTGCGGCCTCGCCTTCTCGTTTTAGTTCATTTTTGCATGCCAAAACATGCCGCAACTGCAGCGAACAAAATCGGTGCCGCAAGTTTGGCAACCCGCAGATTTGGCGTGGCATGCAGCGGCTACAAACCAAATGGACCTTATATTTCATGGCATCATATATTTTGCTTTAGGTGTACTCCCTCTGTCCCATAATGTAGTTGTTTTAGGATTCCTCACGCATACCAAGACTAAGGTGAAAGAAGCAAATGCCCCTACTCTATCTCACACAACCATCTCTCGTTGTCTCTTCCATGTCTTTGACTCGCATTGACGATTAGTGGAAGAGGGCTAGGCCGGACCTTTGTCGCGCGCCATGCGACCCCTCCTCATCCGAGGCCACGAACGAGGGTGGGGATGGATCTCCGGCTCTCCTCCGCCGCGCAATACGCGACCGACTCCGTGTCGAGCACCGTGGACAAGGGTCGGGCCACATCTCCGGCTCTTTGCCATGGATGAGGAGGACCGATGAAGGAGAAGAAGGAGCGGTCATGGCCGGCTCGAGATGCGTAGCCGACTCGCCTCGCCGTCGACCGGCTCCGGCTCCGGCCGCTCCGCCCGGTGGAAGCCTCGCTCTACTTCACTTCGCACCGACGATGGCCCGTTCGAACACGACGCCGCTGGCCTCCACCTCAATGCCACACCCGCCGCACGTCCAAAAGAGAAGCAGCTCTACTCCGGCCTGCGCTGCCGCCGCCCTCTCCACTGAAGCCGGTGGCCTCGCTCCACCTCGGACGCCGCACACCGAAGAAGAGGACACCGGGTGCAACGCGGTGTGACAAGCTCGGTGGTGGGATGTGGTAGTAGAACGATGCCATGGGGATGGATGGGTTGATGCGAATGCAGAAGAGATAAGATCGTAGGCATGTGGGTCTAAAACGACCTTTACGGGACAAGATTTGAATGCCAAAACGACCTCCTTTCTAGAACGAAGGGAGTACATGATCGGTGGTCATTATGTATGTTGACTGTATTTAACTAGCTATGGTGGGGCTAATTATACTCTGTATCCATTTTATATGATGCAAAAAATGACATGGCCACCTAAATTACAATTTGACCATTCATTTGTTTTATATTATAATATTTATGCTTATAAACTTATAATCATTAGATAATATAATTTCTTATGAATCTAATCAAATAAAGTTTGTACTATAATAGTTAAAAATTATTAGCCTAATTACTGGTCACAGTTTTAAAGTTTGAATCTTGATATGCGTGTGCGCCGGATAAATGGATAAGGGGTATTAATATCTAGAATATTAATAAATACAATACAATGGGCTAAAGTTAGCAAAACTTAGGCTCCTTTATTAGCTAGCTATATAAGAGCATCTCCAACACTACTACCTAAAACACACTACCTAAATCTCAAATTGGGTAGCCAGCTATTTCTATACTAGCTATATTTTGCTTCTAACTCCAATAGGACTACCTAAAGCATGGCACCTAAATTCATTTCAACAGTCTATGACATACAAGACCCACATGCCATCCCCTTCCTTTGCCATAGACAAACTCCGCCATCTCGTACATCGGGGCCGTGCAGGCCCGGGGCTTTTCGAAGGGGAGGGGAGAGGAGGGTCGGAGGGGAGGGAATCGGAGGAGTGGCGCGGCCGGGCAAGGAACCAGCAGCGGGCGTGGCCGGGCAAGGGGTCCAGAGGAGCCCGCCACGCCCGGGAGCGGGCCGACGGGGAGGAGACGTGCCCGCAAGCCCGCTTGGGAAGGGAGGGGAGCCGGAGGAGCGGCGATTGAGCAAACGGGAGCCGAGGAGCGGTGTTGTTGGGAGATCCACCCGCCGCACCGGAAGCGGGCCGGCAAGGAGGGTTGCCGGGAAGGGCTGAGGGGAGTGCCATGGCGTGCAGGGGCCGACGAATAGGGGAGAGTGGAGTGCTGCCGGGGTGCAGGGGCGGCGAGCAGGGGAGGCCTGGAGCGCCCGCCGGGTGTAGGGCCGGCGAGCAAGCGGGGAGAGGGCTAGAGTGCCGCCGTCGAGCAAGACAGGGCGGGTCGCGATGCAAGCACGGGGAGAGGCGTGTGGGAGAGAAAAAAATAGCTGCCCAGAGTTGTTGGCCCAACAGAAATAGGTAGAGAAGCTACGGGAGGATTTAGGTAGCCAACAAATTTGTTGGGCCAAGAGGTAGTCGGTTGGGAACATATTTCTTGTCCCCACTACCTAAATCCTGATTAAGTAATCCCTTTAGATAGCCTATTGGTGATGCTCTAAAGGGGCATCAAGCTAGAATACAATAAGCTAAAGTTAGCATAACAGTGAGGGTGTGCAAAAGGCGTGCCCTCTGGGCCCACAGGCGAAAGGCGAGCGTCAGCAGGGCAGGCCTCGCCCAGCAAAAGTCCAAAGCTGCGTGCCATTTGCCAAGTGTCTGTCATCATGGATGATTGGACAGGGGCGAACACTCGAGCCGGGCAGCCAGCAGCCGCCTGGTACAGGTGAGTGAGACCGTGAGAGCTCAAGCACGGAACGGAAGAGCAAAAAAAGAGAGATTTCTAGCGCACACAGGTTCTCCCGCACTGCAAATATACAAGGGAAATGAAATGCAACTGGACGGCGGCTAGTTTGGTTGAATTTCAGGCCATCCAGTCCAAGTCCTGCATGCCGTGATGGGAAGCAGAATCTGGCCTGGCGGATGGAAGCCGGAAGCCGCCTTCATGGACGACATGGCCCGCGGAAAGGAAAAGCTACAATCCATATGGAGAAAGCAAGCGTCCAGAAGGTTGGGCCATCACCAAGCTGCCCTTGTCACGTGTCAGCTCCATCAGTACACGTGCGTGTGTCGATCCTCGCGTGGTGGTGGCTGGCTGCTTCGTCGATCACCGGCGATCAGGCAAGCACCGATCGGTTCATGTAACCAGATCACCAACCCCTACCCCCCCCCCTCCCCCTCCTCTAATTACCCCTCTTCTTCTTTCTGATTTACCATATCGACAACTTTATGCACAAGAACCGCAAGGTTTCTGAAGTTGAAGCAAACGTTCTTATCGTACTACATACCTGACAGTTATCCTGCAGTTCAAACAACTTGCGGTTCCGATCACTGCTGACCAAAAGAACACGAGGGCAGAAAAAGAGATATCATGTTAGTTTCCAGGTACTCCATGCACTTGACTACATTATTTTCAGATATTTTGACATAAGAAGTACTGCCTCCACTTCAAATTATAAGTCATTTCAATCTTTTTGAGAGTCGAGCATCTCAAGTTTGACCAAAATTATAGAAATAATTAGAAAGATTTATGATATTAAATAAATATGATATAAAAATATAACTAATCTTTTTCTCGGTTAGTATTTTTATTGCAATATTTGTCTTGGTGCCATGCCTCTGCAGTCCCTTACATTGAAACAGAAGAGAAAGCTGAAGACGCTGTAGTTCCTCCGTTCTTTTGAATCTCCAATCAATCCCATGCTTATCACCATGAAGGCTGCTGCAACTCAACAGCTTGTGCTAGTGCTCATGGCCTTCAGAGTGGTGCATCCTGTCACCTACACCACCACTCCTGGCCATGAGAACCAAACAGATCGACTGTCACTGCTTGAATTCAAGAAGGCGATCAGTTTGGATCCACAGCATCCATTGGCTTCTTGGAATGACAATACTCATTTCTGCAACTGGGAAGGTGTCATGTGTAGGACGAGGAGCCGTCGTGTCACTAATCTTAACCATGCAAATCAAGGTTTAGTCGGGCAAATATCTCCTTCGCTCGGAAACCTGACATTCCTGAAACACCTGTCCCTAGCAACAAACAGATTCAGTGGACAAATCCCAGCATCCCTTGGCCAGTTGCATCGCCTCCAAACTCTCTACTTGGCTAACAACACATTACATGGAGTTATACCGACTTTCCAAAATTGTTCTCGTCTGCAGAAACTATGGCTCAACGGGAACAATCTCTTTGGAGGATTGCCTCGACCGTGGCCTGCAGGGCAGCGACGGCCTTGGTGAGGGCCTCCACGGACGCCTTGAGATCGGTGGCGTCTCCCATGGCGGCGGGGCTGCGCAGGTGTAGCGGGCGACGAGGCGGACGGCGACGCGGCGGTGGCTGGTGGTGGGGACAAGCCGTGTGCGGCCGATGGAGGTGGGGTAGGCGGCGTTCGTTGGGGCGGTCCGGGATCGGCGGCGAGGACCCGCCGGGAACGCCGGGAGGGGTGTCGCGCGTGGGGCGGCCCGGGATCGACGGGCGTCGGTGTGCGGCGGCCGTCCCGGGATCTTGTGGCGACCGTCTTCCATGTTGTTGACCGCAGAAAACGGCGGGCGGGGCGACCGGAGGTGCGGTGGGCGGTTCGGTGGCTCAAGGTGGGGTTGATCCGCGGCGGGCCGGGGACTCGCGTGGACGGCCGGTGGTGGGTTGTGGCGGCGGCCGATGGTTGTGGGTTGTGGCGCGGTCGGTGGTGGTGGGGAATCGGGAGGAAGTGGATCTCGGATCAATGATTTTCTCTTTTTTTTGGATCGGGTCGATGGAGGATCGGAGGTGCTTTGGATCGATGTGTTGCTCTCTCTTTTTTTGTGGGGATGGAGAGAATCGACAAACTCGTGATACCGATGTTATGTGGATGGATATTTGGGATAACTAGGCTTTACGCTTTGCCAAGAGCTTAAGAGATTGAGGGCGACTAGAATTGTTTCTTCATAATTCATTTCTTGATTTGTATTGTGCCTCATGGGCTGAATATAAAGGATACATAGGACTAACGCTCAGTAGCTAGACAATATGGTACTATTACTAATTGCTTTAATATAGATAAATAATTAAGATAACTTGGGCCTATTGGGCCGACGGCAGCATGTTGGCTGCCCATGACATCTGCCACTTGGACTTCAACCCCGGAGATTCAATCTAACAATCTCTCTGGAAACATTCCTTCTTCTCTTTGGTAATATCACAACATTAGAAATACTTGACTTGAATTTCAATAACATTGCGGGAAACATCCCAAATGAGATTGCCAAGTTGCCGGAGGTATGGTTTCTGGAAGCTAGTTTCAACCATTTGGCTGGTACTTTTCCACAAGCCATCCTGAATCTTTCAACTCTCATTTACTTTGGTATTGCAAAGAATCATTTAAGTGGCGAGGTGCCACCTGACCTTGGTAGCTTTCTTCCCAACCTGCAATGGCTTTCAATAGGCGGCAACTTTTTTCAGGGCCTTATCCCTTCCTCATTGGCCAATGCGTCGGATTTGAGCTTCATTGACATCTCAGCCAACAGTTTCATGGGGCGGTGCCTAGATACATTGGCAAACATAGCAAACTCTACAGGTTGAATCTTGGGTATAATAAACTTGAAGCTCTTAACAAGCAAGACTGGGAGTTTGTTTACAGCTTAGGCAACTGTAGTAAGCTGGGAGTTTGAAGGTAGAGTTGAATCAGCTGCAAGGAAATGTACCAACTTCATTAGGTAACCTTTCTGTTGAACTGCCAACATTATATCTAGGGTCTAATCAACTATCAGGTGGTTTCCCTTCTGTCATTGCAAACCTTCACAATCTGATAGGGCTAGGACTAGAATGGAATCAACTTACAGGCCAGGTTCCGTAATGGCTTGGAACTCTAAAAGTTTACAAGCAATGAGTTTAGCTAACAACAGTTGTTTCGGATTTATTCCGTCATCCCTTTCGAATTTGCCTCAATTATCGAACTTTTTCTTGAATCCAACAAATTCAAGGGAATTTACCTGCAAGCATAAGAAATCTTCAAAATCTTGGAAGTGCAGCTTTTCAAATAATCTTCTTCATGGCGGTGTTCCAAAAGAGATATTTGGAATTCCAACAATCTTTTATATTGATTTATCTGTAAACCACCTGCATGGGCAACTTCCTTATGAAGTAGGCAATGCCAAAGCACTCACATATTTGGATCTTTCACAAATATGCTGTTTCGAGACATTCCGACCACTATAGGAAATTGTGAAAACTTGATATACATTGCGCTTGGACAGAATAGTTTTGGAGGAAGCATCCCCATTACAATAGGCAACACATATAGCCTACAAGTTCTGGACTTGTCCCACAATAATGTGACCGGGTCAATACCAATGTCCCTCAGCAACCTCCCATATCTTGAACAACTAGATCTCTCATTCAACAACATCAACGGTGAGGTCCCAATGAAAGGGATATTTACCAATGTGACTGCTATGAGGATTGATGGGAAATCCGTGGGTTGTGTGGTGGGCCATTGGAATTACACCTACCGACATGCCATGTCACGCCTATTAACTCAAGTAAGCAAAGGCGACATTCTATTGTACAAAAAGTGGTGATCCCCTTATCTAGCATTTTATTAGTTGCTATAATCATAAATGTAATGCTGGTCTAGAGAGAAAACAAAAGAGAAACCCGTTACCTTTGCTCTCATTCGGTAGAAAATTTTCGAAGGTTTCTTACAATGATCTCGCTAGAGCAACAAGTGGGTTCTCGCATCCAATTTGATTGGCAAAGGAAGATATTCGTCCGTGTATAAAGGAGAACTCTTCCAAGACAAAACCATTGTTGCCGACAAAGTTTTTTGCCTAGAGACAACAGGGGCACAAAAGAGCTTCATTGTAGAATGTAATGCCCTTCAAAAGGTGCGGCATCAAAATCTAGTTCCTATACTCACCGCATGCCCAAACATTGATTCCAACGTAAATGATTTCAAAGCCTTAGTCTATGAGTTCATGCCACAAGGTGACTTGCATGAGCTACTGTACTCAACTAGATGTGTGGAACACTTCAACTCGAATCCACATCACAATGGCTCAAAGGTTAAGTATTGTTGTGGATGTCGCAAATGCATTGGAGTACCTCCACCATAGCAACCAAGGAACTATTGTCCATTGTGATCTCAAGCCTAGCAACATTCTTTGGATGACAACATGATAGCACATGTTGGAGACTTTGGTCTTGCAAGGTTCAAATTTGACTCGCAGCATCATCGTCCACTCACTCGATCTCGACTTCAGCCGCTATTATGGGAACAATATGGTATATTGCTCCAGGTAATACTTTAACTTTCATACCGCATAATGTTCTCGTGCATTTATTTTTGGTGTAAGCAATTCTTTTGTGCACCTTACGAGTGTGCTGTGTGGAGCAATTTCGAAAAGTGTGAGATGTTTACAACTTTGGGATCTTTCCGTTTGAATTGTTTTTGTGGAGGAGGCGAACTGACGATATGTTAAATGGTGGGATGAACATTACAAAATTTGTTGAGATGAACTTTCCTAACATGATACCACAGATTATTGACCCTCAACTACTAGAAGAGCAACAAGATATATCCCAAGAAACTTCATTGGGCATAAAGGAGAAAAGCTTAGAGTGTTTGCTTTTAGTTCTAAACATTGGACTTCTCTGCACTAAGCCGTCCCTGAATGAAAGCATCTGCATGCAGGAAGTGGCCGTAAGGTTGCACGAAATCAGGAAGCTGGCATATCCAAGAGAAAACTAAGGTAATACAAGCAATGTCTTGTATGCTTTGATAAGATATACTTTAAAAATTGTTCTAGATGTACCTCACTCTTTTTTTTCGTCTTCCAGGTTGTGTCTCTTCTACCCTAGTGGATACTGCTGATTTGATAAAGCTTATCTCCTTGCACCACCATAACGGCAGTTTAAGGAGAATAAAGTGTATTTGCACTTCCCATCTTCACTGCACGCCACACTAGCATGCAAGTTCTTGAATTTTCTCATGTTTGCTTTTGAAAAGAAGGGATTTGTTGTAACTGCTGCCGCTTGTGAATCTGACATTTTGTGAATTTTTTCGTGTTTGCTTTATAAAAGAAGGGATTTGTCGTACTATTGCCATAGCAATACCGGTTGTGTGTTCTCGACATTTGGCACACGTTAGAATTGAAACGTTGTGTGATAAAGCTTCTAGCCATGGAGTTTAAAGTTTCATGAATCTATCACCACCTTAATGTGAACTGGCTTTCTAAAAAGATCACTCCTGAATTTCTGACCACCGTCACTGAATAAAATAGCAGGGCAGCCCAGGTACATTCACCCTTGGTTTCATAGTCACTGATGCACACATGGATTACCGGTCATAACAAACAGTGCAGTGACCGTAAGTTCAGCCACGGTGAATAAGAAAGTCGTACTCGATTATCTTAAATCTTTT
The DNA here is from genome assembly GCA_018135685.1 of Themeda triandra. Lineage (NCBI taxonomy): Eukaryota > Viridiplantae > Streptophyta > Magnoliopsida > Poales > Poaceae > Themeda > Themeda triandra. The sequence goes on along the minus strand of JAENPR010000670.1, from coordinate 4,195 downwards.
GTCTATCAATTTTGTGTATGTTTCATGAAATCTTATATTTTCTTTTTTAGGTTAAAATATATTTTCCTATTATATAAGGCGTATCTGACCAAGTTAAAACTCGTTGGTCATCGATACACGCCGAATATGTTTGACTGGGGCGTGCTACGCATTGACCAGGGTGGCAGCCAACCCTCGTCCCCACGTAGCTAACCAGGCAACAAACATGCAGTAGATCTAAAAGAACTGACATCAGCATATATTTCATACTTTTCTAAAAAAGTCATATATCCTAAAAACCAAGTATCATAATTAAAATCCGATTGCACCATCGTGTTCCTTGCAATAAACTCTTCAAAACAAGGTGCCACATGAATATATTTCGATTTTTTTTAACGAACATTTATCTCATGATAAACTGGTATTTATGGTAATCGTCGAACATCACATTTACACTGCACGAACATATTTAAAAGAAGCCTAGAACATCTTATGTATACTACGCTGAACAACATATATATACCATGAAAATAGAACATCACATTAACACTAAACCAACATCGTAAAAAGATGTCTACAACATCCTATTTATACTATGCGAACATTATATATACCATGAAAGTAGAACAACAATTAACACCACACGAACATCATATTAACACTATACGAACACCGACAAAAGAAGCATAGAACATCCTATATATACAACGTGAACAAAAGATCAGCAACATTTCATAGATACTACAAGAGCAAGCAAAAATATACCACAGAGCATTTTGTGTGTACCATTAGAACAATTGGGAATACGTCATAGAACATACAATACATACTTATATTTTTTTATTTTATAAAAATAAAAATAAAATAAAAATAATAATAAAAAGATCACAAAGAGAAAAATGAAAAAAAGGAAAGGAAAAAAAGAAATAGAAGAAAAGAAAAATAAAAAAATAAAAGATGAAAAGAAAAAATAAAAAGGAATAAAAGATAGCCATAATAGAACACAAACAAAAAATAAAAATAAAAGAAAAAATAAAAATGAATATAGGAAAGAAAGAAATAGGAAAAAAAGAAAAAGAAAAGAAAAAAAGAAAAAAAGAAAAGAAAAATCATACGTACCTGTACCACTTGTACAGCGTCAGAGTTGGAATCGAACACTCCGTTGAAGTTACGTGGGCTTGCTGGCGCAGTATTGGGCCCCGCTAGCTGCCTACTAGAGCAAGTGGATTGAATGAAATAATTAAGCGACAACAGGCACATGCGGGGGGTGGTCGGAGGACGGCACGTTGTCACCCTGGTCGGAAGCCAAGATTGACGATGTTTGACTTGCCATAATGGGCCAACAGCTACAATATTTATATAAAATATATAACGGCCTAAAGTTAGTACAAACTAGTCCCCTTTGGCTAGCTATAAGCCTAAGAAAGATCTCCAAAGTAGCTCGACATTTTACTCGCATTCTCGTAATTGTAAAATCACGAAATGAGGATTCAACAGTTTTGCATTTGGGTTTCTGCACCGAAACCCTACACCGAATTGACTGGAAAACCGCATATTTTCCGGGCAGCCACTGACCGCTGGGAAACGCGATCGGCGCTCCTCCCGCGCATGTAGAACTCTCGCGCCATATATAGTCGGTTGGGTCCATAATTCGGAATGCCAGCCAATTTCAGAAACTTTGACACGACTTCGATTTTCTCCTCCCCATTTCGTTTTAAGTTGGCAAACTACAACAAATGGCAAAGAAAAATACCAAACTGCCGTGAGATGATCTAACGGGCTAAAAGCTAAACTATTGGTGGAAAAAGATTAGTTCTGCTATTAGCCTCACCTATTTTGACGGGCAAATGACTAATTTAATAGCAGAAAAAAATTGAACTGTCATACGACCCACCCAGTCTTTCTGTGTTGAGGCCTTTGCGGTGAGCAAAGGCAGGCATGTCCCCTCCGGGCCTGAGCTCAGGCCAGGCCTCGACGAAGCCCAAAGGTGTCCAGCCGACTGCCATGACAGGACACTCTCGGCTCAAACCCGAGAAAAAGAAAAGTCCATATGACCTTCCTCAACTATTATGTGATTTTGATTTGTTCCCTTTCATTAGAACATTAGATTTTTAGAAATTTTTAATTTTTAAAATCATCTGCTTTAAATGGCTTAATCAACCTCTTGAACAAGAATTCCCTGGAACCTACTTATTTGCCAAAACAAGTCAATATAATGTCATTTGAGCATTCAACCTAGGCACAATCCTAAAATTGTTCAACTTGCCACTCTCTCAAATTGCGTTCGAATAAATGTAGATACTACAACCCCCTAATGGAAGCGACAAATCTGGAAATAATGAGGATATCTGGTCATACATTGGGGGATCCACCAGATTCTCTTCTTCAAGGATCTATAGAAAACTGATTGGGCATCATCCAAGTGATCCATCTTTCAATTGGGTATGGAAAAGCTTCTGTCAACCAAAGCATAAGGTCTTTTGCTGGTTACTCCTGAAAGATGGACTAAGTACAAGGAACATACTAAGAAGAAAACACATGGATTTAGACCGTATGATTGTGAAACTCTGCAACCAAGGGATTAAAGAAACAACTGAGCATCTTTTCCTTCATTGTGCCTTTGTACAAGTGGTTTGCCGAGTGTTTTTTAAGGGCACTCGACAAAGAAGCTCTTTGCCGAGTGCCAAATAAAAAACACTTCCGGCAAAGCTTTGCCATGTGTTTTTTGACACTCGCAAAGATGACACTCGGCAAAGAGGGCTCTTTGCCGAGTGTTTTTTTGGCACTCGGCAAAAGAAAATTTGCATGCACATTTTGAAGCTCTAAACGAATTCAAATCAAAAAAGCTTTTAACTACAAAATTGTATATCTTCTCAAGATATACAACCTTTATTTAGGTCATTTCTTCATTTGACAAAGTGAAAAATAAATTTGTTCACAAATTTTACATCTCTCTCTCGTAGTTTATGAAACTACAAGAGTAGATATATAAGATTTATGAACAATGTTAGAATCACCATGTGGGATGAACATATGGAAAAACAAGCAAAATAAAGTTTGTAGATCTTGAGAAGTTATATAATTTTGTAGTTGGCAACTTTATTTGAATTCATCTTGTCATGCAAAACTCGCGCCGTATTTGAAAATTTTAAATTTTGAATTTTTTAAACAATCTCGGATGGAAAACAACCAAAATAAAGTTTGTAGATCTCGAAAAGTTATGAACTTTGTAGTTGGCAACTTTTTCATTTGAATTCATCTTGTCATGCAAACCGTTGTCTCGATCCGCTCAATTTTGGAATTCAAATTTTGTAAATGACTGACGAGAAACTCTAAATGAAAATTGTAGATCTCGAAAAGTTATGAAACTTTATAGCCGCAAGTTTTTGATTTGAATTGTTTAGGGCCTCAAAAACAGCAATTCTCACTGTTAGGTATTATATTTGTGCTAACCGAAATGAGATGTATACACGGGAAATAAGAGGTAAGAAGTGAGAAAGGGAGGCCAAGGCGAGGAGATTGCCATGGCCTAATCCTGTCGGGCCGCAAAGCCGGGATTTTGCGCAAAAAATGCCGCGACTTGCGACTTGCGACTTCGACGTGGAGACGGCGGCACCGTCGATGGGGCCCTCCCCTAAATTTTTTTTCCTATTATTTTCTAATTTTTTTCGACCGCACTTTCAACAAGATCTTAAGCAGCTGCCATTTGCCGGCCAATTTTTTGTCAAGTGCGGCACTCGGCAAAGCCTTTGCTGAGTGTATTCAGGGCTAAGTAAGGAAATCCAGTAGTGATTGGGGACTCAGACCACCACCAGCGGGGACAGTAAAGCAACCGGTACGTGTCCTGCTCAGCGAATATACAGGAAAAACACCTGCACCGGCGAGCGCTAAATGACACGGTATCACCTTCCGCACACCAAATATGGCGCCTGCACCTGCCTGTGGCGGACGCGGTACCGGCCTGTGTCTGGGGCCCACGCGCGCATGCGCGAGAGAGGGAGAGGAGAGAGATAGAACATGCAGCGGGTGGGACCCACGATTTCAAGTAAATAAAAATACTATAACTCACAAACTAAAAGTCAAATTAAATTATGATTGCACCATTGAATTCATTTCAATTAATCCTTCAAAACAAGATCTCATATGGATATATTTAGATAAAGTGACAAGTGGTCCCACAAGTGGATGGAGGATGATATAGAGGATGGATGAGTAT